>ML662453.1:6264297-6609622 GCA_007570785.1 Antilocapra americana
AGAACTATCCAATAATGATCTTCACAACCCAGATAATCACGATGGTGTGATCACTCACCTAGAGCCAGACATCCTGGATGTGAAGTCAAGTGGGCCTTAGGAAGCATCACTATGAACAAAGCTCGTGGAGGTGATGGTATTCCAGTTAAGCTATTTGAAATCCTAAAAGATGATGCTGTGAAAGTGCTGTACTCAATATGCCTGCAAATTTGGAAGACTCAGCAGTGGCCACAGGACTGGAAAAGGTCAGTTTCATTCCAATCCCAAGGAAAGGAAATGCCAAAGAATGCTCAAACTACCGCACAGTTGCACTCATCTCATATGCTAGTAAAGTAATGCTCAAAATTCTCCCAAGCCAGGCTTCAATAATACATGAACCATGAACTTCTGGATGTTCAAGATGGATTTAGAAAAGGCAGAGGAACCAGAGATCAGATTGCCAACATCCACTGGACAATTGTAAAAGCAAGAGAGTTCCAGAGAGACATCTATTTCTGCTTTATTGACTATGCCAAAGCCTTTGACTGTGTGGATCACCACAAGTTGTGGAGAATTCTGAAAGACATGGGAATACCAAACCACCTGACCTGCCTCTTGAGAAACCTGTATACAGGTTAGGAAGCAACAGTTAGAACTGGACATGGAACAACAGACTGGTTCCAAATAGGAAAAGGAGTCCGTCAAGGCTGTACATTGTCACCCTGCTTATTTAACTTCTATGCAGAGTACATCATGAGAAATGCTGGGCTGGATGAAGCACAAGCTGGAATCAAGATTGCTGGAGAAGTATCAATAACCTCAGATATGCAGATGACACCACCCTTATGGCAGAAAGTGAAGAAGAAGTAAAGAGCCTCTTGATGAAAGTGAAAGAGGAGAGTGAAAATGTTGGCTTAAAGCTCAACATTCAGAAAACTAAGATCATGGCATCCGGTCTCATCACTTTATGGCAAATAGATGGGGAAACAGTGGCAGATTTTATTTTCAGGGGCTCCAAAATCACTGCAGATGGTGACTGCAGCCATGAAATTAAAAGATACTTACTCCTTGGCAGGAAAGTTATGACCAACCTAGATGGCATTTTAAAAACCAGAGACATTACTTTGCCAACAAAGGTTGAACTAGTCAAGGCTATGGTTTTTCCAGTAGTTGTGTATGCTGGGAAAGATTGAAGGTGGGAGGAGAAGGGGACAACAGAGGATGAGTTGGTTGGATGGAATCCTCGACTCAATGGACATGAACTTGAATAAATCCCTGGTGACAGTGAAGGACAGGGGAGCCTGGTGTGCTGCAGTCTATGGGGTTGCAAAGAGCTAGACATGAATGAGCGACTGTACAACAACAACCACACAATGTACACTCTCTTTAATCATCGAATGTGGGAGAAGACTGCCCCTCCTCTTTCTCTTTTCCAGTCAGGCAAACACTCGTAGATTTTGAGTCTTATATTCCTCATATTCTGCCTACTGGTGTCTCCTCCACTGCTGAAATAGAGCATGTGAGGTACAGAGCACACATCTCACATATTCTGTTAGCACCTCATCTTCATTGGGATGAACCCATCAGGGGTTAATGTAAAGGCCATTCAATGCTACAGTGGTCTAAGACTCAAATACCACCTGTGCCAAATTCCTCTTAGCATGTGCAACCATAGATGGAGACATAAATAGGTTTTGTGTCTCTCTAATGACAGAGTTAATCCTCAAATTCAATTAGTCCCTGCTAACTGAATGTATGACTATATATGGGATCTTCCCATCTGCCGCAGCAATCTTTCTGAAGCTGCTATTAGCATGGAAGACGTCTCCTGTTTGCAGAAAAAACAAACAGCCCCCACCCATCCAGTGTTCCCTTCTGGCAGAGAATGTGCGCCTTGCTGCCAGAGGACCAGGACGTGCTCTGTTCACAAACAGTTCCATTTCTCTTACAGATCACTGAAATTAAACATAAACCTGAAGGGACCAGATGTTTCTCCCAAACATCCCACTTGTTTATCTCTTGTTGTGAAGCTGTTCTCTGGTTGTTTTTTGTGTTTAAGCCCCATCTCTGCAATTAAGCCACAAGCACAGAGATGGTGTTTTTAGTTTTTTCCCTCTTTGCTTTATCCATATGCCACCTCTTACTGAAAACTCTATAATACAGGAAATACATGTAATGCTTACTAGCCACTAGTCTGGTGATTCACCTGGATATCATTTCAACACTCTTCACACTCTGGGTCAAGGGGGATGGTCTAAGGAATAGAACAAAACCTACTTTACTGCCCCTGCTACACATGGCAGTTGCTTTTGGAGCTGAAAATATTTCCATATCTTTTAAAAGTAAATCATGGTGCTTACTAGATGCAGTGAAACAACATTATAAGTATCTCAATAAACCAGAAATGTTTATATATGGGTCAAATCAGAGCCTTACACTAAGCAACAACACATGTTACTTCCTAGAACACTGGTTCTAAGCCTTGTGTTAGTTACTCAATTGTGTCTGACTCTCTGTGACCCTGTGAACTGTAGCCTGTCAGGCTCCTCTGTCCATGGGATTCTCCAGGCAAGAATACTGGAGTGGGCTGCCATGCCCTCCTCCAGGGCTTAGTTTCCTGTTAAAACAAATGTCACACAGTAATTAATTTGCTTTGGGTACTGGGTTAGAGAAAAAAGTTCATAGGTTAAAGGGCCAACTGGGTTCATACTCTTTCAGAGTCACAATATGTTACTTTCCACCAACTGTGAAAATATGCACTGACAGTTACTGGGGGCCAGAGAAGTTCTTGAAAATTCCTTCTTGACAGTCTGTACAGCTCAAAATTAATGTTCTCTCTAGTGATGACAGATTAATGTCATTTTTGTATGGAGAGGGTCAACACACTTTTTTTTTTGTAGTGCCCTCTTCAAAAGTAATATCCAATTATTCCCATAAAACTAGAAAAATATAAACTCATCTTTAGCATCAAGATTATAGAATATTCTCAACGATTTTTGCTCAGTGAATATTAAGCCTCCATCCACAGTGAGGATTTCTCCTATTAGTCAAGGGTTTTAATCTGATTACAACTCACTGAATTCATGAACCCTAAATAATTGTAGTACACAATGACACTCTTTCTCCTTATTGTGTGGATAAAGTCATACATATTAAAATACTTGGTGCATGGCAAACTGCTTCAGGAATGTCAGAGATTAAAAAGGAAGTTCTAGTATTCTCCAAAAGTCCTTCATCCCTAGAATGCTGAAAGAATTTAATTTAGATTGACAAACTTTGTTGATATTTTTCTTTCCTGGCATTTGGATGATGAAGCATCATCCTGAGAGGATTGGAAAACTAGGAGAAGTAAGAAATAAGGTCCCTGTTAGCCTTGCAGATGAGAGGAAGGTGCTCAGGAGAAGAAGGGCTCCTGTCCACAGTCCTGACAACTTTCCCGGAGGATCCTGGGTGACAGCTTTGGGGCTTGGGCTTCATTCTATCCCTCCATGTCAGACTGCCTTCCTCCTGCGATGGGTCTCCTCAAACTCATGTGATGTATTTTAGCAGTGTCCTTCAGGACCTCTAAAAGGAACTTAGGTTGGAAAAGTGCTCTCATACATCATTCAGTGATAGCTGCAAGAGATCTGACGGGGGCTTGAAAGTGATGGATGGTTATTGGTTTTAACCAAACATCAAGACTGTATGGGAAATGGCATTTAAGGCCAGGATCCAAGAACAAATGATTGTGCCCTCGAGCTCAAACAGATGAGAGGTTTACAGGTCATCCAGTCACTGGGATGTCTGTTAAGTTCCTTATCATCGCTTAGCAGCATGCTGACCACTCTGTCAGATGAAGACCTTTGTGACCGAGAGGAAGGCTGGGTTTAGCCCAAACACCCTTCTCTGGAAGAAAATAAAGCCAAGGTGGAGTTGACACAGCAAAAGTCACTTTCAGGGACACAGATCAGTGAAACGCATGCCTAACAGAAGTGTACCATTCCAGTAAAGAATCTGCCTGCAATGCAGGAGGCACAGGAGACGTGGGTTCGATCCCTGGGTCGGGAGAACCCTCTGAAGGAGGAAATGGCAACCTACTCCAGTATTTTTGCCTGGATAATCCTAAGGACAGAGAAGCTTGGCGGGCTACAGTCCATAGGGTCACAAAGAATCAGACACAACACGATTTTTTTTTCTAAAAGATAAAACTTTCAGAGTCTGTCCTTACTTGTAAATGTGAAGACAGAGAAGAAAATTAATAGCTGGATTTAGGTTATAATAAAAACACTAATTTTGACTCCTTCCATATCAGCACGTGGGCTTCCCAGGTGGCTCGGTGGTAAAGAATCCACCTGTCAATGCAGGAGACATGGGTTCAATCCCTGGGTTGGGAATGTCTCCCAGATCCCCTGGAAGTGGCAACTCACTCCAGTATTCTTGCCTGGAAAATCCCGTGGACAGAGGGGACTGTGGGCTACAGTTCATGGAGTCGTAAAGAGTCAGACATGACTAAGCATACACACACACACACACACACATCTGTCATATGCTGATATGTGTACATGGACAGCTGTGAATCGGAAGCATAGAAAAATCAAACATTTTATTTCAGAGGAATGAAAAATAAGCTTTAACTTTCACTTAAGCATTATGCTAAGCTGATGAAGCAAGATCACACCTTCGAGGCAGGAATAATAAAGTTCTTGGTTAGTTCTAATGCTTGCTCTATGGGTAAGATACAAAATAGAATAGGCTTTAGTATATGAGTTGAACTTCAATCATCTTTATTAAAGCGCAGATTTTACTGTTCAGCTTCTAAGAAGGGAAATGAAAATTAAACCTTCATCCTTCTTAGGGATTCATATATTCTAAAGACAGAAAGGTTAAGAGTAACTATAAAGAGACACATACACGGACACAGACACAGGGAGCCCTGCTTGCTAAAGTAGCATGATGTACAGAACAATTTCCTGGGGAATCTGTTAGAAATTGTCTCAGAAGGGAAGATTTGCATTGGCAAAAAATGATGGGGGGAAAGTTTTATATAGAGGAGACACACTGGTATAGAGGGCAAAGCGATAAGCAGTTTCACTAGATAAAAGGAGAACTGAGGGACCTCACTGGAGGTCCAGTGGTTAAGACACCACAATTTCAGTGCAAGGGGCGCGGGATCGATCCCTAGTTGGGAACTAAGAACCCACATGCCGCGCAGCAAGGCCAAGGGAACAAAAACAAACAAAACAAGAGCTAAAATGGGGGCAGGGAGAAATGAGTCATAAATAGAGGGCGCTTCCAACATGCAGAGAGCAATGTGAGGTCAAAGACTTTTTTTTTTTTTTTTTAATGTCAATGAAAATCACTCAGCAATTCCATTTTCCAAATATAACCTTGGCCATGGCCATCATTCTTTTCCTTGAAGATAAAAAGAGCTTAAATATAGACAAGAGGGAAAAAAGGAAAGGTCACTGGGAAATCAATACCAGAAGAAGAATGTCTGTGAATGGGTCATGCTTTCTAAGCACGAGAGGCCCTCAGGGTTAGCTGAGGAAGATACAGGGACCAGAGAGACACCTAGTCAGGCAACCAGCGCAAGCTGCTGCTGACATGGTGTGGCTGAAATGCCGTTTTTTTCACCTTGTAAAACAGCACTCTGATTTTTCCGCAGTGGCTAAAAAAACTGCCTTCACTTCCTGGAGTAGAAAGAAGGGATGGGAATGTCACCAGACTGAGCAAAACTGAGTGGGTTCTGGCTGATTACAAGCCCCCTTTTCAATAAGCAATGAGGCTTTGCTTTGTCAGGAGAGAAGCTGGAAGCTGCATAATTAAATAGTAATCTATGTTGTTACCTTGATTTAAAAAAAAAAAAAGCTAGAGTGTGAAAGCTGCCTGCAGCCTTTATGCACTTTCAAAGTTCCTGTCTTTTTGGTGAGGTATGGAAATAGCAGAGCTGTCTGTGACCCAAGCAGAAGCAACAGACGGGCACTCAGGTGCAGGAATCCACACACTAACAGGGCATATGCGTCTCCAAAATACCTTTCTGAAATGGAAGATGACATTATCGGTTTTGCCTCAGTGCCTCATTGTCCAATATCCTTTCCTAGCTCAGAGGTCTGAATCTGTAGAACAGGAGCCTCAGGTGTCAGCCAGCTTGGCCAGCTCAATGAAGAGACCAAGGCATGAGAACAGTGCTCTGCCCAGGGTCCCCCAATCTGCGAAGGGTGGGGCCTGGACCCTCTCACACTAAAACCAAGGCTCTTGGTCTCTGCCTGACACCCCCATCCATGCTTGCGGGACCACTGCCCAGAAAGATAAAGTCTTTCTCTGTCCGTTGGGCTTCCTGAAGGAGTCGTTTAGTTCCAGTCAATTTCTAAAACAGGCTTAAATAAAGTCATAAGCCCATGCAAATAGGATCCAGCAGGTTTACTCATTTTGGTTATTTGACATTGATAGTTTCCCTTGTTCTCTGCTGCAGTTTTACTCTCTTGCTCTGTCCCTTTCTTTTGTTTATACTTGCAAGCACACTATGCACTAGGCATAGAGCTAAATGCTTTCCCTACATTATCTAACTTGATCCTCGTGGGAAGTGGACAGTAATGTATAGTACTATGGCTACCCACCTCATATGAAGGATGAAGAGAGCGAGGCTGGCTGAGGATGACATCTGCTCAAGGGCACACAGCTAGTGTGTAAGAGAGCCAGGCTGAAAAGCTGACAAGGAAGCCTTTTCGCCCCCTTATTTGGCTGTACAGACTGTCAGACTGCACTACAGTGATGAAACCAGGTCCTCTCTTCCCACCATTTCCCTGGTCAGCCATGAGGGATGCAGGTTTAGTTGTCTCCATGCCCCATACTTCTCTGGCTCTGATGCGGGAAGGTGCAGAAAATAAAGCTGCAGAATGGTGGTGACGAACCTCTCACAGGTGTGGAGTTATGGTGACTGGAAGAAGGGATGATGCATGAAGCTAAGAAAGTCACCCCTAAGATTCAGAGCATCCAAAATGGACCCAGAAAAAGAGGCTGATGTAGAAGGCTGGCAAAGAGAGGGAGTATTCGGTTGACTTCATTATTTTGCTAAAGAAAAGCTAGACTGATGATGATTTTCCTAGCTCTGTGCAGGAGAGCATGGGCCTAAAGAAGCTATAATGGGCATGGTGGGCAAACAAAAATACACACTGGAAAATTGCTCCTAGATTCTGGAACATACAGGTTGAAGTAACACATCCAGAACTAACTTCCAGGGGCCAATGGAAAGAAAGGACAATGCACTCTAATATTTTGCAACTGGTACTTGTGATGAGAGGCTTAGTGTAAGATCATGATTCAAGGATACCAGTCACCAACAGCACTCATTCAGTTCTTTGCAAGAGAAAGCCATCAAAATAGAAAATAAGCTTTAGCTAGAGTAAACTGGGGGCTCCCCAGTGGCTCAGCAGTAAAGAATCTGCCTGCAAGGCAGAAGACCCAGGTTTTATCCCTGGGTCAAGAAGATCCCTTGAGGAAGTAAATGGCAACCCACTCCAGTATTCTTGCCTGGAGAATCCCATGGACCGAGGAGCCTGGCGGGCTACACTGTATGAGGTCGCAAAGAGATGGACACAACTGAAGTGACTGAGCATGCACACACACACTTGGGTCAGAAGTTTTCATCGGCTTTTAGGGTTTCTAGTCGAGTAGAACACAGACAAATAGTGTGACAATAACCATGATCCTATGTAGGGACTGTACTATTATTAATACCAGCACAGCTGCCCCTCGGTTAAATAGGGGCCACTATAAATCAGATAATACCACTGTATAGGGTAGAAGGCTTAAACAAGCAGTTTGAACTTCAGGCACAATTCACTCCTTCATCTCTGCTCTCTTATATGACTACATAGGGACCTAGCCAGGCATTTCTCACTTTCTTTTTAAACACTTACCTGTAGGACAGGGGATGTATCTGTAGGAATGAGACCTATGAGAGCTTCCCTTGTTGCCGGGAGATTCATGACACAGCCATGTTTGATGACCTCTTCCCACCCATCCACTTAAAAGCAAACCAGGAGGTTAGCCTTCCTCCCTTCCTAGCTTTCTCCTTTTTTCCTGTTACTTTCTCATTTTGCAATGTTTTTAAATCCTTTAACATAAATATTCTCTGAGGCCAAAGGCAATCTAAAGTGAAGTTGTACATAAATCTTAGTAAAGAATGCTCCCCACTCAACACACACAGACATCTATAATTAGTCTTCAAGAGATAATTAGATAATGATCACCAGCAAAACCTTCCAAAGAACCCAGAAGGCTCAAAGGATTATAGAGTTACAGTCAACAGTCAGATTTAATAAGGGGGAATGAGAGAGAACAGTAGGGTCAGGAAAGGAGTAAAGTAATATAACCTGATTTCAGAAAGCCCAGGGTAAGGGTTTGTTTTGTTTTGTTTGCTGGTTCTGCTTTGTTTTGTTTTTAATCAGCAGTGATTGTCTGTTTTCCTAGGAAATGTGAAAGAAGACAAGCCAAGGAAAAGCATGCTGCCATTTTTGATCCTTTCCTTTCACAGAGCCTCTGGGGAGCACCCAGTGAGATTACCATTAAAGGCCATCTTTTCAGCACATTAGTAATGAGTTTCTTTGGAAAAGGACCAGCACTAACCTATCTTCTACAAGAGGGAACAATGTTAATGAGGCTACAATAGAACTCAAAGATGTGTACGGAAGGGTCTGTTTGCCAACATCACATACTGCAGCAAATGTAACAGTGAGACTTGTATAGAAAGAATCAACTCAGTGCCAGGGCAGAGCACAGAATGGGGCAACGTCTCTATTCATTGAGTGCAGAGTTAAATAGGAAGGGCAGCACCCCCCGTGGGGAGAAAAACTGGAATCCATTAAAAAAAAGCAGTCAGTGAATAAGGAAGGAGAAATCATGGGCATCTGAGTTGTCAGAAAAATTCATCATTGTTTGTCCTTAGAACTGATGGAGGTGGTTCCAAAACACCAAATTAATGAGCACAGAGGGACTGGAATGAACGACAAGGAAGGTGGTCTGCCAGAGAGATGGTAGGAGGGCACAGAAGCTGTGTGGCTGTGTGAGTACAAGGGAGATGGGATCTGGAGATGGGCCACAAGCAGGGAGTAGAAGTAATTCATTAAGGCAACAGAAGCAAAACCAGGGTGAGGAAGAACCTCAATAGTGAGCGCTAAAAAGCTTGAATCTAAATAAAAAGCCAATAGAGGCTTCCATATCACAAAGTGAATTGGGGCAAACACACACACACAGAGCAAAAACCAAGCACTCTAACAACTTTGTATTAGCTAGCCCAAGGTCATTGCAAAGTGGCATACTACAATGGTCGATAATAAAAATCTTCCCAGGAAGGTAGTTAAAGGTCAGCAGATGCTTCCATCTGTATAATTGGCTAAGTTCACTCATTACATTTTACTAATAAATAGCTTGTAGAAAATAAAAGGGAAAAATATCTAACTTTCTTAATCCACTCTCTGTTCTGGTCATAAAATATTGGGTTGTCCAAAAAGTTTGTTCGGGTTTTTTGGTAAGATGTTACAAAACAACTTGAATGAACTTTTTGGCCAACCCAATAACTGTCTTTATATGTGATATTTCCTTAAGGAAATAGCTACTTTTCAAGAATTCTACTTCATTAAAGACTGAGTGCTACTGACAGGAAATTAGATCCCTGTTTCTTCAATTGTGGGAGTGTAGAGGTGAAATAAGTAGACAAGAATATAGCTTTAAATTGTTCTTCTCTGTTAAGGGAACTGCTCACTGATATGAGAATAAAAAAATAAAACCTCTTTGTTAATCATCAGCTCCAACTCAATAATTTTGAGGTCTCTTTTCAGCCAAAAGAATCAAGATTTCCTATTACTCTAGCTCAAAACTTAGCCATGCTATTGAGAGATCATATAGATGGGCAAAATGTGGGATCTGGATGTAGAGTATATAAGTTCAAATCCTAGTTCTAAGCCTTACCTACACATGTGACCTTGGACAAGTCATCTAATAGATTCGTGCCTTACTTTCCTCATCAGTAAGATGGGAATAATAGTAGTACTATGATTGTACTGAAAATTAAACATACATAAAACATTTAGAGCAGTTGGTTCAGTATATGATAGTTTGGTGTGATCTTTAGTTATTTAATGTCTCTAAACCTCAACAGGAAGTCTCTTAAACCAGTGGTCCTCAACCAGTTTGGCACCAGAGACTGGTTTCAGAAGACGATTTTTCCATAGATGGGAAGGGGATTGTTTGGGGATGATTCAGGTGCACTATATTTATTGTGCACTTTAATTCTATTATTACTACATCAGTTCCACCTCAGATTATATCTCAGGCATTATATCTCAGAGGTTGGGGAGCCCTGCCTTAAGCCACCGCCTAGAACTTATTAATCTTTAATAAGTACTAACCTTTATTTTCTAGTTTTAACCACACATATTATGCCAAATAATTTCAAAGAAGTAGTTGAAATTATTTTTGATAAAACATAAGGACTGAACCATTAATACCACAAACCTTAGTTTCTCAAAAATTATTCTTTTTAATTTCAGAAGATAACATATTTTTTAAAATATAACTCTTAAGGTATGGAATTATTATTTGAATAAAAATGGATACAGGTCTCTCCTTCAGATAACAGGAGGAATGAGATACTTTCTTAACATTTTAAGCCAAAATGCTGGATTAAAAAAAAAAATCAAGAAATGTGGGAAGATGCTTGTAATACCTGCAGCAGACTTTGTGAATATTCCTGAATCTCCATATATACAGAGACAGAAAAACTAGAAGAACCAAAAACACATGGTCACATTTAAGACAAAGTAACTAGATACCTTACAAACCTCTCCAGCCACTCATAATTTTGAGGAGACAGTGACAAGTCAAGTGATCTGCATTCTATCAATATCTGTGCAAGGAAGCAATGGGGCAGCTGATGGACCTGAGACAGGAAGCCTCAAAACAGCCAAGTGTTCATGGAGTAGTACAGTGGGCCAAGGTGAGCACAGACGCAGAAACTGACAGGAGCTTTCCCTACCTGGAACCTGCCCGTGTAGATCCCCAAATAAAACTGTGCCCCCAAAGAGAAAAAGCTGTGCAAGCGAATAAGAAATGAAGACTACAAGGGACTTAGCAAGAAACTTGGTATTGTATGGAATTAAACACACAAACAAAGAAAACCTTTATATGAATCTACTGACATCATCCGAATAAGATGCTCTTTGAATTAGTATCTCTGTGTTTCCTACGCATCCTAAACAAGAACCAAACAAGCCTCCCTACACGCAAATGCAGGAATGGAGAATTTAATTTATATTAATTGAGTCTGATAGTTTTCTCTGGCAACTGGAAAAGCTCGCAGGAGTTAAATAACTCTTGTGCATAAAGGGCCAAGGAAATGAGCATCTCATCTAGAATAACCTAAAGTGAACATGAATACAAATTAGTAAAAATGAATATGAAAGTAACTCTGAAGAACTTATTTGGGATGCATTCCAGAGACACAGAGAGATAACAAAATAGGGAAAGGAGGGTAAGACACCCATAGGATAGCATAAAAATGTCTAACATGCATCTAAATGGAATTCCAGGAGGAGCTACATAAGTAAGAGAAGGCATTCAGGTAACGTTTGTACTTTAATGTCTGTGTTAGGGGGTGAAAGGTAGAAAAAGAACAAAATAAGACAAATGATTAGAGGAAATGAAGCCATAAACATAAGAAACTAATGAAACAGAAGACAAATGTATAATACAAAGGACCAATGAAGTAAAAACTAGTTTCTTAAAAAGCCAGTAACATAAACAGATCGCTAGGCCTCTGGTGTGGGGGAGATGCACACACACAAGAAGCAGGCACAAAGAATATTAAAAATGAAAAGGTAGCTATAACCTCAGATCTCATAGAAATGACACAGATAATAAGATAGTATTTAAAAATTTATGCCAAAAATGAAAAATAACTTTAATAAAATGGATGAACTCCTTAAAAATAGTTATCAATATCGATTTAATAAGAAACAGAAAATCTATTTCTGTAAACATTAAAAAATAGAAATCTGTCATTGAAATTTATTCCCACAAAGGGAATGCAGCCCCAGACAATTTTGCTAAGAGGATGTTTCAAGATATAACAGAAATAGATAGCTCAAGTGTTACACTAAGTCTTCCAGATATTAGGAAACTAGGGGACAGTTTCCAAATCATTTTATGAAGCTAGGAATACCATACAATAAAAAAGAAAACTCAAAGACCAATCACACTGATGAACATGGATATAAAAATTCTAAACAGAATATTAGTAAGCTGAACTTAGCACTATACAAAGGAGATAGATGTAATAACCAGTTTGAGTTCATCTCATGCACATAATAGGTTTTCTATTATAAAATCAGTTGATGAAGTGTACCAGAGTAAAAGACTAAATGAGAAAAAGCATATTATCATCTCAAAAGATGAAAAAAATAAAACTCAGTATTTGGCAAATTTAACAAATTTGAATGAAGGTGGAAATCCTTAAAAATCTGTCTGCAAAGCAACCATACCGGCAGCAGCAGGACCACCTCTCGGTGACCTTCACAAGTAGTGGTGACTTGTGGATGGCACTGACTTGGAGGTCAGGAACAAGGCAATGATGCTGACTGCCTCTGCATCTGTTTGATACTGTACCAAGGGTTCTAATCAGTGCAGAAGGAATGAGAAAAACACATACAGCACATAACAATTGGAAAGGATGAAACAAAATTCTTAGTACTTGTAGATAACATTGCCTATTAGAATTTTTTTTCTTACAAAAGGTCTCTTCAGATAAAGTTTATGAATATAAATATTAGCAGGAATATTGAGTTGAGATTTTGAGACAAGATTCTAAGGCAATTGCCTTTCAGTATGCCAACAATAATCATTTGAAAATACAATTTAAAAAATATAAAATATCGCTAAATATGTTAAGTACTTAGGAATATATTTAACAAAATATGGTCAAAACTTTCATGAAATAAATTATAAAACTCTGTTGACAGGCACTTTAAAAGGTTAATTAGTCTTAAAAAATTAAATGTAGAGATGTGGTTTGAGATGGAAAGACTCTTTATCATAAAAATACCAATCCTCTTAATACAGATGTATAGATTCATGCAATTGCCATGAGAATTGCAACACAAAACTTGGTAAGTTGATTCTAAAATTTATACAAAGAAGCAAAAGTCCATGTGTATCAAGACACCCTGGAAGAAGAACAAATTTAAGGTAACTCCTAGATAATCGAGATTTCCATAGAAGTTAGAACTTTTAAAACATATCAAAAAACTGGTTGGAAACTGAACATTAAAAAAACTAAGATCATGGCATCTGGTCTCATCACTGCATGGCAAACATAAGGAGAAAAAGCAGAAGTGGTGACAGATTTTATTTTCTTGGGCTCCAAACTCACCGCAATGGTGACTGCAGCCATGAAATTACAAGATGCTTGATCCTTGAAAGGAAAGTTATGACAAAACTAGACAGCATATTAAAAAGCAGAGACATCACTGTGCTGACAAAGGTCCATATAGTCAAGGCTATAGTTTTTCCAGGAGTCATGTATGGATGTGAGAGTTGGAAAATAAAGAAGGCTAAGCGTCAAAGGACTGATGTTTTTGAACTGTGGTGCTGGAGAAGACTCTTGAGAGTCCCTTGGACTGCGAGGAGATCAAACCAGTCAATCCTAAAGGAAATCAATCCTGAAGGTTCACTGGAAGGACTGATGCTGAAACTGAAGCTCCAACACTTTGGCCACCTGATGCGAAGAGCTGACTCACTGGAAAAGATGCTGATGCTGGGAAAGATTGAAGGCAAAAGGAGAACGGGGGTTGCAGAGGATGAGGCGGTTAGATAGTATCACCAACTCAGCGTGCATGAATTTGAATGCAGTGTGAGAGATCATGGAGGTCAGAGGAACCTAATGAGCTGCAGTCCACGTGGTCACAAAGAGTCAGACATGACTTAGCGACTGAGTAACAACAAACCTATGCCATTCCTATGTTTACACCACAGAGACATTCTTGCAAATGGACACCAGGAGGAGTTATAAAAGAGAATGTTCATAACAATATTGTTTATAAAAAGAACAAAACCAAACAAAAACACCCAAGAGTCCACCTAAACGTTAATCAAAATTTGGCCATATAAACTGTTCTATATTCATACAACAGAACTATACATCAACATGATAGCTGCCCATCAACAGGATGAATCAGAGAAACACTATCGTGAAACACAAGATACAAATCATAGAAGAGTCTGCAAAAGAATTCAACTTATAAAAGTTTAAAATAAGCAAAACTATATATCCATATACACATATATGTGGAATACATATATAATATACATTTATATCCATATGTGAAACATGAATATGTGTAATAAATGACAGATAACAAGGAAGTTCTTAATAAAAAAGCAGAACAGCAGTTATCCCATAGGAGAGGGAAGAGAATGTGATAATAAAGGCAAACACAAAGCTTCCAGATTGCTACAAATATTTTACTGTTTAGGCTGGGGGCTGGGTACTGAGCCCCTTGGCTATAATTTAAACCAAGCCAATAAATTTTATATATTTTTTATGAGTATTTCTATTTCAGCAAAATCTATGTAAATGGATATATTTATATTAGAGAGAAAAATGAACCTATGGTATTTGAGCCAGAGACAGCCCCTGATGTACTGAGCTCTGGGTCACGCTACACTGCGTTTCCCTGCACGACCCCCTGCAAAGTAAAACCGCCTCAAGCATGTCCGTGGCTCATCCTTGGACACTTTCACTAGTGACTGTGGATGTTACAATTTTTATCTCCGGATACGCCCTCCTCCCATTCTTGTTCACTGTGTTACTGTTGCAAAAGCAGAAGTACCATGTAGTGTGAGGACCATTTTTACCAACAACAGCGGGTAGGATAGGAGAGGGACACCTGCCTCAGACATGCCCAGGGAGTCAAGACTGCTTGGCACTGCCGCTCAAGAGAATCCATGAATGTCTTTAACTTTGTAAGTGAACAGACACTGGTTGGAAGCTGACCCTCTGTTGCTCCCTGGGTGTAGACAGCAGCAGCACAGAAGCGATCTGAGTCGCCTGAAACGCAAGAGGTTAGGACGACAGAGCAAAATCTGAGAGCTTGGAGCAGCAGAGGCGGCCTGGGCACCGGAGGTGGCTCCAGGGGCAATTTAAATGATGAAGTGATAGGCAGTAAATTCACTGGAAACTCTGAGATCAGGGCACTCCATCATCACCAAGCTTCTCTTCTGACAAAGAGTAGGACTCGGCTTCCAGCTGTAACATTCAAATGTAATGTTCCCCTGGGACTCAGCATGGCAGGCTTCCCTGAAGCTTCAATTTCACTCAGTTAACTAATTATGAGAGAATGTGACTTTGGTATTAACTAATTATGAGAGAATGTGACTTTTTCTACAGGGACAAATCATTCCCAGCAGGAGGGAGAAGTTGTTATTTTTGGTCTGTTTTGGTTTGTCATTAAAAAGAAATTACTCACACAGTAGTAAATAAACTCTTGTTAGAGGGAAATGTTTTTCTTTCTATAATTCTATCAATTCACCTGAATGCTGACACTCATTTCTTTTGTTCTCTGGGGACATGGTGAGCAAATGAACATGAGCTGAGTGTTTAGACTAGGTTTGAAAATTAACACTACCACTAACTAGCTGTGTGATCGTCAGTAAGTTATGTAAGTACTTTTGAGTTTCCTCCCCTAAAAACTGAGAACATGTTTAGTGTGACCTGTGATTTGTTACAGGTGAAGTGAAATGACGTAGCTAAAACACTTTAGCAGAGTGTTTCTGCCTAAGAAGCACTCAATAGATTTCAAACTTTATTCTTAATAACTGTGATATTCTGATGCAATTAGAAACATTCTATACTTCATTTATGCCTTGTATCATCAATTCCTCATATCTATTGACCCCGCCTCTAATCAGGAACTGTCCCTTTACTTTGTCACTGCAAGCTAAATTGTGTTTTTTTTTTTTACTCCTCCTCACCTAGACATAAAAAGTTTCCAATGAAATTTAATATTTAATGATAATGTTGAAAGAAACATTTTTCACACGCTCTCTCATTCCCAGCACATCTTTTAACTTGTCAAAGGCAGGACATAACGCTGAGCAAACATCATAGTAAACACATATTTCCCCATCCACTGCAGACAACAACAGCATTATGTCAGGGCTGCTTCTCACAAATGGGAAAGTGATTTCACAGACAATTTCACAACTGAACTTACAACAATCCCAAGAGGAAGGCAGGCAAGGTAGATACGAACAGCCTCACTTTATGGCTGAGGAAACTGAAGCTAAAAGGGAAAATGACAAAGCCACACTAACCAAGCACATTTTCTGTAAAAGGGCAATAATCTGAGGGGATTGAGAAGGTCAGGGCTACTGGACTCTGAAAAATGAGATTTTCGCAAGAACAAAGTCCGTTTGGGGGATGCCCAAAGGGACCAGTCAGAGCAAGGGACTGGATCACTGGTGGAAACAAACAAAATAGAAAAGCAAGAGGCACTGAGTTTTCTATTCCGATCTCATGATCCGCTTGCCGATGTGCCTTGATTTCTCTACCTATAACTTTGAGAAAGCAAAATTACAATTTCTTACTTCTCTTTCAAGTATATATACACAAACAGCTTGATAACAAGATACTTAAGGTTTTATGCAAATCACAGCAAACACGAACACTTAAAAATGTATAAACATCAGAAAACACATTTTAAGTACTAGTAGAAAATCTTGGAGATAAAGAATATTTTTCCACAGATACATGAGCCAGAAGATGAAAATCAGATAAGATTAGTTACAACATAATTGTAAGTTTACGTTACATATTTGAATCACTTTTAGAAGTTGAGAATCAAACTAAGAGGCATGACATGTAATAAATGTTTTGAAGCCATGAGGATGGAAAGGCCCTAAATTTGGGTAATGTTTCTTTAACTGATCACATACACCCATTTTCAAAATAATTGATTCTGATGTGCTGTTAATACTGAACAAGGCTTCCTGGCAGTTGTCACCTTTCAGGACTCCCCAGGATATGGGCAGTGCTCACTGATATTGGACTATGGACTATAGAGATGGAATTCAAAAGTCCCACTCTCTTTCATTCTAGAATAGAGAATACGTTCTTATATAGAGAAGAAGGCAAATGCAAACAAAGTTCATTACAGTAAACCCTAGTTCAAAATAAATACTGAACGTAAGTTTCTGGTTTAACATATGAACCTGAAATCCAAGGACTCCTAAACATGCAATTAAAAAATCCCAGTCATGCCAACACTGATGGACAAAATAGCATACAGCAGTAGGTCATACTTGACTTAATAGTCATTAAGGTCGATACTTGACTTAATAGGCCTGAACATAACTGTCCTATGATTTTTCATAAAACATGACACAACTTCATTCCAATACAGGGAAAGATGGTATGATATGGCAGCAGAACAGGTCTGCTTAAAAACTGCCCCCTCTCTCATCAGTATATTCAATTAAGAAACATGTTTTGAATGTCTGCTATTTGTTGGGATCTTTATCAAAGAACCCACAGTCTAGCATGGAAGATACGTAAATCAAGCATCAGATTTTTAAGTCAAATTCTAGAATGAAGAAAAATGCGCATTGCATTGTTAAGCAGGGCAGAAAGCTCTCATGGAGGATGGATAATTGACAAGTATAAACTATGACAAAAAGGAGGAGGGACTTCCGTCAGAAGAGTCTGGATGAAAGTGGGAAATATGATAAATATGGTGAGTTTCAGAAATTATACACAGTACCTCATGGCTAGAGCACAGAGAGAAGGGAAAAGATGCCCAAAGAAACAACAAGCAGGAGAGGAAGACAGATTCCATCATTTAGGACTTTCTAGTTCATGTTTAAGTTCAGTAATGGAAAGAAGAATGCAACTATTGGTCTATTGAAAAGATTTCATCCCACAGGCAATGGGAGAAGGTTTTTGCCATAATCAGTTTTGGGGGCAGGCAGTTATAATGCGAAAAAAAATGAGGAATTCTAGAGGAATGGCTATCAGCTAGAAGACAATTTTAAAGGTCCAAGTAAGACATGGAGGGGCCCAAACAAAAGGAATGGGAATGAAAAAGAAAATGGAGAAAAAAGTAGTACAAAAAATAGGGTTGGCAGAATTTAGTGACCAGGTAGGAAACAGAGGGTGAAGAGAAAAACTTAAAACATGTCTTTTATTTTTTGATTGTCTAAATGAATAATGGTGCCTTAGCTGAATTAGGGACAGCATTAAGTAGAACGTCCATGGTGCCCTTCCGTGGTACCCTTTATAAGATGAATTGCATTTTGTTTTGTACTGCAGTAGGTATGTGGCATTCCACCAACTCCATCTCCAAAAAATTCCTTGAGGGAGAAAGCTGTGTGTCACTCATCACATTGTCCCTGCATACAGCCCCGTAAGGCATACCTGTATAACATGATCATATAACTGATCCACTGTAAACACTTAATAAACATTTTTGACTGACTGACTGAGTATACACACAACTTCAAAGCTTAGCTGAGACAAAACTGTACATATTCTCCTTTGAATAAGACACTTGTCTCTTAAAATGTAAATAACTCCTCTTATCTATGTGACAACTCAGACAATTAGCGCCTCATATCAGACTCATAACATCCTCAGCACATCTCAATGTCCCATTTGGAAGGGACTTTAGGAGATATCTACTACAGCCCCCATTTTATTTTATTTTTTTATTTATTTTTTATTGTAACAAATTCAATAAAGACTTTTTACTTTACAATATTGTGTTGGTTTTGCCATACATTGGAATGATATGCCATGGGTGTACATGTGTTCCCCGTTCAGAACGCCCCTCCCGCCTCCCTCCTGATTCCATCCCTCTGGGTCACCCCGGTGCACCAGCCCCGAGAACCCTGTATTGAACCTGGTTCAGTTCCCATTTTAAAGGTGAAATCTGTGACTCAGAGAAGTCACATGACTAGCCCAAAGTCACAAAAAAATACAGTTGACCCTTGAACAACATGAGTTTGATCGACCTAGGTCCACTTGTGTGAGGAATTATTTTCAAAAGCCCTACAGGAATCACAGCTGGTTGAATTCAGGAAAATGGAGAAATCACAGATATGAAGGGCCAACTCTAAGTCACACACAAATTTCTGACTGCGTGGAGGATTGGTGCCCCTAATCCCTGTATGTTTCAAGGGTTAACTACATCCGGAGATGGGACAAAAATCAGAATACATTAAGCTTTGCAATATTTGTCAATCAAAAAAGTTGTAACAGATCTGAAGGTAGTACAGTATATCAAATTTAGCTAGGGCAAATTAAGCTTTTAAAAGCGCTTCATAATTTGCACTTAAAAAAACACAAGACAAACATCTTAAAGACATTTTCTTAAATGATTCTGCTGACAATGAAATGCAAGGACCACAGCTCAACTTTCACCTTTGAGTTAGTATAAGTAAGACAGATTCTTACCGTGATCTTCTGAAGACACTGGTGACCTAAAATGAGACAATAAGCATGATAAATCTTTTGCAAGAGATACTAATAATTCTAAGTACAACGATCAAGAATAATCTTATAGAAATTACACCATGAAAATTCAGTTAAACAGAAATTCAATACAGTAGATGGTATAATTAATGTGTTGGTTGTATGGTATACTCCAGTGAGTAACTCCCAAAGCTTACCTGGATTAGTTAAGTGGCAGATGTTACTAAAAGAGTCTATTAGTGGGACTTCCCTGGTGGTTTGGTGGTTATGAATCCACCCGCTAATGTAGTAGACATGAGTTTGATCCCTGATCTGGGGAGATCCCACACGTCACAGAGCAACTGAGCCTGCACACCACAACTACTGCACCACGTGCCTAGAGCCTGCGCTCTGCACCAAAGGAAAAGCCACCACGACAAGAAGCCCATGAACTGCAACTAGAGAAAGCCCTCGCATAGCAATGAAGACCCAGAGCAGTCAAACATATAAAAATAAATAAAATTTAAAAAAAATAGTCTGTTAGCATGGTGATGTAAGGCTGAAAGAAACTTAGTCAAACTGGATTTATCACACACAAAGAAAGAACTCATAGAAATGTGATGATGGACGAAATCCTGTGATGTTACTAGTGCCCAAGGCCAGCTCTGCAGAGAAAATGCCAGGGATGTAAATAAGCCCTAGATTAAGTGTCTATCAGTAAAAAGAAAGCTACTTGGACAATGCAAAGTGAAACCAAAGTAAAAAGCAATGATGTTCCCTAATTGTTACTGGTTTTTGCTTCCACTCTTTGTGGAATTTAATGTTTCAGTGATATGACACAGACACTTTATATGTTGGCTTTATGTTTCTAAACCCATCAGAATCAGGATTAGCCACGAGGGCAACCACTGGGGTCCCACAGAACTTTCACAAATCAGTGACTTTTACCTATCATTTGAGGCTCAGGTTTAAGATACCAATGGATGGGACTTCCCAGGTGATTCAGTGATTAAGACTCCTTGGTTCCAGTGCAGTGGGTGTGGGTACCAACTCTGGTCAGGGAACTAAGATTCCCACATGCCACAGAGCA
Source organism: Antilocapra americana (assembly GCA_007570785.1). Classification (NCBI taxonomy): domain Eukaryota; kingdom Metazoa; phylum Chordata; class Mammalia; order Artiodactyla; family Antilocapridae; genus Antilocapra; species Antilocapra americana. Next base: position 6,284,847 of record ML662453.1, read on the forward strand.
TGGCCAAAAAACAAAACTAAAGTAACATTAAAGAAAATAAAGATACCAAAAGATACTGATGGATAATGCATCCACCCCTTTCACAAGAAAAACTTTTTCTTTCTCAGCTGACTACTAATTTAGTTACTTGGGGCAATACAGACACAACCTTGTGAATTACCCTCAAGCTTGAAAGATACTTTCAACTCATGCTTTACTTGAGAGAAAGAGATGTATAATACTGTCTTCAGAGGTGTTAGAAGTTTGAAGGGAGAGAGGAGAAACCAGGAGGGAGGAATCTTCTCCTCTAAATGATGGGCTTGCTGGAGCCCATAGCAGGGAGATGACCAAAGGCTAATGTATAAATTTGGTAATAAAGCTACAAAATTTTACATCACTAATATTCATATGCAGTTGTAGTATAACTAAACCTAGACAGCATATTAAAAAGGATAAACATCACTTTGCCAACAGAGGTCTATACAGCCAAAGCTATGGTTTTTCCAGTAGTCATGGACAGATGTGAGAGTTGGACCAGAAGGAAGACTGAGCACTGAAGAACTGTGCTTTAGAATTCTGACACCAGAGAAGACTCCGGAGAGTCCTTTGGACAGCAAGGGGGTCAAACCAGCCGGTCACAAAGAAAATCAACCCTAAATACTCATTGCAAGGTTGGTGATCAAGCTCCGATACTTTGGCCACCTGATGCGAAGAGCCAACTCATTGAAAAAGACTCTGACGCTGGTAAAGATTGACGGCAAGAGGAGAAAGGGGTGACAGAGGATGAGATGGTTGGATGGCATCACCAACTCAGTGCACATGAGTTTGAGCAAACTCTGGGAGATACTGAAAGACAGGGAAGCCTGGCATGCTGCAGTCCATGGAGTTGCAGAGCATCAGACATGACTTAGTGACTGAACAGCAACAACAACATAATGTCTATGAGACAGAATGCAAACACTGAGACGAGAATGATTCTGTTGGGACATAGTGGTTGAAGGACAATTTTAGCTACTTTGGGACGCCCACTACCATTTTATCTACTGATCAGAAATATTTCTGTCCATTATGTGAACAAACAGTACAATACAGACACAGGAGTAATGGTGAGACAGCCTTAACTTTCAGTTGGTGGCAAAGTGCAAAATTATTTCAACCTCAGTGGTCTCTTCAGGCAGATATTTGCATGTGAAGACCACAGAAGGTCCTAAGATCTGGTGGAGAGAAAGTCGGCATCTGGGAGGCACACAGGGAGGGACCCTGACACCCTAAATCATCTCTGTGGCATCTGCTTGAGAAACGCCGCTGGGCCTCCCCAGGTGGAGCTGATCTGTCCTCTCCCAAAGTGCCCCTGTTTCATGCTTTCACACACCAGCCTTCTCACTAAGCTGTGGCGGCGGTGGTGGTTTAGCTGCTAAGTCATGTCCGACTCCTTACAATCCCAATGACTGCAGCCCACCAAGCTCCTCTGGGCATGGGATTTCCCAGGCAAGAATACTGGAGTGGGGTGCAATTTCCTTCCCCAGGAAGGAGATCCCTTCTTCCCAACTCAGGGATCGAACCTGCATCTCCTGCTTGGCAGGCAGATTCTTTACCACTGAGCCACTAGGGAAGTTCCACTAGGCTGTGAGCTCCTTGGAAACTAGGACCATATCTTATTTAGAACACAGAGGAGCCCTCATTAAAATGTATTAAACTGCATTAATTTCAGCACCATACACTAGAGTTTGGACTCAGACACATTCTGGAACTCCTCAAAATTCACATCACCTTCAAACTGCCTTCAAGTCTGCCAGCTCTTAGGTCAGCTAGGAAGGAAGGAAGGATCCATGGAGTGATTGGAAGCTTCAAAGTAGTGACAATGTGGGCACTCTCCAGGCTCCATCCCCACCCCAGACATGCCCACCATCCGATAAAGGACCAGAGGGGCCTGAACAGAGGAGCAACAGGATTGACATGTACGCACTACTGTATTTAAAACATAACCAACAAGGACCTACTGTATAGCACAGGGGACTCTGCTCAATATTCTGTACCAACCTAAATGGGAAAGGAATTTGAAAAAGAACTGACATATGTGTATGTATATCAATCACTTTGTTGCGTACCCGAAACTAACACAACATTATTAATCAATGCCACTCCTGCACAAAACAAAAATTAAAAAGGAAAAAAGAAACTGGAGAATGTTTTCAGCTGCCCAGGACATAAAAAAGAGCTAGTCACAAGGAAACATCTTCATTCCTGGTGTTTTCTGATGAGAAGTAAGCAAAAGCACGTCTTGGATGGTTCACAATTAATTTCTCACAGAGTTATAGGAATAAAGGAAAATTCGTGCTGATGGACGAACCACTAGATGTCTCAGGTGGAAGGCCCAGGAGGAAGGGTTTTTGCTGCCTTTCTGTAGAAGCAAAGCACTAATATTAAACCTGAAAAATTCCAGATGGCTCCATGAGAGCCCCAGGGGGATGCCTTCTGCAGTATGTCCAGGCAGCGGGGAAGAACGATCGATTTCAGACTGTTTTCTAAGGATTAGTCATGTTGAGTTTCTGTGTGGAATGTCTCCCATACGCCTAGGTTTGTGGAATTTTAAGACATATGGAGTATTTCAATCCTCACTCAGTATTTCACCTTTCACCGAAGCGAGTCACTAAATTATTCCACTGAGACAGGCACATCATCCATTATTGCTGGAAATAGGCATAAAAAGTTTTATGGAACTTAGCTCAGGAGAGAAGAAGTACCATGAAATCAGCCATATACACAGTTATTTTTAAAACAGAGAGGTTGAATCCCGGGAAGAGATAACCTTCCTTAACCTGCCAACGCAGGAAGGCAAGAAAGCTCGCTGCTTCTCCTCCAGTTGTGCCTGAAAGACTTGCAGTTTTGTCCCAGCCTGCTCATTTCTCCTCCACATACACTTTATCCTAGAGAATGCATCTGCTCTCTTAATGTGGACTGTAGCTTTACTAGCACTAAAATAGCTCCAGGATTTAGAGTTTGTCTCCTCACGTTTTTCCTCACCACTAGTTTCTTTTATGATGGGCTTCCCTGGTGGCTCAGAGGCAGAGAATCTGCCTGCCAATGCAGGAGATGCAGGTTAGATTCCTGGGTCAGGAGGAGACCCTGGAGGAGAAAATGGCAACCCATTCTAGTATTCCTGCCTGGGAAATCCCACGGGCAGAGGAGCCTGGTGGGCTACAGTCAACAGGGTGGCAAAAGAGTCAGATACGACTTAGTGACTGAACAACAACAGGATATTCATACTTGATTTTGTCCTGTTTTGGTATTATTTCACATGTTCATTTACATTCCATTCAAATTCAGCAAAGACAGTGAAAACAAAAATTCAAGTCCAGCATTTAAAAATCTTTCACCTATTTCATTAACCCTGAATAATGATTATTCAGATCTGAATCTTTCCATTTATAATGATTCTAACCTGAATATTAACTGTTACTTGAGACCCTCTTAAGCACCAGGCCCTAAAAGTGATATAGACTGAAAAAGAAACAAGATACCAATTTCAAGGAACTCAATCTAAGGTAGGAGGAAAATATCTAACCAAACGATTATAATGAAAAAATGCAATCATCAAAACACGTATGAGTAAAGAGCACAAAAGACAGGAAGACCAAAGTCCTTTCAAAAAAAGTAAAAGAAGGCTTCAAAACTCAAGAACTGTCTGATCTGGGCTTTTTTTGTTTTTAGTTGGCATATAATTGCTTTAAAATTGTGTGTTTGTTTCTGTTGTATGATGAAATAATCACCTCAAATATACATATATCCCTTGCCTCTTGAGCGTCCCTTCCACCCCTCATCCCACCCCTGCAGTTCATCACAGAGCACTGAGCTGCGCTCCCTGTGCAATACAGCAGATTCCTGCCAGCTATCTATTTTACATATGGTAATATATATGTATTGTCAGCAAATTTGGAAAATGTAGCAGTGGCCACAGGACTGGAAAAGGTCAGTTTTCATTCCAATTCCAAAGAAAGGCAATGTCAAAGAATGCTCAAACTACCGCACAATTGCACTCATCTCACATGCAAGTAATGCTCAAAATTCTCTAAGCCAGGCTTCAACAATACGTGAACTGTGAACTTCCAGATGTTCAAGCTGGTTTTAGAAAAGGCAGAGGAACCAGAGATCAAATTGCCAACATCTGAGGATCAACGAAAAAGCAAGCAAGTTCCAGAAAAACATCTATTTCTGCTTTATTGACTATGCCAAAGCCTTTGACTCTGTGGATCACCGCAAACTTAAAAATTCTGAAAGAGGTGGGAATATCAGACCACCTGACCTGCCTCCTGAGAAATCTGTACGCAGGTCAGGAGGCAACAGTTAGACCTGGACATAGAACAACAGACTGGTTCCAAATAGGAAAAGGAATATGTCAAGGCTGTATATTGTCACCCTGCTTATTTAACTTATATGCAGAGTACATCATGAGAAACACTGGGATGGATGAAGCACAAGCTAGAATCAAGATTACCGGGAGAAATATCAATAATCTCAGATATGTAGATGACACCACCCATATGGCAGAAAGTGAAGAAGAACTAAAGAGCCTCTTGATGAAAGTGAAAGAGGAGAGTGAAAAAGTTGGCGTAAAGCTCAACATTCAGAAAACTAAGATCATGGTATCCAGTCCCATTACTTCATGGCAAACAGATAGGGAAACAGCAGAAACAGTGGCAGATTTTATTTTCAGGGGCTCCAAAATCACTGCAGATGGTGACTGCAGCCATGGAATTAAAAGATGCTTACTCCTTGGAAGGAAAGTTGTGACCAACCTAGACAGCATATGAAAAAGCAGAGACATTAATCTGCCAACAAAGGTCCGTCTAGTCAAGGCTAGTATGTCATGTATGGATATGAGTGGTCATGTATGGATGTGTGAGTTGGACTATAAAGAAAGTTGAGTGCCGAAGAATTGATGCTTTTGAATTGTGGTGTTGGAGAAGCCTCTTGAGAGTCCCTTGGACTGGAAGGAGATCCAACCAGTCCATCCTAAAGGAAATCAGCCCTGAATATTCATTAGAAGGATTGATGCGGAAGCTGAAATGCCAATACTTTGGCCACCTGATGCGAAGAACTGACTGATTTGAAAAGACCCTGATGCTGGGAAAGATTGAAGGAGGGAGGAGAAGGGGACAACAGAAGATGAGATGGTTGGACGGCATCACTGACTTGATGGACATGAGTTTGAGTAAACTCTGGGAGTTGGTGATGGACAGGGAGGCCTGGCGTGCTGCAGTTCACGGGGTTGCAAAGAGTTGGACATGATTGAGTGACTGATCTGAATGTATATGTTTCAGTGCTACTCTCTCAACTCTTTTCAGCCTCCCCTGCCCCCACCTTGTCCCCAAGTCCATTCTCTACATGTTATGCTTTTCTATCATTGCTCTGCATAGGTTAATTGGTACCATTTTTCTAACTTCCAGATATATGCATTAATATATGATTATTTGTTTTTATTTCTGACTTACTTCAATCTGTATAGCAGACTCCAGGTTCACCCATATCTACAAAATATACAAAATCTCATGCAGCTCAATATCAAAAAAATAAATAGTACAATCAAAAAACGAGCAAAAGACCTACACAGACATTTCTCCAAAGAAGATATCCAGATGGCCAGGAAACACATGAAAAGATGCTCAATATCACCAGTTATTAGAGAAATGTGAATCAAAACCACAGTGAGGTAATCGCCTCACCGGGGTCAGAATGGCCATCATCAAAAAATTTACAAACAATTATTTGCACTTTGAAGGATAAGTAGAAGCCTATTAGGTAAGTAAGAAAAAAAAGAAGTATTTTAGGTGGAGGCTACAGGCATATGAGAAAGGATTAAGGTAGGAAATTTCACCATATGTGATCAGACATACAAGCAACTTAGTGTTGCTAGCATGTAAAGGAGCCATAAACCATTAGGTCTGGAGCCGCAAGAGGGAGGGGCGTTTCATACAGAGGCTGAGGGGCCGGTTTGAAGTGCTTGTCACTTCTAAGTTACATGGAGCAAAGTTCTGAAGCCGAGAAGTCACAGCTTCTCATTTGTGCTTTTGATCATGCAGCTGTGGACAGCAGATCACAAAACAGCGGGAGTAAAGTCAAGACAAGCTACAGACTAGCATCGCAGAACCTCCACATCCATCTGCTCTTCAATTCTTTTTGAAATCCATGGAAAATAACAGAGACAATGAGAAACAGAAAAGAAAGCATCATCTTCGGCTAAACTAGAAGACATCCCTAAACAGGAATTATTAAATATGAAGAGCTACTAAGTATAGTAAAATTGGACCACGTTCAAGGAGACAGAATGTGTCCATCTTCAATGAGGAGACAAGGCTGACCAAACAAAGCCCTCAGCTCTAAGCCATTCAGGAGAAGAAGCAAACCCTAGAGGAGAGCGCTGCTAAGAAAGCGTGTAAAGACTAGAGACTCAAAGTTTCCAGAAACCCACCAGCCTTCTATCCCTAATTATTCATCCCAAGCTAGTAGTTCTAAAAAGGACTTGCCCCATATAAATGTGAGCTATGAACAAAAGGGGACCATCAGGACATCTACACAAAGCTACCCTAAGAAGAGAGCAGAACACGATCTTCTGACGGATGTAACACAGGCGGAGTCCGCACTAAAAAGATAATGGCAAGAAGCAGGTAAAAACTTAATGCTTCTCCATGAGATCAATAGATGGAATAAGGGGAGGAAGAAAGAAACAAGGGAAGGAAACAGAGTGTGAACAGAAACTCAAAGAAGAAACACTACAGTCAAAAAAGAGCCAGAAGACCACAGCAGAGGACAAGTACGAAGGTTTACCCAGGTCTCTGAATTATTAAATTATAGAAAAAACCTGCAGGCTTCGCTACTGTGTCACCACTGCACTGGGGAAATAAAAGGATTAAAAGAAGGTGACTCACAATTAAAGCTGCATTAAGAAAGAACCCATTGATTTATTCATCCCTTCAAATATCTGCTTTATGGGAGAATTTTGCCTTTTAGCCACTTTGATACACTTTTCTATGAATTTTAATTTGAACATGTGATAGTGAAAGTTCCCTTCCCAATATAAACCTCACTTAATTGACTATTCATACTTTTTTCCCCTTTTTTATTTAATATGACATTTGACATAATTTATAGAATTTGGGCATGGGGCTTCTGGTTGGGAACTCTATTGTAACATTGCTTCTATGGGAAAATCAAAATAAAATTTATCATGTCAACTTAAAACAAACAAACAAACAAATGAAGGCAAGACTTCTCAAGTGAGGGTACACATGGGAACTTTAAAATAAATGCTTCCCTGGTGTCTCAGACGGTAAAGAATCTGCTCCTAATGCGGGAGACCCAGGTTCCATCTTTGAGGTGGAAAGATCCCTTGGAGAAGGGAATGGCTAACCCCCTCCAGTATTCTTGCCTGGATATTCCCATGGATGAAGGAGCCTGGTGGACTACTTTGCTACCATGGGATTGCAGAGTCAGACATGACTGAATGACTAACACTTTTCAGGAAAATAAGACATCATTTTCAGATGGGAATTATATAGCTTAACTGGTAAAATAGTTTTATACTGAAAATTCCATAGCCATATTATAGATCTCAAGGCAAAAGTCACTTGAATTCTTAACAAAAAGCAATAAAGTAAAAAAAAAAAAAAAAATCTGTGTTTAAGACCGTCAGCTTCAGGAATGTCTCCAAGGTCCGCTAAGGGATAGGTTTGTTCTCCTCTGGAAAGGGACACTGTCAAGAAAAAGGAAATATGAAATTATCTGCTTAAATATAGTTATAGCATCTCAGAATGCATCACAAAATCAGTGTATGCAGATATCAAGAATCCAAGGGGATGAGACATGAAGTACACTCTGGCTGCAGCTACTATCCTGGACGGTACTGCTTCTAGACCGTGTCGTCATCAGGACACAAGGAACCTCTGAGAAACACAAAGACAGTTATGTAGATTGCTTCCATCAGCAAGCTTCCCCTCAAGGCCTCTGGTCTTTCAGTTGACCAATCACAAGGCTTAAGGACAGTGAAAAATGTGCCCAGTTTTCTACCAGCGATGTAGTAATAACAAGAGAGCACGAGCATGTCTTGGTTATGAAGGTGAAAGTCTTTAAGAAACATGCCACTGCTTGTGATGTTTTACTGTTTTTAATCAATGCAGCTAGAACTGAGATGATGGGCGTCATGACTAGTTCAGCCTTTATGATGTGGTAATATTCTTTGCCATACATTTTTGATCCATGCATTTTCTTGGCAACTTCCATGAAATCTGAGATGCTCTCAATCTATGAGATCTTTCAAACATGATATCTTTTTTATTTGAGTAATATGTCCTGACTACATTTTTAGAAAGCCTCTAAAAACATTCTGGGTATTTTTTTTTTTTTCATCTCATGGCTTTATCTTGATAGCATCCATGGCTATCTTTCTTGGCCCTTCCTTGAACCATCTGTATCATTTCCCACTTGGAAAGGGGTAGATCAACAGACTATCCATTTTGCAGAATCATTCCTAAAGATCAGATAAATATTAGGGTGCCACCTATATCGGTCCACTACTTGTTAGAGAGGATCACCCACAACTGAACATCAATCTTTCTTTTCCAGTGTACCCAACACATAAGACTTTCTACTTAAGAGTTTCTAAACCATCACCTGGCTCAGAGTTGGCAACATACCAGGTCACCACATAGAGGTGAGTTTGGAATGAAAATATAGCACAGGTATGAAAGGCACTTCAAAGAAAGTGAAAGCGTTGATCACTCAATCATGGCCAACTCTTTGCTACCACATAGACTGCTAGGCTCCTCTGTCCATGGAATTCTCCAGGCAAGAATACTGGTTACCATTTCCTTCTCCAGGAGATCTTCCTAACCCAGGTCTCCTGCACTGAAGGTGGGCTTTTTACCATCTGAGCCACCAGACACAAAAACAAAGATTACTATTCTGAAAATACTTAGCCATGGGGTATTTCTATAAGACTGTGGATAGGGGAGGGGAGCTCTGAGATATTTCCTATCAACTTACAGGCGTGGCTGGACAAGCCAAGGCCCCTTCATTTCCTGGTTGCCCTTATCAAATTAGAATAGAAAACATAGGAAGAAACACAGTAGGGTGGTCCAGAAGCCACGCTACCTCTAGAACCCTCCTGGCACATACAATAAACCATCCTGAGATGTGAAGTCTTCATGATCAAGGAAGCCTATGTCTGCACATTGAAAGCAACTCTCGATGTATGTTCCTTTCCATGCCTAACTTTTCTCTTAACACTCCAGCTTTTGGGATGAGGTCCACAGCAAAAACACTACTTTCTATACGCGGGGAGTGAATCATCCATCCTACTTAGGAAGAGAAAGAGAAGAGTCTGGTTTCTTCTAGTTTTCTGTCAACTCTATTCTTTCATTCTCTCCTTTGTCATTCCTTCTGCCCTCTCCTGACCACAGCCCTGAAAGTTCCCTGGGCTTACCCACTTTTCTCACACTGGTGAAACCCAGTATCTGTGCATGTAGCCTCTCATCATGATGGGAGGCTGATGCACTTATTCCTACTGAGGAACATCAAGAACATTCAGGCCTGATTTGCAGAGAAGTGGATGGACCTAGAGACTGTCATACAGAGAGAAGGAAGTCATAAAGAGGAAAATAAATTGTCAGCATCTGTTGGATCATTGAAAAAGCAAGAGAGTTCCAGAAAAACATCTACTTCTGCTTTATTGATTAGGCCAAAGCCTTTTTGACTGTGTAGCTCACAACAAACTGTGGAAAATTCTTCAAGAGATGGGAATACCAGTTCACCTTACCTATTTCTTGAGAAATCTGTATGCAGGTCAAGAAGCAACAGTTAGAACTGGACATGGAACAATGGACTGGTTCCAAATTGGGAAAGTAGTATGTCAAGACTGTACATTCTCACCCTGTTTATTTAACTTCTATGCAAAGTACATCATGCAAAATGCTGGGCTGGGTGAAGCACAAGATTGCCGGGAGAAATATTAATTACCTCAGATACACAGATGACACTACCCTTATGGCAGAAAGTAAAGAACTAAAGAGCTTCTTGATGAAAGTGAAAGAGGAAAGTAAAAAAGCTGGCTTAAAACTTAACATTCAGAAAACCAAGATCATGGCATCCAGTTCCATCACTTCATGGAAAATAGATGGAGAGACAGTGACAGATTTTATTTTCTTGGGCTCCAAAATCACTGCAGATGGTGACTGCGGCCATGAAATTAAAAGACACTTGCTCCTTGGAAGAAAAGCTATGACCAACCTAGATAGCATATGAAAAAGCAAAGACATTACTTTGCCAACAAAGGTCCGTATAGTCAAAGCTATGTTTTTTTCTGGTAGTCATGTATGGATGTGAGAGTTGGACTATAAAGAAAGCTGAGTGCCAAAGAATTGATGCTTTTGAACCGTGGTGTTGGAGAAGACACTTGAGAGTCCCTTGGACTGTAAGGAGATCCAACCAGTCCATCCTAAAGGAAATTGGTCCTGGATATTCATTGGAAGGACTGATGCTGAAGCTGAAACTCCAATACTTTGGCCACCTGATGTGAAGAACTGACTCCTTGGAAAAGACCCTTTTGGTAGGAAAGATTGAAGGCAGGAGGAGAAGGGGAAGACAGAGGATGAGATGGCTGGATGGCATCACCAACTCGATGGACATAAGTGTGAGCAAGCGCCAGGAGTTGATGATGGACAGGGAAGTCTGGCATGCTGCAGTCTATGGGGTCACAAAGAGTCTGACACAACTGAGCGAATGAACTTAACTGAACCTATATATGCGGAATCTAGAAAAATGGTACAGATGAACTTATTTGCAAAGCATATCTAGAGACATGGACATAGAGAATAAGCATATGGACATCAAGGAGGGAAGGAGGGGGTGGGATAGATTGGGACTGACACATTACACTACTATGTATAAAATAGATAGTGAGAACTGACTGTATAGCACAGAGAACTCTACTCAGTGTTCTGTGGCAACCTAAATGGGAAGGAAATCCAAGGAAGAGGAGATATATGTATACTTGTGGCTGATTCACCTTGCTATACAGCAGACACTAACATAACATTATAAAGCAACTGTATTCCAGTTTTAATAAAAGACAGCAGTCAGGCCTGGGCAAAGTTCCCCAGGCTGGACTCTTGTCTCCTGCCTGGACCATTACTGCTAGCTGTCTGTTAACAAACTCTTGAGAAATGGCCCGAGTGGAAACTGATTTCCCAGCTGGACATCCCTTCCAGGCACATTTCAATGGTCCACACACCCCTGCTGCAGAAACACCATCTTCATTTTTCTCCTGTTTTATGTTAAAGTCATGAGGCTACAGAAATTGAATTTATTTCCTGCAACTGTTGATGAACAAAGAACACTCAATTTAAATCAAGCCAGCCAAGGGATGATTTAATATGGTCTTAAAGCATGACTGTAGGTAATCATCTCTGGGCAATAGCATTCTCCCTTGAGCTTCCCTTGAGGATGTGCATTGCCTAAGGACTCTATGCCCAGTCCATGACATCATCTTGAGGGCTTGAGGTCATGGATCTAGGTGGCATCTTCACCACCACCACTCCAGCCCCCAAGCATCTCCAACAAGGTAAAACAGAACCAGAAATCCCTCAGCACTGAGAATCTCCATCAACTAGACAAGCCTCTCTTTGTTGTCTTTTCCTCCCTTCTAATTATGAAAATCGGTATTAAGACAATGAACAAAGCACATACAGTAAGGGAGCAGGGGAGAGGGAGAGATGAAAGTTACAGCAGCCACACAGAGTGGCACTGAAATGGGAGAAAGACAAACACATTCTCTGTTCCAGTGGTCACAAACCATTGAGGGTCTGCCAAACAGCCTCAAAGGTAACATTCACCACCAACAGAGGGGAGGGTGCAGAAAGAGGAAGGAGAGAGACGGGCATTTGTGTGGAGGTAGGGGAATAAGTCCCAGGACTCAAATAATAAGGCTGTTTGGTGAGTTCTTCTCCTTTGATGTAAATTTCTTCTAATTCTGTTCATGCTCATAGTTTCCTCCTATTCAAATATATACACGATGGTCCCCACGTGAGCTGCACTTGAAATACCCTCTGTGTTTTTAAATAAGTTCCTGCGTTTAGTTATATTTGGTGTTTTGAAAACACCCCTGTTTTACCACTTGCTTGTATAATTCAGCTTCTCCTATGCACCCTCCTTAATCAGTCTGCAGAGTAAGGAAGCCCTTAAACTCTCTTTGAGCTTGAAACTGTACTGCCACCTACTGTTTATCACTAAGAACTGCAACAAAGGGAAGGGAAGGTGTTGGAAATGCAAGGACAAATGGGCAAAAGCGGGAAGTGAACACAAGAAAAAACAGATTAAAAAAAAAAATGATGTGGAAGAATCTAATACTGTCCAGGTTCTTTCAACATGAAAACTGGACCATCGAAAACTGAACCATTGCACTTTTTATTATGTAAAATCTGAACACTCCAGGGAAATACTTTAACATTTTGAAGACAATGTAAAAATAACAGCAAAAAAATCTGCATCAGATATTATACAATCACGCAGAAAAAAACACGTGATGGTTCATGTTACAAGTCAGTCTTTGCAATAGAGTTTCCTGCCTAGTTTCTAAAAAGAGATTAAAGGAATAGAAAAGGCATGCTATTCTAAAATCTGATCCAGGGAAATACACCTGCAGAGAGCTGTCTAGAGCATTAACAAGAAATACCTTTCAGAAAGAGCTGCCAGCTTTAGCCTAATGACTCTGGAAACCCTGGCCAACAACTCCTGTTGAGACGCAATCCATCTGGAGTTTTCTGAATGTGGACTTTTTTCTTCTTCAGCATAAACTGAAACATGAAGCTCTCAATTGTGAGGGCAAATCACCTGAGTGCTACACTCAGTATTAACATAAGCCAATGTGCTCAACTGCTGCAGTCGTGTCTGACTCTTTGAGACCCTAGAGACTGTAGTCCGCTAAGGCTCCTCTGTCCATGGGATTTCCCAGGCAAGAATACTGGAGGGGGTTGCCATGCCCAATTCCAGGAAATCTTCCTGACTCAGGGATCGAACCCACATCTCCTGCACTGCAGGTGGATTCTTTACCCACTGAGCCACCTGGGAAGCCCATTAAAATAAGAAACTTATACAAAAGACTATTTCGAATACCACAACATTGAGGATAGATAATATTTATCTTGTGGGGCCAACGTGATTGAGCAAGGCTTACCCACAGCTAATTATTTTTATGAAATGCCATAAGGACTTCTGAATCCAGTGTCAGAAAATGGAAGGAAAAAAATAGGTGGAGTTGGGAGTGGCTTTGTTGCTTCTCCTGAAGATAACTGTCAGATACTCTGGAAGTTTTCCTGTCAATATCTCCTCCCATCTTACTCAGGTCTCAGAAGAGGAAATTCACATTCCAGAAGTTGGCGTGGGAAACAAAATCCAAAAAAAAACCTCTCTCTTCCCCACTCTTCTGTGTCCAAAGACAGGGCAGTTTCTATGTAACATTTACATCATAAGCAACCCAAAACAGGGAAGGAGCTCTGGGAGAAAATGAGAAATTGATACAGATAAATCATGGTGCATTCTTCCACTTCTAGCACAGCCACTGCAAACAAACAAATGAATTCCCATTCTTAAACTGCCATAAAACACTCTAACTCCTCCAGTGCAGGAGATGGAGTCGTTTTCCCAGTTTTCAGTTCAGTTCAGTTGCTCAGTTGTGTCTGACTCTTTGCAACTCCATGAACCACAGCATGCCAGGCCCCCCTGTCCATAACCTACTCCTGGAGTCCACCCAAACCCATGTCCTTTGAGTCGGTGATGCCATCTAGCCATCTCATCCTCTGTCGTACCCTTCTCCTCCTGCCCCCAGTCTTTCCAAGCTTCAGGGTCTTTTCAAATGAGTTAGCTCTTCGAATCAGGTGGCCAAAGTATTACAGTTTCAGCTTCAACATCAGTCCTTCCAATGAACACCCAGGACTGATCTCCTTTAGGATGGACTGGTTGGATCTCCTTGCTGTCCAAGGGACTCTTAAGAGTCTTCTCCAATACCACAGTTCAAAAGCATCAATTCTTCGATGCTCAGCTTTTTTAATAGTCCAACTCTCATATCCATACATGACCACTGGAAAAACCATAGCCTTGACTCAGTTCAGTTCAGCTCAGTCGTGTCCAACTCTTTGCGAATCCATGAATTGCAGCACACCAGGCTTCCCTGTCCATCACCAACTCCTGGAGTTCACTCAAACCCATGTCCATCAAGTCAGTGATGCCATCCAGCCATCTCATCCTCTGTCGTCCCCTTCTCCTCCTGCCCCCAATCCTTCCCAGAATTAGGGTCTTTTCCAATGAGTCAACTCTTCACATCAGGTGGCCAAAGTATTACAGTTGCAGTTTCAACATCAGTCCTTCCAATGAACACCCAGGACTGATCTCCTTTAGGATGGACTTGTTGGATCTCCTTCAAGTCCAAGGGACTCTCAAGAGTCTTCTCCAATACCACAGTTCAAAAGCATCAATTCTTAGGCACTCAGCTTTCTTCACCATCTAACTCTCACATCCATACATGACCACTGGAAAAACCATAGCCTTGACTAGACAGACCTTTGTTGACAAAGTAATGTTTCTGCTTTTCAATATGCTGTCTAGGTTGGTCATAACTTTTCTTCCAAGGAGTAAGTGTCTTTTAATTTCATGGCTGCAATCACCATCTGCAGTGATTTTGGAGCCCCCCAAAATAAAGTCAGCCACTGTTTCCACTGTTTCCCCATCTATTTCCCATTGAAGTGATGGGACCAGATGACATCATCTTAGTTTTCTGAATGTTGAGCTTTCCTCTTTCACTTTCATCAAGAGGCTCTTTAGTTCCTCTTCACTTTCTGCCATAAGGGTGGTGTCATCTGCATATCTGAGGTTATTGATGTTTCTCCCGGCAGTCTTGATTCCAGCTTGTGCTTCATCCAGCCCAGCGTTTCTCATGATGTACTCTGGATATAAGTTGAATAAGCAGGGTGACAATATACTGCCTTGACGTACTTCTTTTCCTATTTGGAACCAGTCTATTGTTCCGTGTCCAGTTCTGACTGTTGCCTCCTGACCTGCACACAGGTTCCTCAGGAGGCAGGTGAGGTGGTCTGGTGTGCCCATCCCTGTCAGAATGCTCCCCAGTTTTAGAACGGTGCTTGAGTAATTCTGTCCCCAAAGGCTCTTGTCATCTTCCGACTCGCTTTCCTTGACGTCCCGTGGCACTCTGTGTTGTTGGAAGGGAAGAGAAATCCCCTGATTTGATTTTAAAGAAGACTCAGTAATTCCCTGAGATGCCCTTCCCACTGATCTCTGCCTCTCAGCAAACTCGAGGCAAGTGCTTTCCTGCCCAAATTGCTCTCATACTTCCCAATGCTCTGGCTTTGCCTTGTCTCTTTTAGTTGGAAATCTGAGCATTCTCTCTCACCCTTAACATGCTGATAGTTTATGGTTCCCCACGTGCCAGGTTTCTCCCTTCTGTCCAAAGAATGTTCACAATCTCTTCAAGAATTAAACTTCACTACCAACGTAATTGAGACATTGACATGGGCTTCCCAGGTGGCGCTAGTGGTAAAGCATCCACTGCTAATGCAGGAGACCCAAGAGACAGGGGTTCAATCCCCAGATAGGGAAGATCCCCCGGAGGAGGAAATGGCACCGCACCCCAGTATTCTTGCCTGGAATTCCTTGGGCAGAGGAGCCTGGTGGGCTACAGTCCATAGTGTCACAGATCATGACATGACTGAGGGACAGCGCACATGAGCACGGCAGGAGAGACATGCATAGCTTTCTAGGAACAATTCTTTCTCCCGGCTCTACCCTACTGCTGTGCTCATTAACAGTACCTACCACTGCCAGTGTCCACCAGCCACTTTTTACTGTCTAGCTTATAAAATAGCAACAGCTCTCTGAGTCAGGGATTCAGTGCATCTTTATTATAAAAGTATGTTAATTTCCTGGATCCAATTGAGGAGCAGTTAGAGAAAAAAACAGAGCAAAACTTCTTATTATTGTGCACACATAAAAGGATCGAGTATTATTATGTGCTTGGCGAGAGAGGGTAATGACCGGAGGTAAGTTAGGAGAAAAAGAAGAAGAAAGGAAGATGCATGTCAGCTAAACTGCACTTTTTCCAGCTTGAGTGATTAGCCAGGGAGAGCAAGATTTAGAGCCATCAAAGGTAAGTCAGGATGGGCCCCAACTATCTTCGTGAAGCAGACGCAAGGGACCGTGTCTATCCTGACAGCACTGATCTCATCTCTGAGATAGATTCCAGCAAAACCTGCCTCCCACTAAGAGGATTAATTTTCTCCTTCTTATCTGATTTTGATGCTTGAAGGATATTTCCACAACCAAAACTGCTGCCCAATAGTCTATCTTCCTGTTGAGAACCTGGAGCTTTGACAACAAGCACAATTATCCTTTTTGTTAGACTCAGGCCATCACCTAATGTTACAAGAAGAAATTGGGTAAAGTAAATAGCTGAAGACAAGACAGGCATGCAACTAATACTCCTATGTTCAGACCAGAACTTCTAAGATTTGGGAAAAGGTGAAGTTTGGGGTCTATCTTCTTGATAGGGTGGTTCAGAATTCTAGACTACATGAAAAAAAAAAGAAGATTTTTAGTGTTTAGGATACCCCTAAATAATTTGCCAGTTATACAAACTTTCTTAAGGACTGTTTAGGTAGAGTGATGTGAAACTGTCATGGAATATTCAATTATCTGACAGGCATTTCTGGTGATGAGGGCTTCTCTGGTGGCTCAGAAGGTAAAGAATTTGCCTGTAATGCAGGAGACCTGGGTTCAATCCCTGGGTCAGGAAGATCCCCTGGAGAAGGAAATGGCAACCCATTCCAGTATTCTTGCCTGGAGAATCCCATGGACAGAGGAGCCTGGTGGGCTATATAGTACACGGGGTCAAAAAGAGTCTGACAGGACTGACAGACTAACACTTTCACTTTTCTGGTGATATAATGATGAAAAGCAGATACCTATCTGATCACGGGCAAAAGATGAAGAAAATAAGCATAGAGCCCCTTAAAAAGCCTCTTTTTTCCTTAGAGGCTTACATTTTCATTAAATCTTTAAATAGTCATCCTTTTGACATAAAAATAGAAAAGTGAAATCTAGAGGGAGAAGCAAATTCTTTTTCCTTTTGTTTCCAGAACACTCTATGCATATAACCATTATAACACTTGTCATAGGGAACTATGATAATTGGTTTACTGAGTATTTCCTCTAAATATATAAATATATTTTCCCCCTAGAATATAAGTTCTTTAAAGACAATAATTTATCATTTAGTTTTATATCATCAATGCCTATATATATATATATACACACACATATATATATAGCTCCTACCTAGAAGATGCTGAATATATATTTTCTCAAAAAATAAATGACTAGCTGAATGGCTCAACCCACTTTTCAGATTCTAATCAATCCAATGGAATCCATTTAAATTCCAATTCCAAAAATCCAAATCATAAATCAAACAGGATACCTTATTGTTCAACTTTTGATAACACTGTCTCTTGACAGAGACAGAAATGCTCTAGTGATCATAAAATCCAGCAGTCCTGCCTAGGTCACAGAAACCTGAGCACATGGATGTCTAGACTCAATGTCTGCCTTTGGGTGGTTCCCTACACTGTCTCCCAGAGTCTTTTATTTTTACCTGTGTGACCTTCACCTTAGCTCTTCCAGGCTCAGGACTTGGGGACACTAAGAAAAAGTGCATTCCCTTCAGTCAATTTTGGGGAGTTTTGCACAAAACAAAAAATAGAAGACCTAGAAAATACTACTTTTATTCATAAACTAGATAATATCTTCTGGTCCCTTTACCTGTTTTCCCTTAACTTATTTAATTCAGTGGTAAGTCTGTCCTTTCTCAAAGATAACTTGAAAAGATCATATAAGAGTTTCCACTCGGTGTCAATTTTTTTCTTTAATCTCATAGATCCTAAAGTCAGGACAAGTCTTTCTTAGGACTCAAACAGAGTCTGTCTGCTAAAATTTTAGTTAATTACTTCCTTAAGAATCTTCTGTCAAAATATAATCTTGTTATGATTTGTTGTGGTACAATTAATGATGACAGCAAATGTGTTTCCAGAAACATGTTATTTTACTAGCACTTTCTTAGACACTGAAAACATTTTTCAAAGAGAAAAACATTTTCAAACATCTTTTTTTTTTCAAACATCTTTAAAGACAAATTCATTAAGGCCGTAGCAGTAACAATGTGAGTCAACTATTTCTCATCAATTTATTATAAACATTAGTTCCTAAAAATTGTGTTTTTACTGTGTTCATAGGATTTCTACATCCTATACATGTTGTATAGCCTTCTTTGGAATTGTTGTCTCCCCTAGAGGACCTGTGTAAGCAGACAAAAGATAACACACACACACAGAGTATCTACATATATTATTACCTAAAGTTTAAAAAAAAATGAGTAAAGGAAGCTGAAAACAAGAGAGGGATGAAGCTATTACAGACAGACATACATATGTCTGTCTATCTATCTATGATTTCCAAATCCTGAGTCAACCAATCACGGACCATGTACTATGTTCACACTCCATAGCTGGTTGAATCCAAGATGCTGATCTGCAAATAGAAAGAGCTGACTATGGGACTCAAGGATCCATTTGATTTTGGTCCTAAAACCAATACCCTGCAGTTACCAACAGATGACTCTATAAATCTTTCTTTAAAAATTGTAATGTATATAAAATGGAATTTTAATATAAATGTAATCAGTTTCAGTAAGAGTAGAAATCTAATTCATTCTGTGTGCTCATTCTGTTTGCACTCCCTAGAGTGGGATGGAGGTGATGCATCTTAGAAGTGAAAGTTAAAACTCTGAGATGGAGCCTTGCTCCTCTCCCTTGGGGGAGAAGAGGTAGGCTGGGTCAGTTAGAGTTTAGAGGGGAAAGAGTCACCAGAGCAGGAGGAAGAATGAGTTGGGGAAGCACTGGAGTTGCATTTTTGTCTGCCTCTTATATTTTAATCATCTTAGAAGTTTGTCTGTTTTGAAAGAACCAATTTTTAGGATTTGTATTATTGGTTAATCATTTAATTTGTCTGTTTTGTTCTCCTTGTCACTGACTTCTATCTCTATTATTTCTCTTCCCTCTTGTTTCTTTGTCCTCTACTCTGGGACTCTTTCTCCAGTTTATCAAATTGAATGCTTTTTTTGTATGCAATCATTTTTCTCTTGATAAATGATTTACAGTCATAAATCATGCTGAGAATACCACTTCTACCATTTATTGCAAATTCTGACAAACAGTATTTTTGGTTCCAAGAATTTAAAATTTCCCTTTTCATTTCTTTACAGAGTGGGTTATTTAACACGGTGAACAAGATGTTAAAATTGAACTTTTACTATCTCCAAGTTGACTGGGACTTTGAAGCTGAAAGCAACAAATGCCAATTGTGCCTTGTATATTGTGATAATTCTTCAGGTTCCTTCACATACTGCTTCCTAGAAGTTCCCAAAGAGAAAGTATATTGTGCAATATTGAGCAAAGCTGAATCTGTCTATCTACCCTGCAATAGACACACACTGCAGAACATTCACTGTATTTTTAAATAGTAAAATACTAGAAATCAACATTTAAATGGAGGAATAAATTATGGTATATTTATATAACACAATATTCTATACCAAATAAAATGACTTAAAATCTATATATATCACATACTGAGCAGAATCCTATGAGGCCTTCCCAGGACAGGCCCCCCATCTCCCATATCCTCTGCTGTAGCTCCTCTGAAGTAACTAGATAACAGAATCTGATAAATATTTCCAGAGATTTTCAGATGCTCAAACTACCAGCAAATGGCTGACATTAACTATGTGATGATCATGAGGGTGTAGCCTTCAGACTTTCTGGTGCCTAAGAATCAATCATCATCAGCCAGAGCACTGTGCACAAGCTGATCACATACCTTGTAGACCACCCCTGCCCATCTCACCTTTAAAAACGCTCTGGTGAAACTGCCCCAGGAGTTTGGAGGGCAGGAGCCACCCATTCTCCTTGCTTGGCCCTGCAATAAACTTGTCTCTGCTCCAAACTGACGTTTCAGATTTTTGGCCTCACTGTGCATTGGGCACACAAACCTGCATTTGGTAACATCAATATGAGTAACTTAAAAATTCAATGTTGTATGAAGTGGCAAGCTCTGAAAGTGTATGCACTGTTCATTATAGATAATGATAAAAAGATAACACAAAACCAAAAAAGCCCCATAAAACAATATATATTTTTATGATATGGTACTATATTATGGATAGAAAGACTTAATGCAAGTAATAACATAAAACAATAACATATTTCAGCATTGGTGGCACATTAGTATTTTTCATATAATGTTTGTATCTATTTAGACTGGAGCATATTTAATCTATATTCGATAATGTTTAAATAAAAGCTTATCTCTAATTTTTGTTTCAGTCTGTTTTTTAAAGGAAAAAATGCTTTAAAATTAATTCTCAACTATATTTACTTGTGGGTAAATGTGCAGCTGTGCATATTTAGTGAGCATATGTAGCTTTACTAGATTGTAGACATTTTCACTTTACAAATGCTAAAAAAGATAGGTACCAAAGTAAATCCTTTTTGGGCCTTGGGGCTGTGGGCACCCTGCCTTTCCACTGGCCCTTCAGGAAGACAATGTGGTATGGAGGAAAAGCATGGAGTCAGAAGTCAAGAAGACCTCATTCGAAGAGCAACCTCTACACTTGTTATCTTGAGTGACTTAAGATGAATATTTTAATCTCTCTGAGGTTCCATTTTACTCATCCATTAAGCAATGTGAAATTTAAAAGCTGAAACAGTTAAGGATAATTTAACAGAGCACATAGGAAGTATCAATACTAGCTATTACTGACCTCATATGTACATATATATATATATTGTTATGGAATAAATACAATTATACCTATTTGTATCAAAGATGATCTCTGAAGTAAATAAAAAGATATTCTTCCTAAGAAATTAATGAACACACGTATATGATTTCTGAATTAATAGACAATTTGGGTAAGGTAAAGTACTTCCCTGGTGGCTCAGACGGTAAAGCGTCTGCCTGCAATGCAGGAGACCCGGGTTCAACCGCTGGGTGGGAAAGATCCTGTGGGGAAGGAAATGGCAACCCACTCTAGCACTCTTGCTTGGAAAACTCCATGGATGGAAGAGCCTGGTAGGCTACAGTCTATGGGGTCACAAGGAGTCGGACATGACTGAGTGACTTCACTCTCTCTCTCTCTCTCCAAGTACTTAAATGATTTAAAGCAACCATTTTATTTTGTTCATACATTCTGTGAGTCAGAGATTTGAACAGAGTCCAGTGGAGACAACTTGTCTCTGTAACACGGTATCTGGAGATGCAGCTGGAAAGACTTGAAGCTACAGGTTCCAAAGCTGTTTTGTTTTCTAATTCACTTGAGAGAAGAAAAAAAAAAATGTGAAAGAGTCGGCTGCTCTAGTACACTTAAGACCTTAGTGTGTGTGCTGAGTTGCTTCATTTGTGTCCAACTTTGCGACCCTATCGACTGTAGCCCTCCAGGAGCCTCTGTCCTTTGGATTCTTGAGGCAAGAATACTGGAGTGGGCTGCCATTTCCATCTCCAGCCGATCTTCCCAACCCAGGGACTGAACCATGCCTCATGTTTCCTGCATTGGTAGGCAGGCTCTTCACAACTAGTGCCACCTGGGAAGCCCATTTAAGAATTAAGTTGTATAAATATGCAGGAAAACTAGTAGCTGCCAACTGAAGATCAATAAAATAATGAAAAGAAATTCCTAAAAGGATAACAAATACAAATAAAAAAGAGTTGATTTTAAGAAGTTGGCTCTTACATAAAGTGGTACATTTACTTGTGATCCTTGGAAGGAATATTTACTGTCTTAGAAATAATCTCACATATCATGATATGTATTGACACACTAACATACTATACACAGAAAAACAGGGTATAAGAACTAGATTGAGACCATGCTTCACTTTTTGGAAATAGCCCGTATATAAGGATAACCAAAACACGCATCTGGTTTGTTTAGGCTTAATTTCTATTTGATGACTAATTAAAACTAATTTTCAAATAAATCTACCTGAACCTAGATGGCCACTTTTTTAGCTGTCAGTGGGTGGCTGACTCAGCTTGGTTCACAAAACTTAATTCCATATAGAAAAGAAATGAAAAAACACCCTGAATTGTAAGCAATCAAAATGTTATCAGAAACTAACAACATGGTTTAATTAAAAAGAAAATCCATAGAAATTCACTTTTCCTTTCCATTCTTTACACAACAAGAGGTAGTACAGAGAAGCAATTAAAATGAAGTCACCTTTGGCCCTTGGGGTGTCTGAGTAGAACCTTTACCACCAAAATAATTAGCTTCTGATTTCTCATTTTCCTCCCCTTTGTCATACCGAAATTGCTTCTGGTCTTATAAACAATGCATTGTCCTGCCTCTTCAGTTAACTGTAGGCTTCTGAGAATCTCAATAACCTTATTATTTTATAAAAAAAAGGTAAGACTGCATAGTTACAATGCCACTGTCCCCATTTGATTAGGACCTTGAATAGGACTGGAAATTAGCCTGATCTCCTGAATGACAATTAACTTTTGTACAATACTTGAGATAGGGTTTTTAGGGGAAGCCACTGACCAAAACCACCCACCCTCGCCAGGGTACCACAGTCACTGTTTGCCTGAGTAATCTTACAACAGGAAGTCCTGATAAGGAACAGGGAATTAACAAGCTACCATCAACTGAAAGGTCAAAAGGAGAGAGAAGACACCAGACCATATGTCCTACCAACCTCCCAGAATCCTTCTGGCTGGAATCCATCTTGGCTGAACGATATGCAAGCCACCAGAAAGGATTCTGAGTCAGAATGATTGGCCAGACACAAACCCAGAACTAGTCCCATCACCATAAAACCTGAGAGTGAGAGCCACATGGCAGAGCAGTCCTCCTGGGTTCCCTTAACCTGTTGCTCTCTGCCTGGGTGCCCCTTCCCAATAGAGTTTCTTGCTTTGTCAACAAGTATGACTCTTTGGACAAATCATTTCCAAGTGTCAGACAAGAGCCAACTCTTGGTCACTGAAAGGAGTTTCCCTCCCTGAAACAGGGTGTCTGGCCCGGAGTCAAATCAGTTCAGTTCAGTTGTTCAGTCATGTCCAGCTCTTTGCCACCCCATTGACTACAGCACACCAGGCCTCCCTGTCCATCACCAACTCCCAGAGTTCACTCAAACTCATGTCCATTGAGTCGGTGATACCATCCAACCATCTCGTCCTCTGCCATCCCCTTCTTCTCCTGCATTCAATCTTTCCCAGCATCAGGGTCTTTTCGAATGAGTCAGTTCTTCACGTCAGGTGGCCAAAGTATTGGAGTTTCAGTTTCAGCATCAGTCCTTCCAAGTCTTCTCCAACACCACAGTTCAAAAACATCAGCTCTTTGGTGCTCAACTTTCTTTATAGTCCAACTCTCACATCCATACAGGACTACTGGAAAAACCATAGCTTTTACTAGATGGACCTTTATTGGTAAAGTAATGTCTCTGCTTTTAGATATGCTGTTTAGGCTGGTCATAACTTTTCATCCAAGGAGCAAGCATCTTTTAATTTCATGACTGCAGTAATTTTGAAGCCCAAAATAATAAAGTCTGTCACTGTTTACCCATTTATTTGCCATGAAGTGATGGGATCAGATACCATGATCTTAGCATAAATAAATGGGTGCAGATGATTCTATTTGTGACCACAAGGTGCACCCTGAACCTGTCCTGCAAAGAGGGGTGACAGGAGGGAGGATTCACAGGGAATGAGGGTGCCAACACTGTTGCAAAGCCCAATTCCCATCCCTCAGATGAAAACACACCCACTCTTCTGACCTATAAACAAACGCTTCATCAATTACCCAGAGAGACTAAAACACAACACACACAGCACTGCCCGCGAGCCACCAAGACCACCTGGCCATATTACACAGCACGGCCAGAGGGTCAGAATTGGAGACTCACGAAGCTGATGCTAACAGCCCATCATGGTGTTCACACAAATAAAACACTCTATGTCATTTCCAGACTAGTCACATCCCACTCAGGCACATCCTCACAATACGGCAAACACAGGGACATCTGGTAAACCCTGGGATCGCTTCCAGGCAAGTGAACACTGCTGAGGTTCCCAGCAGTGACAGGTCCATGTGCAAGGTCTTACTGAGGCTCAGGAGCACAAGAAATGGAAAGTGAGGCTCCATCGGAGCTTGACGTGGGTAAAAGGGTGCATGGTGAAGAAAATGTCAAACCACAGGGTGATACGATCAGGAGAGAGCTAGAGCACCACTGAGAAGAGAATCCTTCCCTTCGGTGAGTGCCCCACGGAATCCCCTCCCAGCCAGTCCAGTGACACACAGAACGAGAGAGAGACGGCTCTTACTGCAGCACTCGGGAGTGGCTGAAATCTTTCAGATCTGAGTCTTCATAATGCGGGCCTATCATCCCCAGCCCACTGTCACTCAGCATGCGTTTCCGGAGAGCAGGATTCCACCAGTCTGTCATTCTGGGAGAAAGAAGGACACCAGACACTCAGAGTCAGGCATGGGACTTAGTCTGCCCTTTCTCAGCAAGAGTTTTGTCTCCAAATGCGAGGAGAGCAGTTAATCTTTATGGGGTATTTATAAGCATTTCACGATTACTTGGGCTTCCCAGGTGGCATTTAAGAATCCACAAAATTCGATCCCTGGGTTGGGAAGATCCCCTGGAGAAGGAAATGGCAACCCACTCCAGTATTCTTGCCTGGAGAATCCCAAAGACAGAGAAGCCTTGTGAGTTATAGTTCATGGAGTCACAAAGCATTGGATATGAATAAAGCCAGTTGGCACACTTTTTTAGTTCATTTAATATTTTCAACCATCAGTCTCTCTTTGGACACTGCTGGCCTCTTTATAGATGAGAAAATTGAATTTTAAGATTAAGTAATATTAAATATGACACAGATAAGAAGTAATGGCAGGGAACTTTCCTGGTGGTCCAGTGGTTAAAACTTCACCTTCCAGTGCAGGGGTACAGGTTCAGTCCCTGTTTGGGGAGCTAAGATCCCATATGCCTTGCAGCCAAAGAAAAAACATAAAAAAAAAAGGGAAGTCATATTGTAATAAATTCAATGAAGACTTTATAACAAATGGCCCACATGAAAAAAAAGTAATGGTGACTGATGTCTTATAGAAACGTAGGCCATTCTCTTTCATCGTATCCATGTTCCTAGTTTATTTCCAGAGGGGTCAACAAAAAAGAAATAAGAAAAGGAACTGATTCAAGTTCTTGTGGATTTGCAGGCTACTTTATCTTTGGAACCAGAGCTAATAGCGAATGACTGGGAAGAAAAAGGCCAGGGAGAGCTTGGCCGAATAGGCTCAGACTTCATCAAACTGAACATTACAAATCAGATCACATAGAGGGGAGAACACCTAGACTCCAGCAGAACCACAACTGACAAGCATGACATCACACATGGCCTTCCCCACTACCTCCCGGGACTCCTGGGGTTACATCAGGCCATCCTTCATTAAAGTCAGCTGTCCCTTCATGACACAACAGCTCTGGTATTACCAGCTCTGGTTCCTAAACACAGCCATTTATCTGTTCTAGCCACCACTTCTATCTTTTCCTGGCTCCCTAGAGACTCAGTATGTACCCCTGATATCAGCTGGCCTGGTAGAGTGGGAGATACCCAGAAATAGCAGCCACGGTCAAATTAGTGAACAGGGGTGAACAGACATGAGGGTTTTACCTCAAGGGCACATGCCTGTTAACACTGTACAAGTATGTGTGAACATTTGCACATGCCATTTGAGTCCATGTGTGTCTACTTCCTGGGGAAATCCTTATTTTAACCATTCACCTTCTATGTACCAGTAAGCCTCTAAAGTAGACCATTAAACTTCACAAGGGCAAAGGTTTTTGTGTTTCCATTTGTGCGCTGTTGCTTCTCAAGTGCTTATACTAGTACCTGTCACATAGAAAACTCTCTAAAGAAATATTTTTAAATTTCTAAAATAATCTAGAAATGTTAATATGTTGGTGGTTCAATATGGTGGTTAAAACATGCATGGGCTCTAGCCTCAGAAAACCTGGGAATAAATCTCAATTTTTTCCCCTTTACTTTTTGTGCAATCATGGCCAAGTTATAAAAACTCTCTAAACCTCATTTTACTTACATGGATTTAGGATAGTAACAGTACCAAATCTGCAGGGTCATTGTGAAATGATGATGATTCCAATAATATAATATTTAAGGAGTGTCCATGAAGTGCCACAGACAGCCTTAATTTTACATGTATCAATTCATTTGCTTATTTTAAAATTAACTTATCTATTTGACTGTTTTGTGTCTCAGTTGCAGTGCACAGGCTTAGCTGCTCTGTGGCATGTGGATCTTCGTTCCTTGACCAGGGATCGAACCTATGTCCTCTGCATTGCAAAGCAGATTCTTAACCACTGGGCCACCAGGGAAATCCCTCAATTTATTTAAATTTAAAAGAATTTTCTGAATAGATATTATCATTTCCATTTTACTGATGAGGAAATAAGCATAGAACACATAATAGTAGGGATATAAAATAGGCATTTAGCATAGTATGTGGCTCTTAATAAGTTCTTGATATTTCATAGTTATTGTTATATGAGATATATATATATATATATATATATATATATATATACACACACACACACATAAAATCAGGCTGCCTGGATACAGGAAAAAAAGGAACAGGATTAGGAAGAGAAGGAGGAGAGGAAGAGGAGGAAAGAAGAGGAAGAACAAAAATAAGTCAAACCACCTGTGTCATTTTTCAACGTGATAATCTAGGCACTCCAGAAGTACATGGGTTGTGCGTTGTGGGAAGTCACTTCAGTTTTGTCTCACTCTTTGTGACCCCATGGACTATAACCCACCAGGTTTCTCTGACCACAGGATTCCCCAGGTAAGAATACCGGAGTATGTTGCCATGCACTCCTCCAGGGGATCTTCCCAACCCAGGGATGGAACTCAGATCTCCTAAGTCTCCTGCATGGGCAGACGGGTTCTTTACCACTAGTGTCTCCAGACGTCTATGCTCAGACACAAATACCAGTGCCTTCTAGTTTAGTAGGAAGTGTTGGTGTGGTGGGTAAAGATGGCTCAGACATGATACAGATCTGAGTGGGAAAGAGTGATTCTATTCAGACATTCATAGACCGACTTATAATGCAACCTCAGGAAACACAAGAAAACTTGTACATCAAAATAGTTTGATTTCATTAAATACATCAAGCACAAGGCCAAACCAGACATACATGTCATCCTGCAACCAGTCTCACCACAAGGAATAAGCTCACTTACCCCGAGGCTTGCTCCACCACCAGGTCAGGCATTCCTGGGGGTGTCCCTGCCTGCTGTGACAACACCATATCTGGGTCCAGAATAAAAATCTCATCTTGAGAAATCTCCATCACAAAGTGCAAATGTTCCTAAGGAAGGAAAAGAAATCTGTCAGATGACTGATAGGATGCTCAAATCCATCATTTAAACAAAAACTAGAAAAAGCTATTTGGTCCTGAGGAATACTGAAATTTTATGACATAGCAAATGATCACAGCATATTATATTTACAGAGGGCTGACCAGTGGCATTCTTCCCTGAAGGATGCAAGAGGTTGAGGAAGGGGAGAGTTGAATCCTTGGTTTGGGACTCTTTAACCAGGATCCTGTCAGGTATAGCCAGAGATGATTGTGCCTCTTTTTACCAAATACTATCAAAGTATTGACACCCTACATGCAACTTGGTGCAGCGGGTACATACAATGACCTGGACTTATACCCTCAGGATCTGGTCAAAGCTAAGTGGCATGGCTAATAACTGGTTTGATCAATGGATTCCATTCTGTACCTTCTTTTATATGAGAATTTGATGACAGTGAGACCACTTGCCATCATTGGGCATAAGCATTTTGTTTTCTCACTACCAGACTCTGGAAAGGGGTAAGTTGAAACTAAGTAGCTTAGATATACATTTGAGGCCTCAAGTTTGTCAATCAGAAATGAAGTTAAAAAGGCATAAAATTTGGCAAGAAAGCAGTAAAAGAACAGTGTGAATGAAAATTTGGAGTGCAGGCTGGTGACCACATCTACAAGCCTACTTACCTTCTGGAATCATTTTCAAGGTCAAACCATATCACCTTGAGTTCACACATCACAAACATGTGAGGACAACTAACAAGCTCATGGTTGAGACTATGAGTATCATTCCAGAACTGTACACATTTCAGTGTTTTTGTTGGGGGGAAAATGTGCAAGATTAGTATAGTTACTTGGGAATTTTTCACTTTCACAAAGAGGTTCACGCAATCTTACCTGAGATCTGTCTATTCGATAAAAGCGATCAGCAGAAGTAGCTAGGGGAGAAAAAAAAAAGGTATACGGCATTCATAGAGTCCTGTGTTGTGGCACCAAATTTACAAGCTTCTCTCCTACCGTGACACTCCAGTCTTGCTGGATGACTGGCCAGTCCCTAAATCTACTTAGAAAAATTTAGGACTTCATGCCTCTGCAGCTGCTGTTCCACTGCTTAGAAAGCCCTTCCCCAGGACTTCCCTGGAGGTTCAGGGGTTAAGACTCTGAGCTTCCAATGCAGGGGACACAGGTTCAATCCCTGGTTGGGGAACTAGGATCCCACATGATATGTGGCTCAACCAAAAAAATAAATAAAGGCCCTCCCCATTACACATGACTATCTAAATCATTTAATTCATAAGCTTAGGATTAAAATTATACACACTACTAAATGTAAAATATAGACAATCAACAACAACCTACTGTATAGCACAGGGAACTATACTCAATATCTTGCAATAACCTATGATGGAAAAGACTCTGAAAAAGCATATACATATATCTGAGAGATATACATATATCCAACTTGAATGCCACCTCTGCTGTGAACCCTTCCTCAGCCCCTTCCTCAGCCCCTTCCTCCCTGCCCCAGATAGAATCAGTTATTCCCACCTCCATGTACATTTGTAATCTATTTATACTTCTTTTAAAACTTTCTTCACAGAGAACTCTCAGACCAAGATACCTGCCTCTTTAAAGATCTGTTTCATTTAGTCTTTTATGTCTCAAGATATGGGCATAGACCCCTTAACGGAGCTGAAACTCGATATGTATTTATCAAGTAAATAAAGCTAGAGAAAAAAAAAAACCACTGTAGGTTGCCTGATTTCTGAGGAAATGATTCTCATTTTAGAAAAAAAGAGCTTGAATTTGCAGAGTTAGGGACCACATCTGGTATTAAAGGAATCATTTTAGTTTAAAACTGAGTCCCTGAGCCATGTCTGAAAAGAGCTAAAACAGAAGCAAAAAAATATATGTATAAGCATTCTTATAAAGGATTGGGCTATGTGTGTAGTTTGAAGGGAAAAAATACTTAATGATAAACTCTGGGTTTCTAGAAATTAATCTGATTATTCCTAATATTCAAAAGAATTATGTTCATCCTCATTTAAATCTATCTAACAGAGTCCAAATATTATAAATAGATTTTCTACAAAGTATATAGTACTAGAGGGAAAAACTCAAAATGCAAATAATAGTTCAAAACTCATACATATTTAACAAGCAGTTTCTCTCCAAAGGAAATAAGCTAAGAAGCAAGACAATCATGGTTCTTACCATCTAAAAGCCAGAGGGGGGAATACCTGCCTTAGAAGGATTTAACCTACTTTGTTCTTTTCACTATGACTGCAATCTTTAAACATTTTAAACACAGCTATTTCTAGAGTAAATGTAATATCTAGGTTAACACCATTAACCACACTTAGAATTTTATCTAAGACTACATATAAACTAGACTACGTATAGAACAATTTATATACATTCTCATAATTTTCTTAAATATAAGTCGTTCCTCTGCAGATTCAGGAAAAACAAATGACTATGTTTCTCATCACGAGGGAATAAAGAACCTGAAGGGAAAGCAGTGTCAAGTATCTTCAGAGGCAGCTGACAAGCCATTAATGAAAACCTATGTCATAATGTGTGTGGATGAGATTTGATACAGATATGGGTGCTCATCTTCATAAAATGTTCACACCCTCACACAGCTCATCATTCTCTTGTCCACATTTATAAACTTTCAGATGTACACAGAGCTAAACAAAAGGGAGGCATACAGTGAAAGCCCAATGTCCGCAGAGATGAGAGATACTGGGTAGTAGACACACTGGGAGTATCTAAGCAGAAATGTACTGTAAAATGGGTAACTGGATAGAAAAGTAGGGTTAGACAGCCTTTAGGGGGATGGATGGAAAATGAACTCATTAACCGCATTAACCAATCAGAAAATGACTGACTGTATTCAACATGTCATGCTCAGCAGAGCAGATGTGAATGCAACGGAAAAAGCCCACCCTTTCACAAAAATTTGTAACTCATTCTGAGATGATGGCTTACTGAAAATAATATGGAAGTTCCATAATACGCAAACAACATGCAAATTAGTACCTATTCCACCTGCTGATGAAATCCATCTACCAGCCTGAATTGAAGACAGGCACTCAACACGTTTTTGGAAAAGGGGTCAGAGAAAGGGATGTGTTAGCTTGAGCAGTTTGATGCTGAGAAGTCTGGCCAGAGTTAACCGACTTGCTTTGAGGGAAATAACTTCAGGAAAGTGTGCTGCAACATCAGAAAGTCCACATTGTTTGAGATGCAAATACCAATCACGTGCAGGGTTCCTGAACAATCTTTCAGAAAAGAGAGTCCACTCAAGCCATCAATGCTTTGCCCTGAGGCTTCCCAAACCCCCAACCCTCCGAAAATACAGAAACACTCACCATCTAGAAAGCACCACCGTGGGGAGAGTCTCTGAGCTGAGAGCGCCCTAGGGAAGGAGGTTTCGTGGTCCTGGAAAGACACACACATATCCTCATGGCTCCATTTGAATGAGCTGAGAGCTGTTCCTCACTCCACATTCTGCCCCATCACCTATTTCTAAGAGTGAGCATCCTCTCCTACTCAAAGCATTGGTGAGAGATCGAAGTATACTTTTCACTGGAAACACCCACAGGGGCTCTGCTTGGAAATGATTTATTTCACTCTTGCATACAATTTCCAGGAGGTTTTCCATTAAGCATTCATAAATTCTATAACTTGGGACATGTACTTCCTTTGGGAACTCTCTTTCTTTCCCTTTATGAAGCTGAAGACCTAGTGGCAGCTGGCTGTCATTTGCATTTCAGTTCTCCACACAGGTATAAAAATGTCCCCTACTAAAAGAATCCCTGCCACTCACAATTTTTTAAAACATAAAATGCTAATTTATAAGAGGATTTGGGGTATTCTGGACTGGACTCAGTGAAATTGAGATAACTGACAGAAATGGGATAGATTAGGAGGGAGGGCAGGTCTTTGTGGAGAAGACACTGGAACTTTGACCCTTATTAGCAATCTGAGATGTTTGAATAGAAGGAGCATCCTTGGAGTGAGGCTGGTTATGCATGACCTTGTGTGTACAGAGTGGGAGAGAAGGGTATGGGAAAAGCAAAGAAGAGGTTAAGAAGAGAGTGAATCAGAGTTTATGCGCTGACTTCTTCAGAGGTTGAACCTGTCCCACATGGTCCTGGGGCAAAGCTTCTGCTTAAATCAGTGAATCTTAAAGCATGAACCCTGGACCAGCAGCATCAGCTGGGAGGTTGTTAGGAACACAAATTCCCAGGTGCCACCCCAGATCTACAGACACCCTGGGGTGACATCCAACAATCACTGAGGTTGAGTCTGATGTATGCCAAAGTTTTAGAACCACTGGCCTAAAGTAACAGGGACTAAAATTGCCCATTTTTAGGTATCTTGGGTAGATGGAGTTTTTACATGAGTAGATTCTACAAATTAAATGATGAATAGAGGAAAACCTGGTCTCACTCAGGATTGGCAGCAAAATTTACATGTAGAGATGTAGAAGTGATATAGCATGGATATAGAGAAAAATATACAGTCTTCTTTTTTGAACTGGCTTTGGGCTACATGAAATCTTGACATGTACCTATTTATATGAGAATTATGTTTAATGTTTCGGGAATTATACTTTGACACGTGATATTTTAAAGAAACTTATGATTCTTAATGCATTTTTATAAAACAACTAAAGCTACCAATGATCATACTAAGTAAGTCAGAGGAAGACAAATATAATACAATGTCACTTATATGTGTAATTAAAAAATTGATATAAATGAACTTATTTACAAAACAAAAATAGATTCACAGACTTAGAGAACAAAGTTACGGTTATCAGGGGCAAAGGATGGGGGGTGGGGATAGACTAGTAATTTGCAATTGACATGTATATTTGACAGGTAAATTGACTGCTATATTTAAAATAAAATGCCTTTCCATTAAAAAAAGAAATACCATGCGAGACAGCAAAAGGAACGCAGATGTATAGAACAGACTCGTGGACTCTGTGGATGAGGGCAAGGGTGGGATGATATGGGAGAATGACATTGAAACATGTTAATTATCATATGTGTAATCAATTGCCAGCCCAGGACTGATGCTCGGGGCTGGTGATTCGAGATTTCCCGGGGGGAGGGAGGAGGGAGGGAGGAGGGAGGGGGGTTCTGGAGGGGGAGCATATGTAAACCCATGGCGATATCATGTCATTGTATGGCAAAACTAATAAAAAAAAAAAAAGAAATACCTTAAGGACCTTAATATCAAAGACACATGTATACTGGGATGGATTAAAATTGACCAGGAGTAAAGAGGAACAGATTGTCAGAAAGGAAATCATAATAATCCAAAGACAAGATCTGTCAATTTCTTCACATTCTTGATGTGTCCAAACAAATGAGGACCACAGAGGTGATGCAGGTCTTCTGTACTCACATAACTTTTTCAGTTTGTCGGTCTACACCCTCAATTTTCTTAACCAAAAAAGATGACCAGAAGTGGTAGTGATGTTAGTATGGAGATAATAAAAATCTTGCTGTGACTTTGTCTTAATTAACTCTCATTGCTAACACGTTGTGGGTATTATATTAGGTAGCCTGTGTCCTCACAGAGGACCTGGTACACAGGGAGAGTGGGTGACCCTGGCATCAAGAATCCTGGAATCAGGGTCAGCAGGAGGGTGAACAGCAATGCAGTGCAGGCCAGGAGTCAGACTTGAGCAGGAAAAGGGGAAAATAAGGAAACCAAATCGCCCCCACCAGGAGGTCAAGGACTGGCCCCTCGACCAGGATTGCAGGGGGCCATCACAGCACAAGGATCCACTATGACAGACATGGCAGCATGCTTGCCACGAAACAGTGACAACCAAAGGGATGGCCAGACACGTTTGCTTTGTGAATGCCGCACATTAAAGTCGGTATAAAAAGACAATTTCTGATGGGGCCACAAAGCTCAAAAGTAAGCCCTTTTCAACACTGACTGAAGACACTTCAGAAATGTGATTGTCCGAAGGCAGCTATATTTCCGAAGACAGTCACATAATCCCGAGTGGTGCCACTAACCACCATGTCAACAGCCTTCAAGACTAGTTTAGGGCTTCTTGTCTTCTCTGTTCTCTCAAACAGCATAATCAAATCAATGATTCATCAAAGAGATAAGATACTTGACTTGCTCATTCTGTGATGTTATTTTTCTTCATAGAAATGGTAGGACTTTGATGAATGCAACCGTCATTGCTCTATAGTGTAGGCAGACTGATGCATCCCTGGAAGTAATTATGCTTTCTATCTCTTAAAACTGCATGCTCTTTAAGTGAGTAATATTAACAAATATTGCTAATTTCCCAAATTCTTGATATGTGAATTTTCTCTTTTGCTATATTCTAATGGAAAATCTGTTCTCATGATAAAAACAGAGCATGCACAAAAGCAAACCTGACATTCCTCAGATATATATTTTTGAAAGTCAACTGGCATGAATTATATGTAATTGATAAGGAAATTATCTCAACCACTATCAGGCAAACACACACCAAACTTGCCCTTAATTTACATTCAATTACTCACAGCTGATTCGCACTTAATTTCATGATTGTGCAGCAGCCCCATTAAATACTCCACTAAGTTATTCAATTAAGCAATATTCACCTAGCATTTAACTACACCTTTACTGTGAATGAAATTCTTTTTCTTTCATAAAATTTAGGGAAGATATAAGCAGAAGCAAAATAGAAGTCCCTTTGAATTGAGGATTTCTGCTTCATTTAATAATGTCAGTCAATAATCGCTACTTTTACATTTCTCTTATGCATCCATCCAAATTTCTTCTTTGCTGGCCTTGACATTTCCTGCAACTAACCCATCTACACATTCATTTTTCCCTCTCTTTCCATCACCAGGCTATATACCAATTTCTCTTACTTATCAAACCTACTCCTTTACTACCCACCATTCTTGCAGAAGAAATGTACAGAAATGGGATACCCATTTGCAAATCCAGCTTTGAAAGATAACAAAATAGTGATGGTGTGGTAGAAGATGGAAATGAGAGATATTCCAAAATTTTCACGAGAATGTCTTCCATTAACAACAACAACAATTCTGTGTGTGTATATTTGTGTGTGTGTGTGTGAGAGAGAGAACTGTCTTGCTTTCACTTGTAATAGCAAACAGAATCTGGCCCCAGGCAAGTCTTACTTTAATTCCCCATTTGAGTTATTTCTAACAGCTTTAATCTAGCACCCAAAAAATAACATTCTCCAAATTCTCTACCTAACTCCTGTCCTTGTCTAAGACAAGATAAATTAATTCCCAGGAGGACTCCCTTGAACTGGTTTCAACTCCTCTATTCAGACTCTTTTAGACTCCAGACCACAAATTAAGGAGGGAGATATTTCAGAGAGAGGAGGGAGATGAGTATGGGTAGCCAGTAGGAGAAGAGGAATGAATCAAATATTTGCAGACACATGCTCTTTGCCCAGGACTAGACAGAGCTCTGATGGACGATAGCACAAACCTATCCTCCAGGAGAAGATTAGGCATGTAGAAAAAAAAGAAATCAGAGGATGAACAAATGGCTGAAGAGTCGGATTCGACCAAGAGTGTTTTCTTATGAAAGTGAAAGACATCTATAAGGGCTCTAAAGGATGAAACAACTTTTGGAAATTATTATATCTATAGTGAAATATTCCAACTATTCTAGAGTTATTCTAAGTACATTGATTCTTTAAGAGGAGGAATCACCAGATCCATTTTCACCTATTATTGAGTCCTATTGTATTTATTAGGGCTTCTTAGGCCAATGCGGGAGACATAAGAGATGTGAATTTGATTCCTGAGTCAGGAAGATTCCCTGGAGGATGGCATGGCAACCCACTCCAGTATTCTTGCTTAGAGAATCCCATGAACAGAGGAGCCTAGTGGGCTATAGTCTGTGGAGTCACGGAGAGTTGGACACGACTAAAGTGACTAAGCACACACACACACACACACTGTGTTTATTTAAACTTCAAATTATTAGCTCATAATAGTTTGAAAACACACTTCTGTGTGCCAGCTACAAGTGCCCCATACATATGGTGAAACCCTGAGTGTCTACAAAATCCCTAATCGTCCCTGGTTCCATTGCACCACCATATCCACAGATAACTCTTTCTACTTTCCTTTACCTCTTTGTCTCTTCCTGTTCCTCTTTCTCTCTCTTTCCACTTTCTTCATCTAGCACTGTCATTGGCCTTGTCCCCAGATGTCATGAAAGCCATCAGAATGACTCAGGGCTTCTCAAACCGCTCACAACTGACATTTGGGGATGGATAATTCTGTTGCAGGGAACTGCCCTGTGTATTGTGGCATGTTTAGCAGCTTCCTTGACCTCTACTCAGTAGATTCTGGTACTTCCACGTCCCCCAGACATGACACACAAAAATATTCAAATTGCCCAACTGTCCCATCAGTTCAGTTGTTCAGTCATGTCCAATGCTTTGAGACCCCATGGACTTTAGCATGCCAGGCCTTCCTGTCCATCACCAACTCCTAGAGCTTGTTCAAACTCATGTCCATAGTGTTGGTGATACCATCTCATCCTCTGTCATCCCCTTCTCCTGTCTTCAATCTTTCCAAGCATCAGGGTCTTTTCCAATGAGTCAGTTCTTCCCATCAGGTGGCCAAAGTATTGGAGCTTCAGCTTCAACATTAGTTCTTCCAATGAATATTCAGGACTGGTTTCCTTTATGATTGGCTAGTTTGATCTCCTTGCACTCCAAGGGACTCTCAAGAGTCTTCTCCAATGCCACAATTCAAAAGCACCAAATCTTCGGTGCTCAGCTTTCTTTATGGTGCAACTCCTACATCCATACATGACTCCTGGAAAAACCATAGCTTTGACTAGACAGACCTTAGTCAGTAATGTCTCTGCTTTTTTAATATGTATCTAGGTTTGTCATAGCTATTCTTCCAAGGAGCAAGCGTCTTTTAATTTCATGTCCCATATGAGGGACAAATCTCCCCCAGCTGACAATCACTAGGATGGTTGAATCTGTCTCTATTCCTTAGTAACCTTACAACTTGGAGTTAAAAAGAGATATAATGAAGTCCAAGGAGGGAGCAGAGAAGAAATCATTTCAGAGTAGGAGGCCTCAAGATGAATCTTATTAAATAGGTAGGCAAAGTTCAATTTCCCTATGAATTCTAGCTTATCTGCCAAACTCAGGAATACCCTGAATCTGCTAGCACGATGCATTTTGCTTGTCAAGTTATAACTTACCAGTTACAGGTTGTGTGAGCTGCATTAGGATTGGGGTGGGGCGGGGGTGTGGGTGTGGGGTAAGGGGGGGCTTTGTGTTTAGACCTCAGAGATGGTACAGGCAGGAATTTTCAGCAGGCTATAAATATCCAATAAATTTTTGCATAACTTGTAAGGTCTTGTAAGGTTAATACAAGGTGTCATTTTGAGGCTTAGGGCTTTGTTGGCATTTCACTATGAATTTGGGAAGGGAAGAAATCAAAGCACTTCATTGCCTCAGTGGCTAGGAACTGCCATCCAGCTCACTAATAAGGTGTCTCGGGGACTTCATACCTTTCCAAAGCCTGGTTTTCTCTCGAGTTTTTTTTCTAGCCTTAGAAAACAGTCAGCTAAAATCCCAGCTGCAAGTTAGTGAACCTACAGGAGTTTTGCAAGTTTTCAAACTTACTGATGTTTATTTACTCCATGCAAGTTAATTCTCAGGTACATTAACTTCCATCTCATACATAAGAAAGGTCATTACAAAGCATTTCAGGGTTTTTGTTGTTCATCTTACAGGTCTTTCTCCTAATCACTCGCTAATCTCACTGACCCAGACCAGAGATGCTGATATTACCTGTTTCTGCGTAGGAAACAAAAGATCTAGTATTAAATTTCCTGCCAGTTGGTTTGGTCACTTTCTGGATAAAAGGAATGGTACCTCTAGTCCTTGTATTTTATATGCACAGGAAAATATTGAAATCAATCTATGTCATCTCAGCCTCCCCTTGGCATTTGACATATTTCACCACTTCTGCCTTTTTTGAAATACGTTTCAGTTTTGGCTTTCATGATACCATCTTCTTGATTTCCATCTTTCCAGCCACTCATCTGTCTTCATGACTCTTATTGACTGATTGTTCTCTTTACCTTGTGCTATTCTTGACCACTCACTGGACACATATGATATTGAGCTCTTTTCTTTATGCAAACTCTCCCTAAGTGATCTATAGCCTGATAGGTTCAATGAAGAAGCATTCCTTTGCTAACAACTCTCAAACTTCTGTGTCAAGGAATGAATTTTTCAATGAGCTTTGAAAGCCATACATCCAATTTTTCTACTCGCCAAAACCTCTTGCATCTAATAGGTAGATCAAAATTATTGCAGCTAAAAGAGAACCCTTCATTCACCATCTCTCCAACTCATTCCTAGTCCTGTCTGTCTGTGCTTGTAATCTCAGCCAAATGAGAAGGTTTTTATATCCCCCTAATTCCTTATCTCAACCAGTTTTCCGATGCTCTGCTTAGGAAATTTCCTCACTACCTTCTCCCTACTCTCCGGCCATGTTAGTTCAAACATCATTTCCCTCAGTTAAACTACCTATTTAATGAGCAGATTCTGGGAGTCCCTAGACAACCTTATTCCAGCCTTCTCTTAATACCCAAATGGCTCCTGCTTTTTATAACTCTTCGAAGAAGTATGTGGTCCAAAGTAACACTCTGACACTCATCTTTGATCACTGAATTGGTCATCCTATATGGTCAGTGCACAAACTTTTGGAAGTGACATTTATAACCCAGCAATCTTGACACCAGGGTTTGACGTGACTGTAAGCAAACAACAAAAACAGAAAGATTTTGATACAGATAAGTATCATTAATCTTTCTGCAGGTTGTTATGAACAAATAATGAATAAAATAAATGCTCTTATCATATTCTAGAATCTCAACCATCCCCTGCTATCTGAGGACATGTACAAATATGGCATAAAGAAAACATGGTACAAAATATCCATATATCAAAACTCTCATGCCAAAATGACTACATTGTATAAGTCAGGATAATAAATAAATGCATCATAAAACTGATTAGAGGAAATGTTTGAGATGCTTTGATAAAACTGCAAAGATTTAAAATACCATGCATAATAATTACAAATTCTAAAAAAAACTTGAAATCTTATGGCTAGCAGTGCCAATTCTTAAAAGGTAGAAATCAGCTCTAGTCTAGTCTTTAAAAGCACTTAAAAAAATAAAATGATATCTAGGTAGTAGCTCTAGGTAAATATGCAAATAATATGCAAGAAAGGTTGTGCTCTATCTAAAAAATACAGTGAAATTTGCCTTCTAAGGGTTGGTGCAAAAAAAAACCACAACAGTCCCAGAAGTAGAATTTATTTTCTCATAGTAAACACATCTAAGTGAATTTTTGTCCTTTCTATTGAAGCCCAGATGGAGGGCAGGATTCTGGGATAGTGGGGTACTTTCTCTGAGAAATAAACATACAAACAAACAAGACCACCAGGACCACTTCTGTCATCCAGCCTCAGGATAATTAGGCTGCTTTGACTGAGGGCATAGCTCTTGACCTATAGGGGAAGAAAGTTACCTGGAGGCTACAAGGCACAGGGGTCTTTAAACTGTTTTTGTAAAATGATGCTTAACCAGCAGTTTCAGAGGTAGTATAATAGACACCGAAACCCAGAATGAGATGCTACCAGGAGTTACGATTTAGACATTTTAAGTCCTTCTCCCACATGGAAGTATACAGGGTCTAGGAGAAGATTTATTTGGAGGGTACCACTGGCATGCTGTGACTTCCACACACTCCTTCCAGCTGGCAAGGGTACAGGGCTTCTCAGAGAAGGGCTTTTATGGGACAACTGAGAGCACTTTGCATGCACCCCTTACAATTTGGTGTGATGCTGTGCACTAGCATCTAAATCATGCCTGGGAAACCTAATGGGGAGAGGACGGCTTGCAGAGGCCTGTGCTGCACAGCAGAGATGGGAAAGTAAGGGAGGAACTGAGCTCCCAGGGAATGCTGAGGCTAAGGAAGCTGAGTGTTCTCCCATGGACTGGAGGTGGGTTACTAGAGAGAGGCAGGCTGGGTTTACTGGATTCTGCATATGAAACCAGGATGGGACAATCAGATTGCATTTTAGAAAGCTGGTTTGATGGTTGTAGAAGTACAGAATTTACTTTCTTGGTTGTAAACGAGAAACCCAAGTCCTAGTTGTTTCTGGCAGCCATCTTGGACCAGGAAAACATCCTGTTCAGGGGTGAAATTTCACAGAAAAGAGGACAGAGCAGAAAAACCAACAGAAAAATGGAGTTTGAACCGAGGTCAAATGGTACACAAAATTCACCCTGGATCTGAACTTTGTGCTGATGTAAAGCAAAACACTCCCTGTCAAGCTAGTTTGAATTGCATTTTCTAGTATTTGCCACTAAAAGCACTTTGTTTTATAATCCTCTCTAAAAGATCTAGGAGGACAGCCACAGCTCAAATTTGTGCTAGACTAGAATTATCCATTTTGCGGGAAAATGCACAAGAATCAGAATGCTAGCTTCAACTTGGCTCTCAGAGTGAATTCTATCCCTCAAGGAAGATGTGGAATCTAATTCAAATGAGACATTAATTGAAAAATGGACTTCTTTTGGCCAGAAGGTAAGAAACAAGGAGAGTCAATTATCTGTTACCTGGTAATGAACTCTCTGGGAGCCAGAAGAAACGGACTGCAGGTCCTAATGAGAAAATGGAAAAAAAGAGAAACATACCCACATATCTTAAGATTATTTTGAACAAGCTGCTTCCACAACTCCATCAACTAAGTGCCCAATTTTATATTATTAAACCCATCTGGAAAGCATCTTCCTCTCCCCACTCCCTCAAGGTTAAACAAAAAACATAATGCCAAAAATAACAAAAGTACACTAAGTCGGACTGAGAGAAGAAAGGCCATTTAGCTACTGAAACACAGAAATCCTAGACAGTGCTTAGAGGTGAGTGGTATAATTTCAAGGATAGAGAAGACCAAAAGTAAAAGGCAATTTTGTTGTAATTAATGGGGGTCATATTTAACTTGCACCTGGACTTTTGGCTTGTGAAATAAACTGCTTAAGTCCCTTTAGGCACTTAGGAAGAATTTATTTATCTAAGACCAAAAGCATACTGCCATGATAATTGTGTTTATACCAGTAAGTTGCTTGGCAAACAAAATTCCATAGACTCAAAAGAAAATCGCTGACCACCTCTGCATGATCACGAAGTGCAAATTAACAGAGCTGAAATTAATGAGGTTTTACTGGAAGATTCTGAGAGCCAGGCTCCCAGTGTAAAGTTTTATAACTAAGTCATTGCTAGTGGTATGTCCTGCAGGCTTCCTTGTTAATGAGCATAGTGATTCTATTTACAGATGTCAGCAATCCGCAGTACCTTGGTCCTCACACCTGCTTCCCACAGGCTTTATCAACTTACTGTGTAAGTTTAAAACTCTTCCTCTTTATCTGTGCTTGCTCTTTACTTTTTTTTTTTAATCCTACTTTTAGTTGTTGAATATTGGTTCAATGAGCCTAACCATTAATTTTCAACAAAGTAGATTCACCAGTCAAATATTTTGCTATTGTGGGATCTTTAAGTTACCCAAGTGTTTTATATATAAAAAAGGTTTGTTATCAATTATGACTTTTTTATTGTAGGTTTTTTTTGAGGGAGGATCTACAATAAAAGAAAATTATTAAAAAAAAAAAAGAAGAACAACAACCAACTGTATGTTCTAGGATTGATTTGGACCTGAGTCACATGCTAAGAAGTTTACAAACTTTAACATGCTTGAGTTATCTTTGGTAAAAGTAGTCAAATTAAGCCACAAATATAAACCTTGTTGACTTTTCTCTCACCCTTATTAACAGTCACAGTTCAACATCTATCACAAAATATTCTGCATTCCCAATTCCTTCTCTATCCATAACAATGCTGAAGAGAAAAATCAGTAATTATTACATAACTTTATGCCTCCTACCTGAGTTTATATCTACCAAGAGAAACAGAATCTAATGTTCAAAGCTAAGGAGCTGCAAAATTCAAAGGGATTTTAAACACTATAATCATCTTTATTTGTGATATTTACTTATGTATAAAATGCTGTCTGGAAGAGAGTTGCTCATCTTGGGGTATTTATCAAAATCACCCAACAGCTCTAAAAATAAAAATGTCTGGACCACATCCCCAAAAGTGATTCTAATGTGCATCTTTCACCAAGAAACAAAGATGAAGAAGTGACTATTTATGTGTTTTTTTTTTTCTTTTTTGCCATTTTCAGGATAAGATACTGAATAATCTTCCTTGAACTTCTGCAAAAATGACCCACGACCACTGCAATGATGGATCTGGGTCTCTGAGCTTTGCAGGTACAGTTCAAGGGAATGTCCCATATGAGACACCTCTTTCTCTTTCTCAGTAGTAGGACTGGATTGAGAAAAAAAATAAAAGATTATTCCTTTGTGTTCTGACACAAATTCTTTTGAGATAGAGTTTTTTCTTTCCTGTAGAAGTTACATTAAAAAAATAAACCTAGTTGTCACTGACTTTTGTACTAGACACAAAGCATTAAGTAACCACAAATCCTCGTTTCTCTTTATTATTTATCATGCCCCTGGAAATTTCTATAGAGTTCCAAAAACACAAGTAAGCTGTCTGGCAAGACAAGGACTTCCAAGCAACAGTTATGGGTCACACTGGAGCAACATCGTGCGGTCGTTAACCCCATCAACCCTTTCCCATTCCCACCATCTGAGCAGGAGAAACAGCAGTGGGGGTGGCGAGGGAGAAGACACAGTGTACGCTTAAAAGATGAGAAAGATAAGGCCACCATTTTCCCATTCTTCCCCAAATGCCTCATTTTAGAAGTAAATAAAGATGGCTGGTAATCACTGACAAAAATGGAAAACTGAGCACCATAAATAATTGACTAAAGAAACTCACCTCTTGCAGGCGGTCTATGTACATACGACAAGTCTCCAAATCACAGTCTCCACGCACAACTAGAATGCCCAGTGGGATGGCTGAGGGCAAAGGAAAGAGAAAAGTCCCAAATAACATATTTGATTTTTCTATTTTGGCATAAATGCATTTTTTATGGTTGAAAAGACCTCTCATAAACATTATTGCTTTTTTGGATATTTCACTCTCTCCCAGCACCTCTCCTATGAGCTCAGTCTCTTACTTATGCAGTTTTCATATTTTTTCCTTGCATGATCCATGTTGCCCCTTGCCACCTGGCCAGCCTTCACTGCATTTTGTCTCAGTGGCCCTGACATGAAATATAATGTCATGGAAACTGTAGACTGACAGGGCCAGAGGCTGTTCACAGCCAACTGCTAATTTATGCCTGCATTTGCAATAACCAGTGTACCAGAGAGGAATTACAAAATCATGATTCTGGACATTTACCCCTTTCCCACTTAAATGCATGGGGCTTAATCTTTCTGTCACTTATTAGTTCCCTAATAAGAGACTCAAGCTACTCAAGGCACTGTTGCTACCTGGTAGCCAATACCAGAGCTAAACAGGCAAGAAATATTTAAGGGAAAAAAAAAGCTTCTAGAAGGTTCACAGCTATAAAATCCAATTGATTTTAAAGATGGTCAGTGTAAATGTGACAGCAGCAGGGCTTCAGAAAACAATGAGGAGGAGCTTTTAGGTGCTTTAAATATCTTTCTAGGTGGTAGTAAATGACACAAGGTGACTTCAGTAGACGGAAACTCCTATTTTAGATATAGCCATAAGACTGTCTGAAATAATGAAAGCAGTCTCCTACCAAAGACTTTGAAAAAAATGCATGTTTACATTTCTGATTTTATAAGTGTAGTTATATTATTAAACCCACGATTTAAAAAACATTTCAAAACCTTGAATCAACCAACTAGAGATTAACAAGGAGATGACAGGTCAATGGTGTCCACTAAAGATTTTTAAAAATCTTTCACTCACTGCATTTTTAAAGCCTCATCATTGATAAGTATGTCTGAAAATGCAAAGTGCTAGGACTTTAAAAATGAACCATACAGACAATAAAATACACTTAAACTCATGGGGAAATCTTGAACTCACAAAGTTGTAGAGAAGACACACATATGAAAAATAAGATATGGAACATAGGCTATGGTAAATGAATGAACTTAAGTCACTTGAAAACTAGGCGAGAGGGACTAATTCTAGCCTGGAGGGTAGATTTTAGGCTCTCTGAAAGATATGGAGCCCCACAGGTCTTTTAGAGAAGCAAGAGTGGTCTAGAGAAAAACAAATTGAATTTTTTCCTCAACATTACCCCCTAGATTGACTCCTTATGAAGATCAGTACCATTGTCTCATACCTTTTGGTTCACAAAGTGCTATACACATAAACTGGAAGACATCCATCATCCTGTAGAGCTATGTAAGCCTATGAATCAGTACGGACTCTCTCACCACAGGAATAAGATTTATTTCCTTTACAACCCCAATATCTGGTAGATATTTAATAAAATTTTGTTGTTTCAAAAAAGGCAGGGGATGACGGGAGGAGGAAGACAAGCTTAGAGCCTGTTCAAGTGTGAAAGAGAAAGTGTGTCTTTAAGAGCAAAGTCTATGCAGGATAGACAAAAAAAGAATTCAGGAGTGAGAGTAGACAGTGTTGGAGCTTGCTTTTGTCTATTCTTCCAGAAGCTCAGCAAGAGAACAGTAAGCAAGTATGTGAGGAACCATGCAAGTGTCACATGTTTGGGGGAACAATAATCTGGGGAAATACTTTTTCCTCTCTCTTTTCTTTTGGATATAGCTAGAAATATCCAAAAAGTCTTCT
The DNA here is from genome assembly GCA_007570785.1 of Antilocapra americana. Lineage (NCBI taxonomy): Eukaryota > Metazoa > Chordata > Mammalia > Artiodactyla > Antilocapridae > Antilocapra > Antilocapra americana. The sequence goes on from ML662453.1 coordinate 6,329,211, forward strand.
GTATGCCAATCACGTGTCTTTGAAAGGAATGAAAGGGAAATACAATAAAGATATTCCTAAAGGTAGTGATTGAAGTAATTATCCTCAACTAGACTACTCAATAGGTTCAAATCAGGTGATCTAGTTAAGTAAGAGAAGAATAAGGATTTCTAATCTTTGAAGGATGAGGACGAAAACCTAGAATTTTGGCCTAGAAAGTAAATCACAGATTACAGAAATAGAATACAACTATAGTTATCATGAGAGTCCACATCTGAACCTTGTTTAATGAGATTTTCTCTTAATTTCAAATGTGCAAATGCAGAGACATAAAATTCCATTAATATTTACCTATTAACTTAAATGAGGAGGCAGGAAATATGGGAATGAAGGAACTTGGTCAACACCTCAGATCTTCTACTTACTATCAATGCTTGGATTTACTCTGGTGATAAATTCAATATACTTGGTAGAAGATGCTTTAAACTACACTTAGTGATTGGATATTCCAGACCCAAAATAATGAATGTTTAGGAAAAAGTTTTCAAAGATGTGCCATTCATTTCTACTAAGAGTATAAAATCAGCAACTTTTCTGATTCCTCAAGAAGCTAATTAAGAGAAATTGTATTTGATTGGTATAAACTGGAAAATTCTGAAAAAAAATGGGAATACCAGACCACCTGACCTGCCTCTTGAAAAACCTGTATGCAGATCAGGAAGCAACAGTTAGAACTGGACATGGAACAACAGACTGGTTTCAGATAGGAAAAGGAGTACGTCAAGGTTGTATATTGTCACCCTGCTTATTTAACTTCTATGCAGAGTACATCATGAGAAACGCTGGGCTGGAAGAAGCACAAGCTGGAATCAAGATTGCCGGGAGAAATATCAATAACCTCAGATATGCAGATGACACCACCCTTACGGCAGAAAGTGAAGAAGAACTAAAGAGCCTCTTGATGAAAGTAAAAGAGGAGAGTGAAAAAGTTGGCTTAAAGCTCAACATTCAGAAAACTAAGATCATGGCATCTGGTCTCATCACTTCATGGCAAACAGATTAGGAAAAATTGACTTAAAACTCAACATTCAGAAAACAAAGATCATGGCATCCAATCCCATCACTTCATGGCAAATAGATAGGGGAACAATGGAAACAGTGACAGATTTTATTTTTTTGGGCTCCAAAATCACTGCAGATGGTGACTGCAGCCATGAAATTAAAAGAAGTTTATTCCTTGGAAGGAAAGTTATCACCAACCTAGACAGCATATTAAAAAGCAGAGACATTACTTTGCTGACAAAGGTCCATCTAGCCAAGGCTATGGTTTTTCCAGTAGTCATTTATGGATGTGGGAGTTGGACTATAAAGAAAGCTGAGCACCAAAGAATTGATGCTTTTGAACTGTGGTGTTGGAGAAGACTCTTGAGAGAAAAGGGGATGACTGAGGATGACATGGTTGGATGGTATCACCAACTCAATGGACATGAGTTCGGGTGGGCTCTGGGAGTTGGTGTTGGACAGGGAGGCCTGGCGTGCGGCAGCTCATGGGGTTGCAAAGAGTCAGACATGACTGAGTGACTGAACTAAACTGAGCTATTCAATTGGGATTAAAAAAAGGAAAAAGGCATCCTATATCACAATTTCATAGCATAATTACTGGCTAAAGTAATGACAACTTCGTTGTCAAAGTTATCCTATGAAAGTCCGACTGTACACTAGAAACAATTTATGGTCATTCTCTCTTGGATTCATAGCCCAGTGCTCTGGTCTTACAAATGACTCATGTTAGCTGTTTGGTCTTGAAACTTCCTTAATTCCTTTGATCCTTTGATCCTACACAGCATATTAAAAAGCAGAGACATTACTTTGCCAACAAAGGTCTGTCTAGTCAAAGCTGTGGTTTTTCCAGTAGTCATGTATGGATGTGAGAGTTGGACTATAAAGAAAGCTGAGCAGAATTGATGCTTTTGAACTGTGGTGTTGGAGAAGACTCTTGAGAGTCCCTTGGAGTGTGGGGAGATCCAACCAGTCCATCCTAAGGGAGATCAGTCCTGAGTGTTCATTGATAGGACTGATGTTGAAGCTGAAAGTCCAATACTTTGGCCACCTGATGCGAAGAGTTGACTCATTTGAAAAGACCCTGATGCTGGGAAAGATTGAGGGCAGGAGAAGGTGATGACAGAGGATGAGACTGTTGGATGACATCACCAACTCGATGAACATGAGTTTGAGTAATCTCTAGGAGTTGGTGATGGACAGGGAAGCCTGGCGTGCTGCCATCCATGGGGTCACAAAGAGTCAGACTTGACTGAGCAATTGAACTGGACTGAACTTGATCCTTGGATTGAAGGCTATAGGATTTAGAATAGGTATCTTCTAGGATTTGAGGAAGATTAAATGCAATATTATATTCAAAAATGAATATCCAGAACATCAATGTTAGTTCTTCCTCACTCCCTTTACTAACTTTTGAGCCTCTTGAGCTAGACAATTGGATATAACCAAAAATCTATTTTTAAACGTATCGTGCCACAAGGATTAGCTGGTAGTAGTTCTGTAAGTTATATTCTGTTTATTTAAAACTAACTTCTACTCTTTGATGGAAAAGATAACTGTAGTACAAAAATACTGTAATTTGACACTTCTGTCTGAGGCTTTAAATGGTGAAGAGAAACCAGAAACTTGTGTAAAATTACCACCTTCCTTTTACACTGCTGACAACCAATTGCCAAACCTCAATGAAGCTTCCTTCATCTTAATTGGGAGCAGTGAGAATACTTCTCACCCAAGCATTAGCATTACTATTCCTGATCTTGATGATTCATCTTATTTTAGTGTTAAAGATTTTATTTGACTGCAATAAGCATCAGCCAATACTCAACCTACATAATGGAACTTCTATTGCAGGGCTCAAATGGAATTTACAAGTTCTAACTAAGCAATGAAGAGCAAGCTGGTTTCTAGATTAAGAAGGCAGATTTAACACATACTTACTTCTCTTGTGCTAGAAATGCTACTAAATTACAGCACATGCATTTTAAAAAAGATATAAACCAACAAAAAGAGAGGAGAAAAAGTGAGGAGAAAATGGCAATGGATAAAGCACATGGAAAACTCGTAACTGACTCAGAGCCCCTAGACAGTCTAATTCTAAACTGGGCATGGGGGTGGATAAGAACCAACACAATTTACACTGCAAACCGTCAGAAGAAGCACTACCCGGAAACATCATTTGCAGTTAAAGTAAGAATCACTGGATATTAAATCACCAGATCCCACCACCTACTCTTGTTTAGGTGCAGTTACTTTATAGAAAATGGGGATTAACTAATCATCTACAGAATGCAGAGATATCCAACTTGTTCCTCTCACTAGACTTTCCAGAAAGCTGGCAGCCAGACCATACATTCTTAGAAAGAGATCTGAAGAGTCTTCTCTGGGGAATTCTCAGAAAATATTCCCCTCCATGAAATACAAATATGATTATATTAAAAGAGAAGAATATGCAGAAGAAAATGGATCATTATTCAGAGAACAAATAGGTCCTTGAAATTTGATAGAATGGAGTTTAATAGAAGGGTTAGAAGATGAAATTGAAATCTTTACAAAAGAAGATCAAAACTAAAAAGAGGCATAAGGAAAGGTAAGGAAAATAAGACTGGCCCAGTGGTCCGATTTTCTAACAGGAGTTCCAAACGTCAGAAATAGAAATAATTACCAGAAACAAAAAAAAAAATCAAGACTGTTTCTTAGAACTGAAGAACATCAATTTCCAACTTGAACTGTCCAACAAGTACAATAACTAAAGGACATCAGGAAGACATTTTACTTTGAAATTTAAGAATATTGGGAACAAAGAGAGGGGTCTACAGATTTCCAAAGAGGAAAAACTAGATGGTAAAGAAAATGGGGATTAGACAGGTTTAAACTTCTCAAAGGCAACTGCACAGTCACAGAAGCAAGGAAGTAATGGGTTCAGAATTCTAAGACTTTTACACATAATTCATACTACCAAACACGTCCAAGGACTGAATAAAGGACATACCCTCTACTAAAAAGTCACTGCATAACTTGCACCAACGAAAGTTGAATTTGGAACAAGAATGAGGAATGCACGGGATATAATGGGGAATCTAAAAAGAAAAAACAAAAACCCTCCAAGGGGATGGGGCTAGAGGATTCTAGGGTGACAAATATATTGAAGCACAGTGACTCAATAAGCCGAGATGTAGAGAGCTGTCATCACTGAGTCTCAGCATCACAGGAGAGTTATTTTTCAACCTAAGGACAGAATTTCTAAATGAGTCTGAACCAGTTTTCTAACAATCATCCCAAGATTTGCTCTGCCTTAACCTGTTCTTGAGAGCAGCAGTTAGGTCTTGCTGAAGGAGGAAAATTCAAAGAAGTCCATCCCTTGTAATGACAGTTCCATATGATAGCTAGAACCCATCCCAACACCTTGCCAAATGCTTCCCAGAATGCAATCATGACCTCGCCCACCAAACCTCATAGAATGGGCGTACAGGTTCTCCCAGGGAAGCTGAAAAGTGTTAGTTGCTCAGTTGTGTCCGACTTTTTGTGATCCCACGGATTATGGCTCCTCTGTCCATGCAATTCTCCAGGCAAGCATACTGGAGTGGGTAGCCATTCCCTTCTCCAAAGGAATCCTCCCAGATATCAAACCCAGGTCTCTTGCACTATTACCATCTGAGCCACCAGGGAAGCTGAAGCCAGACACTATTCCTGAGATTCTTTCCTGATCTTGAGAGCCTTCATCTAAAAGTGAAAGCATCATCACTTCCTTGCACAGGGAGGTTTAGGATTGCTACTTGATTTTTCAAAACTGCTGTATCTGAATGAGAGATGCATATATTGATGGTAAATACATACGTATGAAGAGAATGGCAAATAGAGAAGTCAGCATACTGGGATTATCTTGGTAGAAGAGGGAGAAGGGGAGGTATTTGTTCTGCTTCTGAATCTGGGTGGGAGGTACATGAATGTCCATTTACTACTAATCTTTAAATCTGTGTATTATATACACATACATATGAGTGTATATACATATGTATATGGGTATAGGTGTATATATATATATACATATATATATGAACATTTATGAACAGAACAAGTATGTGTATGTGTGTTTGTGTATATTTCTTTGTATAGTATTTCAGAATTGAAAATAAGAATCTGTGGCAATTGATTTTAATGATAGTGGTTCCAAAGTTCACTGTATATTCTCTGCAATGTTTTCTGTGAATTTAAAAAAAAATTTCTAAATTAGTATCAAATACGAAAAAGTAGAGAAGTCATCAAACGTCCCCAAATAAAACCTATTATTGCAATCCATCTCTAGTAATGGACATCAGGAACATTGAGCAGTCCTAACTTCATGGCTCATCACGGCATGTGTATTTGTTTGTGGGTGTGTTTATATAATAAGCAGCAGGATTACCTCTCTGCAGTATCTGGGCCTCAGAAGTCTCTAGAGAAGCAGTGTCCAACAGACCTTTCTGTATGTCTAATACAGGAGCCACCAGCCATGTGTCAAACTAAGTCCTTGAAATGTGGCTTGTGTGACTGAGAAACTGAATTTTTATCTTATGCAATTAAAGTTTAAATAAACATATGTGGCTAATGAGCATTATGGTTTTGTTCTCTGTGGAACCAAAAAGTTGAATGTCCTTAGTACCAGATGTAATATACGTCAAAACCATCCATGTGTTAATCATCCCACAAATAGTGCAAAAATCCAACAAACAAAACTTCTTTGGTCTTTGCCCTTACCTAGCTGGATCCAATGTGCCTCCTAATTTCTAGCAGTAGTATCCTTGCTTGACTGAGGACAAATTTATTTCCCTTACTCTATATCCTACCTTTCTTAATGACTTCTCTGACTCTCCAATCAAAATATACTTTCAGATCCTTCTTGGCACTTCAGTATAAATGAATAATAATTAACTAAAGGGATAATCCTCTAAGAAGCATCTGAGTTTTAACATGTTTCAAACCTGAGCTACCATGATTGTCATAAACTGAATGACTGCGCCCTCAAATTCATATGTTGAAGTCCTAACCCCAATACGATGGTAACTGGAGATGTGCCTTCTTTGGGAGGTAATTATAGTCAGATGGGGTCATGAAGGTGGGGCCTTCATGATGGGATTAGTGCCCTTATAAAAAAAGATGCCCCAGAGCACTCTCATGCTCTCTCTCTGCTGCTTTGGGAACACAGCATGAACCCAGCAATCTACAAGCCAGGAGGAGCGCCGTTACCAGAAACCAACTGGCCAAATCAACCAAGTCCTTGATCATAGACTTTCCAGCCTTCAGAGCTGAAAGAAAATAGATCTCCATTGTTTAAGTCACCAGGCAAGTATTTTGTTACAGCAGCCCAAGCAGACTAAGACAAAAACAAAACTGTGACAAATATAGGTACAGAAATAGGAAAGATATTGTTGAGTTGACTGGTGATTCTCAGCTCTGAGAAAATTATGCAACCAATGACCTCTTTACAGCTAAAACACAAGCGCTACCCTGGCTTCCTTCTCAGGTTTCACCATGGCCTCCATTAACCTCCTTTCCCTATCTTTGCTTGTTTAAATGCCTCATAATGCAAAAGGTGATTAAATTAACTGGCTGAGAAATCCATTACATATTTCACATCACATGCTCTGGATTTTATGTCTGAGATAAAATGTCAACAGGTCATGCTAATTAATTTTGTCTTCTACAGTTGAAGTTAGGACTACTTGCAGTCATTATGCAAATTTATGTCAAATAGTGAATAAATTAACACCATTCCTCTTTAACAAATTCAAAATTTTCTAGCAACCGGTATACAAGTATAATCTATCTATAAGAAAGTTCTAAAGTATATATGCACTAAAAGAAACAAGTCCATCCTAAAGGAAATCAATCCTGAATATTCATTGGAAGGACTGATGCTGAAGCTGAAGCTTCAAAACTCTGGCCACCTGATGTGAAGAGTTGACTCACTGGAAAAAATCCTGATGCTGCGAAGGACTGAGGGCAAGAGGAGTAGGGGGCGACAGAGAATGAGATGGTTGGATGGCACCACTCAACTCAATGGACATGAGCCTGAGCAAACTCCGGGAGATAGTGAAGGACAGAGAAGCCTGGTGTGCTGCAGTCCATGGGGTCACAAAGAGTCAGACACGACTGAGTGACTGAACAACAAAAGAGGAAAAAGATAGTAATGATTATGTGATATGAAGGAGAAGCAAGAATGAGAGGAGAAAGAAAAGGAAGAGCAGGGTGGGAAGGAGGCAGAAGAGGACGGGAAGAGGAAAAGAAGACAAGGTACTAAACACAAACCATGTATTTGTTTTATGGTGTTATTCAATCTTTACCACAATCCTAAGAGGTAGATGGGCTTCCCTAGTGGCTCAGCTGATAAAGAATCTGCCTGCAAAACGGGAGACCTGGGTTCAATCCCTGGGTCGGGAAGATCCCCTGGAGAAGGGAATGGCTACCCACTCCAGTATTCTGGCCTGGAGAATTCCATGGACAGTATAGTCCATGAGATTGCAAAGAGTCAGACATGACTGAGTGACTTTCACTTCACCTTACTTCACTAAGAGGTGGATATCATTAGTCCAATTTCTAAAATGAGGAAACCTGGTCTCAGGAAGATGCGGTAATGTGCCCTAAAAGGTCACACTACCATATGGAGCACCCAGGTTTCATCCCAGGCTTCTCTGACCAGAGAGCCCGTCTCCTGCATCATCCCTCCTTCTCATCAATCCTGGGCCTCACAGGTGGTGGAGTCTCTCCTTTCAACACTGAGTTCAAGCAGTGAAGCCAGAAACTGGTGACAGGCTGACCGAGGAGTGAGGGCAGAATGACAATTCCTGTACCCAGAGCTACACAAGGACCGGGGAAAGGCTGTGACCCGCCGGAAGCAGGGCCAAGGTGAGCAATTTCAGTCTGGGATAAAGAAGTATGGCTTTGGGACTCCAAAACTAGGAGGCAACACACACACACGCTTCATAAACACACCTGGCAGGGGTAGGGTCACTTTTAAAGACATGCTGTTCCCTTCCCTTCCCAATAGGCCAGCTTCTGAGACTGTGATAAGTCAAGCTGTTGATAAGTTCTAACCATATCTGCAATGTAAGAGTCACAGAATTAAACTATTTCTTACTTTATAAAGAACTACATGCTACTAAAATATTGTGAGCAGGGTTATGGGGGCAGTGGAGGCAGCAAGAGGATATCTGACTTTAATCTGAATCATTATGGACAATCACGTGATTTGTTTTGCTATTAAAATGACTGCATTAGGATTTCCCATACTGAGCTGATGAGCTAACTGACAGCATAAACTAAATGTGAAACCATTTTCTCACTTAAAGTGGAAAAAGCTCATTATGTCAGATGCACAAGATATTAAAAATATTTCCCTCAGATTTTTGATAGAGCGTTTACTTAACATTAGTTTTGGGTTGTCAACATTTGATATCATTAATCTGGTAGTTTTTGCTGGGATAGGTTTAAACTACATTAAAACATTCATTTTAATGTTTGTTTATCCTCGGTAATAAACTATTTAGAAAAATCAGAATGGAAGATGTTTTTTATGATTTTGAGTACTCAATGCATTTATCTTGTCCTTGATTAATCTCCCATATAGTATGTGAAGTCTCCATGCAAAGACAGATATCATGGTACCTGGGCCATGGTGAGGATTAAAGATGTCAGTGTCTGCAGAACGCAGTATCTGCAAATCAATTCTATACTCATTCCTATAAGCCTTACTAAATACATGGATTTCTTCTAATTCCATATCAACATGTACCAGCGATTCATAAAGTCACTTTCAGCAGATCAAATGTAATGACTTCTACAGCAGATGATACTGCACCAAAGCTTCTAAAGGCCAGAGCCTAAACCAAAGCATATAAATGAAAGAATCAACCAAACCTGCAAGGAATCACAGCTGGCTGCTTTATGACACAAGCAAAGAGCCTCAGAGCCAAAGAAAGAAAGAGCCACCTTTGCCACAAAAATCCACATGAAACTGTTACTGGGATTTATAAAAGGGAGAAACTGCACAGCAGCTAATTCATTCCCTGCAAGACACTGTGATGTGTTCAACAAGGTATCACGATGGAAAGAAGGGGCTGAAAGCTCAGCATTTAAAAAGAAAAAAGGATTTAATTATCTGACACGTGAGCAATTATAGTGCAATTCCTGTTCAAACAGAGTTGCCGCTAAAGGAGCTATTTACCTATTCAAATCACAAACAAAGCTATCTTCAATGGGATCATTAAAAGAAGGTGTGAGACCCTAGGGAAAAGTGTCTCAGAAACTGCAAAGGTTTACAAAGATGGGATTTTAAGCTCTAAATATACACAGAAAAATAATAGAATTGCAAAGGCTGTTAAGGCTAAATAAAAAGGTTGCTGCTTTCTGATAAGAACAATAAATGTAACAATAGGGTCAAAAATTTGTAAAACAGAAACACATTCTGAATTTTATGGGCAAAACCATCAAATACACAGAATATCTTAAAATGAATGTAGTTTATGCTAACACTTTCCAGAGATACACTTTTAAAAGGCTGACATTCCCTTAAGCATTAATTTTAGGTTTACTGACATAGCCAATACAGTTTGTCAAATCTTTGCTACCTTTCTATCAATTTATAAGCAGTTTTAAAAAGACCCTGATGCTGGGAAAGATTGAGGGCAGGAAGAGAAGGGGATGGCAGAGGATGTGATGGTTAGCATCACGGATGCAGTGGACATGAGTTTGAGCAAACTCTGGGAGATAGTGAAGGACAGAGGAGCTGGCATGCTGCAGTCCATGGGGTCACAAAAAGTCAGACACAAATAAGCAACACAAAACCCACAATATGCAGTCTTAAGAGGCAAATAGTCTGAAAAAGAAATTATTCCCTAGAAAATAAAATAGGAGAGAAGCCAGCTAAGCTTGGGTTTGGTAGTTATATTTTATAATAGAAACAACATCAAAAGCATGATCCATAATAGAAAAAGTTGATGGCTTGGACTCAAAAATTTCTGCTCTGTGAGAGGCACTGTTAAGAAAACAAAAAGACACAACAGAGTGGGGGAAAAATATTGGCAAAACACATATCTGATAAAAGACCAGCATTCAAAATATGCAAATAACTCTTAAAACTCAACAATAAGAGAGTCAATTAGAAAGTGGACAAAGATCTGAACTGGCATCTCACCTAGCAGGATGCACAGATGACAAACAAGCATATGAAAAATGTGTTTAAGGTAGTATGTTATGGTTGTTGATTAGTCGCTAAGTCATGTCTGACTCTTTTGCAATCCCATGGACTGTAGCCCACCAGGCTCCTTTGCCCATGGATTTTCCCAGGCAAAAATATTGGAGTGGGTTGTCATTTCCTGCTCCAAGGTATCTTCCTGACCTGAGGATCAAACCAACTCTGCAAAGCTCCCACATTGCAGACAGATTCTTTACCACTAAGCCACTGGGCTTTCCATTCATGTTATTAGAGAACTGAAAATTCAAACAACAATGAGACACAATTACACATCTACTATGACAGATAAAATAGAAAAAATGGACAATCCCAAATGCCAGTGAAAACCTCGAGCAACAGGAACTCTCACTGTTGGTGAGAATACAAAATGGTAGAGCCTCTTAGGAAGACAGCTTAGCAATTTCCTACAAATTTATACAAACCCTTACCCCATGATCCAGCAATTGAACTACTTGGTATTTACCAAAATGAATTGAAAATTAGGGCCCCACAAAAATTTGCCCATGAATGTTCATAGCATCTTTATTTATAACGGCTGAAACTTTGAAGCAACCCAGATATTCTTTGATAGGTGGAAGGATAAACACAGTGGTTATCACACAATAGAACGTTATTCAGCAACAAAGAGAAGAGCGTTTCCAAGCCATAAAAGATAATGGAGGAAACTTAAATGTATACCGTTAGGAAAGAAGCCAGCCTGAAAAGGCCACATACGGCCACATACGGCAGGGCACGATTCCAAATATATGGCATTGTGGAAAAGGCAAATTCAAGGAGAGAGCAAACAGATGCGTGGTTGCCTGGGACTTGTGGGCAGGGACTGACGAAGGGGTGAAGCACAGGGGTAGTTAGAGCAGCCGTTCTGTATGATACTGTCACGGTGGACACACGTCACATCTCTGTGAAAACCCAGAAAACTGTAGAACACAAGAATGAATCCTACTGTAAAGTATGGGTTTTAGTTAATAAGAATATACTGTGGCTTTTGCATCAACTCTAACAATGTACTACCCTCACACAAGATGTGAAGGGTAGGAGAAACTATGTGTCCTGGAGGCTGGGGGGAGGTTGAGCTGGTATATGAAACTCTACTTTGACTTCATTTTTCTGTAAATCTAAAAGTTAGCTAAAAAGTAATGTCTGTTTCATGCATTGAACCTGGACTGCTGATCTATTTCACATATGGTAATATACACGTTTCAGGATGCTCAGGGCCGGTGCACTGGGATGACCCAGAGGGATGGGATGGGGAGGGAGGTGAGAGGGGGGTTCAGGATGGGGAACTCATGTACATCCATGGCTGATTCATGTCAATGTATGGCAAAACCACTACAATATTGTAAAGTAATTAGCCTCCAATTAAAATAAAATATTAATAATAATAAATTAATAAAAATAATAATGTCTACTGATTTAAAAAAATCAAGAGCAAAGAGAGAAAAAAGACACCATTCTGAGTTTCCCTCAGACAGATACTTTGCTGTTACCAGAGAATACTGACATACAGAAAAACAAACATTATTTGCTTTCTTAGCCAGAGCGTAACCATGATTCAAAAAATCAACAAGATGATAAGGGGCTGGAGGGGAACATCAAGGAGGGGAGGTCATGGGCCAGAGAAAGGAAAGCCCTAAGGGAGGACGGCAGGGGACAACTGGAATCTTCCCATGTTACCTCATTAGCTCTGAATGTGTCAGGGTTATCAGGGCACGAAAATTCTAACTTGATGGCTGATGATAATTAGACAGAATGAGTTGGCAATAGTTCAATCCAATTTTCTCCCTGCATACTACAGGTTTATCATACAACAACCTGTCATTGTTACCTGCCCACTGTTCACCTGGAACCAAGAGGGAAAATTAATAGGCATATTAGCATTCAAAAGGAAACATAACACCCTGAGACCTTTCTATCTCACCATGCATTGTCTGGGTCTGTCAAAGGTTTCACAACCCCTGGTGCTTGTGATGAAAAATGATCCTAGAGTTTGAACTTCACGGCTTGAGCTGAACCGAGTCCTCTCCACAGTTAATTTAAAATGTCACCCATAAGATAAAAGTCACTATGTAGGTTTCACTGCATTTGATTTGATGATGATATTTTGAAGATGTACTTTCCAGAAACCAGCAGGTTCTCTACCAACCTGGGTTTCAAACTACAGGTCAAATTCTGCTATTTATTCTGATGGCATACAACCTGAGAAGGCCATCCAAGGAACAGGTAAGTCATTTTTCTTTTTAAATACTTTGGCAGTAATAATTTTGAATAACAACTTATGGTATTCATGTTCATTTCATTTGGCAAATGTGTATTGTATATATAAAGGATTGTGCCAAAATATTTTTCAGGTCTACAAATCATACACTTAATTAGTCAACAAATAAGTTTTAAGGACTTTCTTGTGCCAGAGAAAGTCTTGGGCCAGACTCCCGTGCCAGGAGTTGGGCATACAATGCCAAGAAAGACACAGTACCTGCCCTCAAGGTGTTATAGGAGAGTGTGAAAATGGGAATGACATAAAAATACCCTACTGAAGATAGACATTGGACTAAGAATGCTGACAGGCAAGAACCAAGAGCACTTAGGACCACAGTGGAGGATCTACTCCCCTAAGGAGTTATTTCCCAACTAAAAAAAACAATGACATTTGACAGAAAACACAAGAGTTTTTCTAGACAAAAGGACTTCTCTAAATCTTAGATCATCCTTAGACTCTAAGAAACCAAGGCATGGAAAGCAGCAAATGCTCAGGATTGGGGAAGTTGGAGAGGTGCAGAGCAAAAGGGGCTGAGGCCACAGCCAGAGGTTGGTTTGTTTATGTTAAGGAGCTGGCACTTTATTCTCCAAAGGATTGGCAGATGAGCCAAGGTTTGCAGCACAAAATGGTTTCAGATTGACATTGACTAAGGTAGGGTTTAGTGTTGCCCTCGACTTGACTAAACTTCGGATAAGCTTCTTCCTGGTTGAATGGCCCTGATCTCCCATTTGTAGAGTACTTTATTAAAAAAAAATTACTTATTTATTTGGCTGTGCTGGGTCTTAGTTGTGACATGCTGAATCTAGTTTCCTGACCAGAGATTGAACCTGGGTTCCCTACATTGGAGGTGTAGCATCTTAGCTACTGGACCTTGAGGAAAAGTCCCCAGTACTTACTTTAGAAAACTTGCAATTATAAATTTTTTCTCTGCCCTTTTGAGAGGTAAGTCTTATCCCAGCTGTCTGCTGGTTCTACAACCCTGGATGTCATTTCCAAAGAACAACCCTGGATGTCATTCCCTAAGACTCTTTGAAATGTAATTGTTGGAGGCTTCCTTGTTAGTCCAGTGGTTAGGATTCCATGCTTCCACTGTAGGGTATCCCTGGTTAGGGAACTGAGATTCCACATGCCATGTGACATGGCCAAAAAATAACAAAAAATAAAAGAAAACAAGATGAATAAAAAACCGGAAACAGATACATTAAAAATACACCAACAAAACAGAAATGCAATCATTCATGAAGGATAGTACTCCTGTTCCTAGCCTCAATAGGTGCCTAGTAAGTGACAATTAGCAAACACAGACAGCCTAATCAAATTGACTCAAGTCCTCTAGCACTTTTCCACTTGTTCACCCCAGTTCTTGAAAAGTCTCGGTCTTTTGTTCCAGCAGAGTTTACTTTCTCTTCCCTACTGCCATTGTCTTGACCCCTATTGCAATAGTCTTGAATAAAGTCTTCCTTGAAGGTTCAACTTTTCCGTGCAATTTTTCTTTGACAACAGGTTAGAGAATCCTTTGGCAGAGATGTGAAGGCAAATTAATGGAAGACAAGGTGAGTGGCAGGAAGGTGAGTTAGGTAGCTAGAGCAGTAAATGAAATGAGCAATGTTAGAGTCTGGAACAGAGGAGGAACAGGAAAGGTTAGAGAGAGAGACACATGAAGGAGATATTACAAATCAGCTCCATGGTGAACTGGGTGGTTAGAGAGAAAGAAACCAGGTGGATTTAGAGTGGCCGTGGCAGTTACCACCTTCTTACACACTGTGGTGACCTCACAGCTGAGCTAGAGGGAAGGTGGGAAAACCAAGAAGGCAGCAGAGAGGGAGGCTGGCGAGGGAGAGAGAGTAGAAATAACAAAAAAGCACGTGGCTCTTGGAAAGATGGTTGGTAAGAAGCACTTACAAACGCCTCAAAGGCAACTGATAACACCTAAAATATCTGAAAGGGACTTCAGAGTTAGAATGTCTTACAGGCAGAATTGGGGAAAAGAATATTCTCAAGTCTGGAGAATAAAAAGCAGGTAGGGGGCTTCCCTCATAGCTCAGTTGGTAAAGAATCTATCTGCAATGCAGGAGACCCTGGTTTGATTCCTGCGTCAGGAAGAGCTGCTGGAGAAGGGCTAGGCTACCCACTCCAATATTCTTGGTCTTCCCCTGTGGCTCAGTTGGTAAAGAATTCGCCTGTAATATGAGAGTCCTGAGTTTGATCTCTGGGTTGGGAAGATCCCCTGGAGAAGGGAAAGGGTACCCACTCCAGTATTCTGGCCTGGAGAATTCCAAGGACTGTATAGTCCATGGAGTCGCAAAGAGTCAGACACGACTGAGAACTTCCACCTTCAGAGGAAGGGGGGAGGGAAGGGGAGATTGTCACTCCGCAGACATCCACCCAAGGCTCAAATCATGTCATCTCAGAAACTAAGACTCACTGATTCTTTTCTTCTTATCTTTCCAGTCATCAGCATACAGCACATGATGAATGGAGAAGAATAAGAAAGAAAGAGAAGTTCAGGGAAAAAAAGACCTTGAAGCAGTTTTCTGAAGAGATGAAAGGGGTCAGAGAGAATGCAACTCAGTCAAGGCTAATATGTTTAACACTGCATGAGCTTTCTTTTTTCCTACTTTGGATAAATGTGGTTCATGTATTACTGCTAAATGGAGTAGGAAATGGCAGCCCATTCCCAACAGAAATCTCCACAGACTGAGAAGCCTAGCAGGCTATAGTTCATAGGGTCACAAAGAGTTGGACCCAACTGAGAGACTGAACATATTACTAGTAATAATCCAGGAGCAAATAAAGGCAAAAAGCCCAACATGTTTAGTCACTCAGTCATGTCTGACTCTTTGCAATCCCCTGGACAGTAGCCCACCAGGCTCCTCTGTCCATGGGGACTTCCCAGGCAAGAATACTGGAGTGGGTTGCCATGTCCTCCTCCAGGGGGGTCTTCCTAACCCAGGGATTAGACCTAGGTCTCTCACATTGCAGGCAGATTCTTTACCAGACTGAGCCACCAGGGAAGCCCCAAATGCCCAATACGGTCTTCTAATTAATAATAAAAAACAAAGGTCAGGGTCAAACAGTTCTAGAAAATGTCATATCTTCCAACATAATCTGAAAGTTTACTGACAATGATGTAAAGTTCTATTTTTGATGAAAGGAATTTCAGTGAAGATTTCTAATGTCAGATACAATGAAATTCTAGTACAAGAAGGTGGTTTATAAAATTCTGTGGAATGCACTGCCAGTGTTAAATATGACAGAAGCATTTAACTGTGAGGTTCTAGAAGGAGCCTGACAATGGACGTTGGAAAATAATGTAATTTTTGTCCAGGTACACTCATTCGGAAGGTAATACTGCAAAATTCCTGGATACAGGGAAGAATCACCACTGATAATTTACAGCTAGCACTCTAGTATTTGGTAGGGAGGGCTTCCCTTGTAGCTCAGTTAGTAAAGAATCTACCTGCAATGCAGGAGATCCAGGTTCAATTCCTGGGTCGGGAAAATACCCTGGAGAAGGAAATGGCAACACATTCCAGTATTCTTGCCCGGAGAATCCCATGGACAGAGCACTACAGTCCATGAGGTTGCAAGAGTTGGACACAATTTAGGGACTAAACCACCAACAAGTACTTAACAGTGACATGAAAATGTTGGCTACATGGTTTGGCTATCCAAATACATGTGAAAATCAAGATGAAATATTAAGTGTTCAAAAGCAAGGATGCATAACCACACTCAAAATTTAAATACTGTACTCAAAATGCTGTTTAGAGACACTGGTCCAAATCTCCTTCAGAAGTTTAACATGCTACTGTCCATTACGCATGATGGTGATGGGCAAGGTCACTGACAGATGCTGAAGGAACATTCGCTCATGCAGCTCTGAACTGAGCCGACTGGATACACATGAAGAATTAGTCACAGAAGATGTCCTAAAATCTGTTGTAGAGGCCCAAATCTCTTTGTGGAAGCAAAGAGTAAGCAATGCAGACAACTGCCATGTAGCAATGTGAACTATGGTGGCCCAAGAGAAAGCACATTGCCAGCATCTGACAACCAAGGAAACACTCTAATTCTGCTTATCAGTCACTCCAGGAGGAGAGCAGTGCATCAGTGATTTGGGAATCCCAGTAAGAATTAAGAAAGAGTGCTTTCTACCAGTATGAACCTGGAAGGCCTGAAGCTTTCATCCACGTAATGAGCAAATAAAATTGCAGTTCTGAATCAACCTGCAAAGAGGTTATTTTCAGACCAGTGTACATTTCTGTCCTTGGTTCTATTCAGTTCAGTATCTTTACCCATAAACTGGATCAACATACAGAAGAAATATCCAGCTTGTTAAGGATCAAACGATCATGCTATCTCTGACTACAACATTTGGCTAGAAATAGCCTGAAATTTATATTACCCTGTGTTTAAGTTTCCAGTTTTAATTATTCAAATTCCAAACAGAGAATTATTTAGCTTGATAGTAGTTTGGGAAAACAGAACCTTTAAGAAAAGGTCAGCATTAACATTTTAGTCTTCCATTTTCCTTAGCTCATTCTGAGACATCGAAAGAAAGTAATTAGCTTATATTCCAATACTCTGAATTTGGAATAGCTGGGAGGTTGGGCTTTCTAGGTGGCTCAAGTGGTAAAGAAGCCACCTGCCAATGCAAGAGCCTCAGGAGACTTGGGTTCACTCCCTGAGTCATGAAGATCCCCTGGAAGAAGAAATGGCAACTTATTCCAGGATCCTTGCCAGGATAATCCCAGGGACAAAGGAGCCTGGTTGGCTACAGTCTGTGGGGTCACAAAGAGTCAGATACAACTGAGTATGCAAGAACAGGCCAAAAGATACTACAAAGAGAGAAACTTGGAGGTTAGTGATGCATGAGCCTAATTCCTAGTACCTAGAACAGTCTGTTACATAGTAAGTGTTCAATAAATAGTTGTCACATGAAGTGAATGAATGTACTCAAGGATTTGGGTGTGGAGGTGGTTATATCCTGGTCTTAGCTCCAAAGCAGGGGCCAGGTTATGCAAACAAAATGGTGCTCTCAGAACAGATATGTTTCCCACACTGGCCCCTCAGATCCGTGATGGAACCGAGGCCCTCATTCTCTCAGCTGCTGGAAGTGGCTGAGTCAGCTCTGCTGACAGCTCACAACTGAGTCCCTCTCTAAAAAGCACACGACCTTACTCATGGCTTGCTTCCTCCCAGCAGACAGCCTGAACACTCGCCAATAAGCCTTGCCTCGGTTGGGACCATTCTAAATGACCATCCCAGGTTCAAATGTCCACGTGGGAGTGCTCTGTTACAGTCACATCAGGGATCAGTTTGCTCCTCAGCTACTTCTACTCCTTGCTTTCCACATTCATTCTCCTCTTGGAGCACTTCCAGTAAACCTCCTACACATGAAGCTCAAAAAATCTCACAGTGTGTTTCCCAGGGAAACCAACCAAGAACAAGAACTATGATCCCAAATTTCTTCCTGAAAGCACATTTCTGTAAGTGCCCAGCTATGTCTTTACAAAGAAGGGGAACTGTGTATTAGAAGGTGTACTGGGTTAGGAGAGAGAAGATGCAAATTCTTATCAAAATCTCGTCGCAGCTACGTGAGCCTGTGTGAGGCCACCGCGGGAAGTGTCCTTGTGATAGTGATCATGGACCGTGTATGCGACAGCACTCTGCAAACTATGAAGCGTAATGAAGACTCTTGAGGATATTTATTATTAAATATTATAATAAGAGTGGTGACTCTGCCATGGCTAACACCACACCACCCACATGTTAACATGATGAATGAAAAAGTAATAAGTTCATACAAAGCTCTTAGAAGAAAGTCTTCAAAAAAGAAATGTAACAACCATCTGAGTTCATATACCAGAGTTGGTGACCTGGGAAGGTAACAACAAAACAGATTAAGTTTTTCTATAAGCAGTGAGAATTACTCATTATTTGCCTCTGTGTGTGTGGCGGGGGGAGGGTACACAAGATAAACCAACCAAAAGGAAAAATATTCCTTTGGGCAAGCCTTAAGAATATAATTCCAAATGATGGGTCTCAAAATGGCAAGGACCTAACAAAAGAGATTAAGAAGACGTGGCAAGAATATACAGAAGAACTATTCAAAAAAGGTCTTAAAGCCTGGGATAACCTTGGTGGTGTGGTCACTCATCCAGAGCCAGACATCCTGGAGTGTGAAGTTGAGTGGGCCTTAGGAAGCATTATTACGAACAAAGCAAGTGGAGGTGATGGGATTACACCTATTTAAAATCCTAAAAGATGATGCTAATGTACTGCATTCAACATGCCAGCAAATTTGGAAAACTCAGCAGTGGTCCAGTGGAAAAGGTCAGTTTTCATTGCAATCCCGAAGAAAGGCAATGCCAAAGACTGTTCAAACTACCATACAACTGTGCTCATTTCACATGCTAGCAAGGAAATGTTCAAAATCCTTCATGCTAGGCTTCAACAGTATGTGAATCGAGAACTTTCAGATGTACAAGCTGGATTTAGAAAAGGCAGAGGAACCTGAGATCAGACTGCCAACAATCACGAGATCAGATTGCTAACAATCACTGGATCAGAGAAAAAGCAAGGGAATTCCTTAAAAAAATATCAACTTCTGCTTCATTGACTATGCTAAAGCCTTTGACTGTGTGGATCACAACAAAATGAGGAAGGTTCTTAAAGAGACGTGAATATCTGACCACCTGACCTGCCTCCTGAGAAACCTGTTTGCAGGTCAAGAAGCCACAGTTAGAACTGGACGTGATACAACAGATTAGTTCCAGATTAGGAAAGGAGTACGTCAAGGCTGTATATTGCCATCCTGCTTATTTAACGTATATGCAGAGTACATCATGCAAAATTCCAGGCTGGATGAATCACAAGTTGGAATCAAGATTGTCAGGAGAAATATCAGCAACTTCATATATGGTAATACTCTAATGTCAGAAAGTGAAGAGGAACTAAAGAGCCTCTTGATGAAGGTGAAAGAGGAGAGTGAAAAAAGCTGGTTTAAAACTTAACATTTTGAAACATGTTAAGTATCATATGTGAAATCAATCGCCAGCCCAGGATTGTTGCTCGGGGCTGCTGCACCGAGATTTCCCAGGGGGAGGGAGTCAGGAGGGAGGAGGGAGGGGGGTCCTGGAGGGGGAGCATATGTACACCCATGGCGATAACAAGTCATTTTAAGGGAAAAACAAAAAAAAAAAAAAAAAAAAAAAAAAAAAAAATAAGATCATGGCATCTGGTCCCATTACTTCATGGCAAATAGAAGTGGGAAAAGTGGCAACAGTGACAGAGTTTATATTCTTGGGCTCCAAAATCACTGTGAACAGTAATTGTAGCCACAAAATTAAAAGATGCTTGCTTCTTGGAAGGAAAGCTATGACAAACCTAGACAGTGTATTGAAAAGCAGAGACATCACTTTGCTGACAAAGGTGCATCTAGTCAAAGCTATGGCTTTTCCAGTAGTTATGTACAGATGTGACAGGTGAACCATAAAGAAGGCTGGGCACCAAAGGACTGATGCTTTTGAACTGCGGTGCTGGAGAAGACTCTTGAGGGTCCCTCGGACAGCAAGGAGATCAAACCAGTCAATCCTAAAGGAAATCAATCCTGACTATTCATTGGAAGGACTGATGGTGAAGGTCTAATACTTTGTCTACCTAACGCAAAGAGCCGATTCATTGGAAAACACTGTGATGCTGGAAAAGATTGAGGGCAGGAGAATGGGGTGACCAAGGATGAGATGGCTGGATGGCATCATCGACTCAGTGAACAAGAGTTTGAGCAAATTCTAGCAGATAGTGAAGCCTGGCATGCTACAGTCCATGGGGTTTCAAAGAGTCAGACATGATTTAGCAACTGAAAAACAACAATAATATCAACACTTTAGGCTACTTCCTTGTCTGAGACCTAACATCATTGGCATCTAATAAAGCAAAGCTCTGGAATCACTTCTTACATTCTTGTAAACAAAGCAAGGCTTTGGATCATAAACAAGGTTAGATAATAAAGGGGATTATATTAAAAGTAAGACCATTATCCTTCAGTCTAATATTCCCCGGGGATCTGAGTCCTGGAAGACAAGGAGTACACTCATGTACAAGCCAAGGAGATCCCCAGGAGCTGACAAATCAGGGTCTCGGTGCCTTTGAAAAGCCAAGGAGTTCAAGGTTCCAGATTTACCACATGGCTCAGCATTCTTCCCAGGGCACTCACTGTACCACTCTTCAAGTGACCATTTCAAACTCTTCTTTTCCTTGACCACTGACACACTTCCCTTCCCTACCATTAATGGGTAGGCTTGCTTCTTACGTCACTGAGAAAATAAAAGTAATCAGAATGTAACTCCTCCTTCTTCTTGGCACCAAATCCCTCACCTACATGCCTCAGCACCTACTCCTCTGTCTTCCCTTCTATCCTCTGGGGGTACTTGCCCCATCCCTCTGCTGTGTACTGGACCCCAGTTTTGGATACTCCAAGGCATTGCTCCTGCACTCGACCCTCTCTCTCCTGATTCAAGTTGTCAATCTCTCCTGGAATGGCCCATCAGCACACACATCAGCCTATGGAGCTGAACTATCTTACAAACCAGAAAAAAAATCCTCCCTTGATTCCATATCTAGCCTCCCTTCCATTTCTCTTTTTTCCATTTAAACAGCTCAGAAGGAATCAATTCCTTTGCTTCCACTTGCACATGAAGCTACTCTATTCAGCTTCTTCCCTCTACAACCTCTTGTGAGGTTACTAATTAACCACCCTTTACCCAAATGCAATGACCAGTTCGTAGCGTGTATCACCCTCCACTTCCGCAGAGCATCTGACACCACTGTCACTCTTCTTTTATAAAATAATAAAAGAATTCATTCTTCTCTTGGCCTTCAATTGACAAGCACTCCAGTTTTTTGGACTTTGCCAGCTCACTCTGTGCTTCTGGCCGCACTTGGGTCTTCTGTATCAGCCCCTCCTCTATGCACCAAGTTGAAAGTGAAAGTTCAAGTTGCTCAGCTGTCCAACTCTTTGTGACCCCATGGACTTTACAGTCTGTGGAATTCTCCAGGCCAGAATACTGGAGTGGGTAGCCTTTCCCTTCTCCAGGGGATTTTCCCAACGCAGGAATGGAACCAGGGTCTCCTGCATTGCAGGCGGATTCTTTACCAACTGAGCTGTTGCTGAGGTCAAAACCTCAGAGGCATCCTTGAATTACCCCTTCCTCCTACATGGTGCAGCTAAACCATCATTTGATCTTACCAGCATTATCTCCAAAATAGACCCCAATTCTGCTGCTTTAACTTCCCTCAACTTTCAGCATACATATCAGTTGGAATATCCTGTAGGTCTTGTATCTGGTGGCCTAAATTCTACTTCCACCATCCAGCAGTCAATTCTTCACTCAGCAGCCAGAACTAGTCAGTATTAGCGCAGACATGTGAAACTCCTTCTCAAATAATTCCTGGACCTTCTTATTACATTCTGAATAAAACCTGAAGCCTCTCCATAGCCAACAAGCCCCCTCCATGGTCCAGCCCTTTCTTATAACTTCAAAACCACTTCATACCTTTTTCTACCCAACTAACCAGGCACCAACCACAAGGATTTCCTTGTACCTTATATAGTCCAAAGGTGTTCTCATCACAGGACCTTAGATTGGCTACTTCCTCTGCCCATAGACACTTCCCTCAGAAAACCAGGTGTGGATTCAATCTTTACTTTCAGGTCTCTGCTTGAATGCCACCTTTTCACAATGTCTCTCCCTGATAACCTTAGCTGAAACAGGATCCTATGTCACTTTCTCTATTTCCCCTGATAGAATTTACTGATGTGTTATACAATTTATTCATTTATCTGTCTCTCAAATGGAGTATAAGCTGTATGAGGGCAGGCACTTTTCAGTCCTTTCATCTGAAATATGGTAAGTAGCCAATAAATATTGGGTTGGCCAAAATGTTCTTTTGGGGTTTTTCCTTAAGATCTTACAGAAAAACCTAAATGATGTTTTCAGCCAATCCAATACAAGCTGAACTTATCAACGGATGATTTATTTGGGGGTTGAGGAAGATTCAAAAACAGAAACTTGTTCAACAAACCAGAGACTGGTAACTTAAGAGAATGTCAGTTTAAATATAAAAGAGCATTTGAAACAGTGCTGCTAAAGATTTGAAATTAAACATGCTATTAAAAGTATTTTATAAAAGAAAATAACTACTCCTGGAAAAAAATAAGAAGCATAGTGATTAAATAAAGATCAGAATGTCAGACTCTTAGATATTTTCCTTAAGTTTTTCGGACCTCAGTTTCTGTATACATGTGCTTCCCTGGTGGCTCAGATGGTAAAGAATCTGCCTGCACCGCAAGAGACCTGGGCTTGACCCCTGTGTCGAGAGGGAAGATCCCCTGGAGAAGGGAACAGCTACCAACTCCAGTATCCTTGCCTGGAGAACTCCATGGACAGAGGAGCCTGGTGGGCTATACAGTCCATGGGGTTGCAAAGAGCTGGACACAACTGAGCGACTAATACACACACACTTTTTATTAAGGGTAAATAGAAGATACAGACAGGAGATAGGACAGAACAGTAAACACAAAACTCTTGAGTAAATTTCAACTCATGAAAATAGAAATAAGCATAAACACTGGCAAAAGAATGGAGAGTGTCCTTCAGGGGACAGACTGACATCATTTAACTCCTCAGACAGATTGCAAAATGGAACATCTATATCCACCAAATGGAGGTCTAATCTCCCCTGAACAAGCCTGTTGTCAACTTGTTAAATGAGGGGGAAAGATTCAATTTTAGATGAAGCAATCGATAGGGGGAAAAAAATCCATGATTTTAGAAAACTCAAAGCAAAATGCACAATGCATTTTGACGCTTGCAATCAACACAATGAATGATGTTGGAGCTTTAAAAACTTTCCTAAGTAAACACACTGGGAGGAAAAATTTTCAGTCCTGTGTAATTTCTATAGGGCTAAACATTTATTATGATACAGTATGTTCTGAGGAAATATGGAGTTTAACCACTGCGTTTAGGAGATAAGACAACTGAAGCCCAAAGAAAGTAAATGCATTGCCCAAGGTTATTCAACTAATTAGTGGTTACCTGGCTTCTGTCATTCTTGCTTATATATTCCATCCCTCCCTGCAGTTATTTAAATGTTGTTTACCAAGGAAATAGACACATGGTGTTTCCATGGCTCTATCACAATCCTCATCTTATGAGGAAAAGCTCCTGCAAGTCAGGGATTACTTCTGCTTTTCTTTTTCCACCACTGTTTGCTCAGTGAAACCACTCAATACATGTGTACTGAATAAATGACACTGTAATAGTACATGTCCTGATTTCCTCTTGCAGTGCCTGGCATTTAGGGTGATTCAGCATGTAACGGACACGTATGGATAGTTTTTGGAAGCATGGATGCATCGATTTGTGAATGGCTCTAGCATTTTGGCATGTTTATCAAAGGCAAGTGAGTCAAACATAAAAACTGGAAACAATAAAAAAAATCCAATGATCCATATGCTATTTTTAGATGAGCGAAATATGGTGGCTCACAAAGAATGGCAAAGGGAATAGAAAAAGATGGTAACCATACAGTGGAGAAACCTGGCCAGTACAACCTAAACCAGGAGATCTGGTTACCATCACTAGGCACGTCATGTGGGTATCAGGTAACCCCTGATGTGATGGGGAAGAGTACTTTACCTCTGCAGTATTCTTTCCAAAAACCTATGACTCTAATCTAAGTAAAACAACATATGAAACCATCACAGGGGAGACTGTGCAGGACTCTGGCCTGTATTCCTCAAGACAATCAAGGTCACGGGGGATGGGTGGGAAGGAAGACCGAGAAACTGTCAAGAGACCAGGGGTGACTGGAGAGATAAGCCAACCCACGGCACGTGGTACCCTGGATTAGATCCCAGAAAAGGAAGCCCTGGGATTAGTTAACAGTAATAAAGCAGTACCAGTTTCTCTGACAAATACACTATGAAAATATAAAATGTTTAACAACAAGAAAAACTGGGTAAGAGGTACGTAAGAGCTCCCAGGACTATACTTGTGTAAATACTATAACTTTTGTGTAAATATATTCAAAAGTAGAGTTTATTTTTAAATATTCTGTGATGGATAACAGATGATGCACTTAAGAAAAATTTATAGGGACTTAAGAGAATTTGTATATATCTGACCTGATTTCTAAGTAAGGATTTCATAGGTAGAAATATCTTGCCATCACAGCCATCCCTTACACTAGTTGACACAATAAAAGTAAATCAAATAGTTACTTTTATTTTCTTTCTATATTATATCCTAGTGCTTTCAATTCTCTTTTTGAAGTGAGTTGGAAGGTGGCAATGATGTGTGCAATTTGGTGAGACGATACATTAAAAACAGGGCAGCAGCTTTCTTTTTTTTTTTTTTATTTTTTTTTATTGGTTTTGCCATATAATGACATGATATCGCCATGGGTGTACATATGCTCCCCCTCCAGAACCCCCCTCCCTCCTCCCTCCCGACTCCCTCCCCCAGGGAAATCTCGGTGCAGTAGCCCGGAGCAACAATCCTGGGCTGGCGATTGATTTCACATATGATACTTAACATGTTTCAATGCCATTCTCCCAAATCATCCCACCCCTGCCCTCATCCACAGAGTCCACGAGTCTCTTCTATACGTCTGCATTCCTTTTGCTGTCTCACATGCTAGGTTCTCATTACCATCTTTCTAAATTCCATATATATGCGTTTATATACTGTATTGTTTTTTTTCCTTCTGGCTTACTTCACTCTGGATAATAGGCTCCAGTTCCGTCCACCTGAGTAGAACTGCTTCAAATGAATTTTTTTTTAATGCTGAGTAATATTCCATTGTGTATATGTACCACAGCTTTCTTATCCATTCGTCAGTTGATGGGCATCTAGGTTGCTTCCATGTCCTGGCTATTGTAAACAATGCAGCGATGAACATTGGGGTACACGTGGCTCTTTCAATTCTGGTTTCCTCAATGTATATGCCCAGCAGTGGGATTGCTGGGTCAAATGGCAGGTCTTTTTGCAGTTTTTTAAGGAACCTCCACACTGTTTTCCATAGTGGCTGTACTAGTTTGCATTCCCACCAACAGTGTAAGAGGGTTCCCTTTTCTCCACATCCTCTCCAGCATTTATTGCTTGTAGATTTTTGGATTGCAGCCATTCTGAGTGGTGTAAAGCGATACCTCATTGTGGTTTTGATTTGCATTTCTCTGATAATGAGTGATGTTGAACATCTTTTCATGTGTTTGTTAGCCATTTTTATGTCTTCTTTGGAGAAATGTCTGTTAAGTTCTTTGGCCCACTTTTTGATTGGGTCGTTTATTTTTCTAGAATGGAGCTGCAGGAGTTGTTTGTATATTTTTGAGATTAATTGTTTGTCTGTTGCTTCATTGGCTATTATTTTCTCCCATTCTGAAGGCTGTCTTTTCACCTTGCTTATAGTTTCCTTTGTTGTGCAGAAGCTTTTAATTTTAATTAGGTCTCATTTGTTTATTCGTGCTTTTATTTCCAGTATTCTGGGAGGTGGGTCACAGAGGACCCCGCTTTGGTTTATGTCAGAGAGTGTTTTGCCTATGTTATCCTCTAGGAGTTTTATAGTTTCTGGTCTTATGCTTAGATCTTTGATCCATTTTGAGTTTATCTTTGTGTATGGTGTTAGAAAGTGTTCTAGTTTCATTCTTTTACAAGTGGCTGTCTAGTGTTCCCAGCACCACTTGCAGCAGCTTTAAGCCTGACTTTCAGACCTGGAGATTGAAGGGCAATGCCCCAGCAGTGTTTTTCATAACAGCAACCCCAACAATCATAGTTAGCATTTTGGGAAAACTTGCTAATGTTGCCAGGCTGTGCAGCATGGGTTTCATACACAGCATTACATTTAACCCTCAGCACCCTACAAGGCTGCAATTATATTCTCATTTGAGAGACGAGAGATTTGGTCATCAGTAAAATTACTCTGTCAAGGTTGCTAGCAAGATGCAAACCCAAACATTTCGAGTCTTTTACTAAGTAATTAAATAGAAGAAGAGGAAAGTCCCTTAGGGCAACTGCCTAAATATTTAATTAGCCACAATCATCAGTCATATAATATACTGAGATATTATAACTATAAAGATATACTAAATTATAAATGGCCAGATTATATCCATTGTATTGGGTGCTCTTTGTAAAAGGGTGGTTGAACGTTGTATTTGATAAACAAAAAATGTTAGCACCTCCAACCTTTATAGGCTACATCTGTTTTCAATTAGTTTCAAACTGGTTTTTACTTTTGTGTTTTAGGCCCTAGAATCAAATGAATCATCATGGCCTTTCAAACATGCAGAGCAAGCTGAAGCCAGAAGTAGAGTTTAGTCAGCTTACCAGAGACAGATACTTGGCCAGTATCAAGTTATTCTAAATACCAACCTATATGCCATGCCATGTGTCAATGAAATTCTTTTGTACTTAGAAATATTAGAAATTTAAAAAAAACTGATTACCCTTTGCCTAGACTACATGATTATATGCTTTATTAGGACTTGTTTATATATTTCATTCAGATTATGGGAGTGAGTTTCTGCTATTATAGCCTTACTTTAAGAATAATTTTTTTAATATGTCCACTTTCTCCTTATATTCTATTTTAAGTTGAATAGAATTTCCTCTCTTAGGCATCATAACCATTATCTTGAGGATTAATAATTCATAAATCCAGGGTAAAAGACTTTAACTGTTATAAGTAAGTCTGAAATTTATCAACAAGGACAGACGGAGAGACTGGCAAAAGACTCTACCTCTCTGTATTGTTATAGTTTAAAGGAGAAGCTTCCAGGTGAGTTGAGGCTAATGGAAGGGGGACAGGAAAACTATAGCCAATTTTCTCTATGCCAAAATAAGCATAGTCATTAAAAGGGCTGCCATTCTGTGATTATCATGGAGTCCTGCATTAGAGAGAGAAGCAAGGCTTTGTAAGACAACAAACATCTGAGTTTATAATCTAATATGAATGGTAAGCCAGACACATGAGCAAGATTCTATTAAACAGTGAAGCCAAACGGCCACATGCTGTCTGGATGAATCACTTGGTGTATAATTAAAAAAGGGAACTAATTTTTTAAACCAGTAATGTAGGACTGCTCTAGTTTAGACTTGGATGTTGACAATAAATGAAAGGCAGAAGTAGGATGCACCCATTTTGTTCTTCTGGGATGCAGGTCAGAGAACATTTCTAGAGTCCCTTTTATCTCAGTGTGTTCTCTGTATTTCACTTTATTAATGCTTCTGAAATAACCTATTTTAGTATGTACTGCACATTTGGATTTGAACGGGTTTTTCTCCTTTGTACTCAATTTTAACTGTCAGTCTTCCCACACATCTGTAGTCTCTTGCAAGTTGGAGCCAGGGAAAAAGGGTGAGAGCGAATAAGAATAAATTCACAACCCCCCGAGGACAAACTTTCTTAAACAACTGAGAAGCATAATCACCATTTATTAAAAATAGAATGACTGAGTTGGTCACTTTTACTTCTAATATATTGTTTTCCTCAAATCTTTAGAATGAGATAATGCTTTAATCCCCTCTTTAAGTGTTTCTTTGTTCTTTTGGGTCCCAAGACATGGCTGAATTTATTGGACTTATATTTATACCACGTCACCTCCTCCAATTTCAGATCAGAATTTCCCTCACAGAGATGCTTTATCACATAAGAGATGATGAGCAGGGCACTAGCCAGGAAATGTCATCTTGTAAAAATTCAAGTCACATTACTTCTGGCAATAGTGGACAGATAACACCCCAGAAAAGATAGATCATTGGAATCCACAGATAAGCCTCAAATCCCATTTCAGTCAAAAAGTTCAAATGTTTCCCCACTCCCAACTGACTCTCCTCAGGATTCTTGGTAAGCTGCAAAACATTACTGGCTCGAGATCCAGGATCTTTCTAATTTTTCAAACTTAAGCTATTTGTTTAGAAGTTTGTAAGAAAAAGAACACAAAATACCATTCTTTATCATTAGTAGCCTCTAAAAGTCCGTTTACATTGGAGCTACATATTCCATTGCACACATATAGGTTCACCACCTTATAGGTTAACCTAGATTTTGCACTAGTCTGTAATCTCATTTACATCAGAAAGTACAATCTGCCATTGGCAGAAGGGGGAAATGCAGAAGTTCAGGGAATTGCTACTCCTCCACCTCCAAGCATTCTTACTAAAGGGAACAAGAGAGAAAGATGGAGCGAGAAGACTGGGGAGAAGCTAAAGGGTACTGACGTTTACAGAAAGGGATGAAGAGGGTTGAAGATGAAGCAGTGATGGAATGAGAGAGAAGTGCCACACAGGATGCCCTGGTAGGTTCAGTGCCTGAACTGTGGGGGGTGGGGGGAGGGCGTGGATCCATGCTCTTTGCCGCATCCAGATCTCAAAGTCCCTGCCCACCCTGAGACTGTCCTGGATTTTGGGACTTCCCTCCCATACACTCCACTCCAGATTATAAGTTCAAGAATCAAAGCTCAGAAATGTGCCCCCTACTCCATTCCTGCCAGTTTTAACTATCTGCATCTTCTACATCTTCTACATCTCCCCAAGGTCCACACTTGGGGACAGTTTGAGTTTTAGTTCATAAATCTCTACATAACACTGCTTTCTCTCTGCTGGCATCCCTGTCTGTCCCTTGGATACTGGCCCTCATCTTCGCAAACTTTACTGCAGTATCAGTAAAGATTTACTATCAGCCCCCACAGTTAAGAAGGAACCCAGAACCCTAATATCTAACACCCCGATAGTCTTTACTGCTTTTGGTCAACATTCCCCAATTACTTCATATATCATAGGCAGACAGGGATCTAAAATAGTGACTAGAATGTAATAAAGGCTCAATAAATATTAAATGATGAGCAAAGTGAACTAATACTTGGTTATATATTTAAAGAAGCATATGGAAAATACGAACATTGAGAAGGAATTCATACGTTGACTCGGTTTAAGATTTCAGAAACACTGGCACCTCATCAGTAACTCATTTCACCATGACATTTACAATGCTGTGGATCTTTCTTAGATGTCATATAATCACAGAACAGCTAGAAGTGAAGGAAGTGTCTTCACAGATAACTGTCACACCAGCATGAAGAATGAGGACAGTAATTGGTAACACAGTCTCCAAGAAGAGATGCATGCTGTCTTAAGAATTTCCTAGATGTTATTATACCATATGGTGTCACCAACTTTCTGCTTTTCTCATTTTATGTAAACCTGAGACTAAATCGGTTAATAAACCAGGGGATCCTGACATAGCATCAAGAGCAGAACTACTTTATTCTAATTTCCTTTCCTAGTTCCATGTTTTTCAGCCTATATGGCATCACTTTGGGTTCACATGTCACTATGCTTCCCTTCATTTCTTTAACCATGACTTCCGGACAGAGATGACTCTATCCACTGCAAATTAAGGAGGGCCAAAAGACTGAAAACGAGCTGATCCCATTATACCCATTAGGCACTTCCAACTTACAGGCTTCCCGGAGTTTCTCTTTGTCGTAGTGGAATCCTTCATAGTCTTGTAAACTGATTTTGTTCACCCGGATCCTCAGACGGTCTGGAATAGACTGGGGACTGCAAAACAAGAACCAAGAGATCAGATATCAAGGAGAGCACAGAACTGAGAGTTATAAGCCCCTTGCTGGACTAAAGGCAATATTGACTCTTTCTGCTAAGAAAGAGAGTCCATGTTCCAACCAGAATCTTGGGTTCTTGACCAGACTACAGCAATTATGTGGAGAATACCTCTCTGGAAACCTCAGGTCTCTGGAATTTAGGTAATAACATGGGAATGAGCAGAAAATGCCTCTGGGGCCTACTCATTCTCTCTCTCTCTCTCTCTCTCTCTCTTTTTTTTTACTACTAACTTATTAAAAACTCCAATAATATCATGTGTTCAGTTCCACAATAAATTAGATGTAGCTAATCTGAAATGATGAGAAGTGGTGCAGAGCTGGAAAGAACTGCTTTAGCAGATTTTCCCAGAATGGCTTGGCTCTGAGAAGAGACAGAAAAACATGAAAAGCAGACCAACAAGCCAGAAAACACAGGACTGAAAAAGAAATGGCTCTGCACACCTCAAACTCCCTGAGAACGTTTCTCAGTCAAAGCAAATTACAAATAAATGTCTATGATGATGCCACTGAGCATCCCCAAATGGAGAAAAAGTGTTAAAATATGTACAAAACACATTCTTTAGGAAGAGACTGAAGTATTTCATTCATTTGAAAAGAATTCAATCCAAACTGGCTCAGTATAGATAGTGAACAATTAAAAGGGGGTCATACCAAACTTTCTAAAGCATCCTATTTACCCTCAGAATGTTTTTTACCTGGATTTCTTGGGTGTTTTTAACTCAGAGTTTCAACATGGTTGAATCATGGGCATCAGTTGAGTGAAATAATTTGATCTGCATCATCACCACTATGGGATAGTACATTTCTTTGATATATTAGTATGACACAACCCCACTTATCTTTATGGCTTCTGCTATCTTGTATTATGGGATGAAAATTCCCACTGACTAAAGCAGAAAGAAGAGCACTAGTCCTCAATTCACTTCAGGAAGCGAGGGAAAGGAAGGAGAAGAAGAAAGGAAGGAAAATACAGAAAGAAAGAAAAAAGGAAGGAAAGAAGAGAGGAGGAAGGGGAGGGAGAGGGAAGAAAGAGGAAAAAGATGGATGCAAGGACAGAGTGATACCTTTAAAATATTGTCAGGATACCTCCACCTCCTGCCTCACACACACATCACACACATCATACATACATGCACACACAATTTCGCTGCAACTCTGAAAGAAGGAGTAATAATTTCATTCTCGGTCTAAAAATTCCTTTTATGGCAAAGTATAATAACTCCCTCCATATAGATTCCAACTTAACAAGTACTGATGAATAAAACTGACATGAATATTTAAGTTGTGATGGGAGACATGGTTTGAAGCACATTTGTGAATGAGCAGAACAGACCTTTTGTATCATGCGTCCCCACGCCACCATCTACAGAAAGGGCAACCTGAGGTTCAGAAGCATAAAGTAAGTATAAGGTCACAGAGCTACTGAGTGACAGAGCTGGGAGAAGAGTCTTGGACTCTTTACTCATCCCTTTCATGCTCCTTCTATTATATGATGCCAAGACATCCAAGACATCATATAATAGAAGGAGAATCCCAAAGATTGACAGCAAAGCCCTAGAGCCTGGATTAGCAGAGTCAGATGATCCCTACGTGGTGCTCAGACTCTTGCTAATGAATAATCGACAGTAGGGTGGTTAACTAAACTGTTGGTACAAACAGGAGAATGCAGGATAAATAATACAAACGAGCATCTTCACTGAGAAGAGAGTCTGACTACAACATATTATTAAGTGGGAAAAAAAAGTCATGGAAACTTACATATGGCATATTCTCTTCCATGTGAACTACTGAATTCAGGGTTTTACAGAGAAGGATCTGAAGGAAAAGTTCAATAGGCTGTCTGAGATGGTTACCTCTACCTGGTGAGATTTGGGGATTATTTTTTACTCAGTATTATCATTAAAAAAAATAATATTAACATAATTTTTTTAAAGTGCATTAATATGTAAATAGGTGGTAGTCAAGACATGAGTAAAAGGAAGGGTTACATCAATGTTAGGTGTTAGAGTTAAGTAGATGGGGATGAATCAACAGAGGGACCACACAATGTTCGCAACAAAGGCTCATTTTGAAATTAAGAGGGGCCTGATCTGTTTCTTTTTCTTTTTTTGCTTCACAACGCAGCATGTCAGATCTTAGTTCCCTGACCAGGGATCAAACCAGTGCCCCCTGCAGTGGAAGCATTGAGTCCTAACCACTGGACCATCAGGGAAGTCCTAAGAGGGGCTTTGATCTTTTTAATGTCAAGTTCACCTTGATGAACTGCAAAAATTATAGTTAGCAAGTATTCAGCAGATAAGAGGAAGACGGAAGCATAGTATATGGCAGCTCAACATACTCTGTAACAGGAGGAGAGGGCAGAGGTTGAAGAGTCCCATCAAAACGTTTTTGAGACAGTAAACCTGTGATGACCTAAATGGGAAAGAATGGTTGGATGGCATCAGCGACTCAATGGGTGTATAGCTGATTACTTTGTTATACAGTGAAAACTAATATAAAAAATTGTGAAGCAACTATATTCTAATACTCCCCCCCCCTTTTTTTTTAACAGAGTAGGGATGGGAGACAGCTCAGCCAAGTGGTTAAGGGCTCAGACCCCTGGTTGACTGGCTCAGAAGTCAAGTTCCAGTTACTGGTCAATTGGGAAACTGTGCTTCAGCTTCCTCATGGGAAAGGTGGGGATAACAACAGTATTCACCTCACAGGGGTGTTATGAGCATCAGTGGATCAATACAGGCGACGCGCTCAGAAGAATGTCTGGCACACTGTCAGTGCATTCTATAAGCTATTATCGGTCTAATGGTGATTCTGAAGTTTGTTCTTTCAGGTGAGGTTCTGCCTAATAAACGTGAGTGCCTGCTGCTGACAAGCACAGAAAGGAGACCAGGGCATACACAGGAACTCCCCAGACACTTCTAACACACTGCAGGGCTTCCTCGGGGGCAAACTATCTAGCCAGGCGGGTGTCATGATTATCCCGGATCTTCTGGCACTGTATTTTACAAGCCAAGTGATAATGTGAAAACAAACGACTAGAACACAGGGGAGAAAAGTGCACAGAGATTAAATGAAAGTAAAGTCATTCAAATATGTCCTTTGACGTCAAAATATATTCGTGTCCCACTAACAGCTGACCAGAGGTAGAAGATGACGAAGCTGTTCCTTGGACTCTGGGGAATAGTGCCATTAGTTTTCCAAAATTAAAGTGTGCCAAGAGAGTTAGTAGAGCATAGAGGAGACTAACAACCTGGTAAAAATGGATTTGCCTCTGTGCCAACATCTGCCTGAAGTTCCTCCAGTACTGATGCATGCCCTGTATCAGGGGTTTCAAACCTCACTTCCAAGGAACCCCTCAAGGTCCCTGCAAAGGACTCAGCAATCATTGATTGTCCTTTAAAATGGGGACAATGGTCTCAGGTTATTGCCTTCTCTCTGATTTCCTCTGAAACATCAAGAATGAGCTACTTGTGTAGACTGGAAGTTGATGCTCTAAACTTAAGTCACAAAAATCTTCTTTATGACTTTCTCAATAACCATAATGAGAGTGTCTTTTACTAAAGTCACCAATAGGGGCCTCCAAGAACTCCAGACCACACCTTCCCCCTCCACTTGCACCCATCCAATACCCTGAGATGGGGAGAGGGGTGGAGAAAGGGGTGGGGAGAGGTGGACCGCCATGAAGACAGCTCCCTGAACACAACTTACATCTCATTCTCGTCGATATCTGCTCTCCTGCAGCTCCTGTCAATGGATGTTTTAAACGGACTCTTCAAAAACTTTCAATCCATTAGGGTTAAATTCTTCCCTTGTGTCTCCAAGCCTCTTCATTCTTTCGGTCAATTTCCTTATGACCCCCTGTCATAAGGCTGGTAACAGTCTCCTCTACCCCAACCTCCTATGGACGGACACCCCTCGTGGATGGAAGGGATGAACTGGGCGCTTCTGTTCCCACTTCCAGACAACTGATATCATATAACCTCGTCTTCTCATTTGGAACAGGAATCACCTGAGAGTTGTACCACCTAATACTAAGAAAATAAATCACAGTGCATAAAGGAGGACACAGAGTCAGGAAAATCTTAGCTCCAATCTGAACTCTGGAAATTAGTACACATTTGACATTGAGAGCTCTGAAGTTACCTTCTCTAAACCATTTTCTGATCTAAAAATGAGCACTGAATGAGGAGCTGCATATAAGACAGCACATTCCTGGTAAATAAGTGTTCAACATGATGTTTTATTGTTGTTTTGCTACTATTAATAGCATACTAATGCTCCTTCAATGTCCACAGGCTTTTTTTTCTTTTTAACTTAGTCCTGAATAATAATATCATAGAAGAAACCAGAGTCATAACTTTAAATAGCAGTTAGTAGATCTCTAACATTTGCAGGGTGCTAGTCTATTGATGCAGGTTGGGAGACAAGGTTCATCAGAGTTACAAGCTCATCTGCTGGATGAGAATGCAAGTGGGGACTGGGAATGTTTCCAAGATATTCTACTAAAAGATAGTAAGGATATAAATCCTAATTTACATTATGAAGGACAGCCTTAAAGCTGTAAAATGATTCTATATTTTGTACCTTGCCATGTCCCGTTTCAACATTTCTTAAACGGTTCATAAGGACAGAGGAGCCTGGTGGGCCACAGTCCATAGCGTCACAAAGGGTTGGACACAAAGGAAGCAACCTAGTACACAAGTCTCACTCAAAAGCTCTGCTGCTGCTAAGCTGCATCAGTCGTGTCCGACTCTATGCAACCCCATAGACGGCAGCCCACCAGGCTCCCCCGTCCCTGGGATTCTCCAGGCAAGAACACTGGAGTGGGCTGCCATTTTCTTCTCCAATGCAGGAAAGTGAAAAGTGAAAGTGAAGTCGCTCAGTTGTGACCAACTCTCAGCGACCCCCTGGACTGCAGCCCACCAGGCTCCTCCGTCCATGGGATTTTCCAGGCAAGAGGACTGGAGTGGGGTGCCAGTGCCTTCTCTGACTCAAAGGCCCAGTTCAATTGTATTTCATCATAAAAACCAATGAGTCGACATAGTGTGTGGTTTACGGGTAGCAGTATAATGAACCATAATTTAACTGGGCCTATGTTACTCACAGATAGAGTTTTTGTTTGCAAAGCAGAAGAGTATCACAACTCTGCCTGCCTTTCTCTCTTGAAGCCTGATTTAATAATGAGGAGGAGGGGGCGGGGGAGAAGAGGAGGCAGCAAAGAGAAGAGGAAGGAGGAGCGGGGAGAAGCAGCAGTAGTAGTGATAGCAGCAGTGTGTGCGTGCTGAGTTGCTCAGTTGTGGTAGTGGTAGTGTGAGTCGCTCAGTCGTGTTGATCTCTTGGCAACCCCATGGCCTGCAGCCCACCAGGCTCCTCTGTCTGTGAGATTCTCCAGGCAAGAATACTGGAGTGGGTTGCCATGCCCTCCCCCAGGGATCTTCCTGATCCAGGGATTGAACGCATGTCTCTTGCGTCTCCTGCACTGGCAGGCATGTTCTTTAACCACTAGTGCCACCTGGGAAGCCATAGTAGATGATTTAATTTCTTTTAAGAAAAGTAAATGTGAGATTCTATTCAGTCACAACATAGATAGGACAAAGGATGTTTTTAACTAATCTTTAACAGAATCCGTTTGAATCAGCTCAGCTCTTGTTTGATGAATGGACTTTGATTAAGATATTAACTTCCAGTGTGAATTCTTGACATGAAAGGCTATTTCTTCTTTCCCCTTGCAGCTCCAGCACCAAAAATAGTCTCTGTTGTTTACGATAACTGATTTTGAACAAATAAATGAGTGAAATGCAAGAAAGTCAAATCCTTCTGGGACTCTGAACAGCCCCGAGACTTGAGCACCATTTGGAATCAGACCATCTGTAAGATGCTCACTCCAGAATTTTCTCTTTGGGAGCCCCAGGCAAACCCTGCTTTGGCTGTCTGCGTCTGTCACTGGCTCTCTAGATTTGGAGGTATATCCATGCTGGGCTATGCTTTCACACACCCTCACATCTTATTTCTGGTGGGATCTACACAAACCAAGAGGGAAGAACACACAAATAAAGAAGATGTTCCCACCAGAAAGGCATGTAAACTAACTGCTTGTCCTTTAAATAATGGTAAGCCAGAAGCATTCACTTCCACACCCTCTTGTCTTCTATCAAGCTGGGCCTTATTTGAATATAATTATACTCAATGGCCTTGCCTTTAGCCACTTCCTAAAATTTGGCTGTTTATCTGAGAACATATCCAAACCATGACTGATAATAACTTATCCAAGTGGGCCTCTGTACATTGAGCAGTAAAACCAAATCAAATCAAAGCTTCTGAAGAGAGATTTAAAATGGACTTCTGACACCTGCCGAGTTTAGAGAGAGCTCTAATAATTCAGTTGTCTCCTGCCTAGAGTACAGAACAATAAGTCAGGACTGGGAAATAAATTGTGAAAGGGTTTTTGAATTTGGAACCAAGGATAAACCAAAATCACATTAGCAGCAATCATGACTTCCTGCTGTCTGACATGTTTTTCTGGAGAAAGTCCCTTTATAGGTTGTTAATTCTTTTTTGATAGGAGTTGACTAAGTTCTTGGCTCCTTAAGACATCCATTTGTGAGGTGGCTCATATAACATGTCATAGCTTACAAATTATTTGAGACAGCTAGCCTTCCAGATCCCAATAAAACAATGAAATTAAAGCATTATGGGGTTGGGAGAGATGTTAGATGTCATCTAATTCAATATCTGGCTTAGACTGCTGCAAGCCTTTGTCAATTCTTAATAAATAATATAAACCTCTCTCTGCAGGTTTCTGTTTATTGACCTTTCTTATACTATTTGGGTCAGAATTGGATAGTAAGTCACTGAGGTAATCAGCCCCTGGCACTAATGGCAAAGATATGTAAACTTTAAGCATGAAAGCTAGACACATATCAAAGAAATGTGTGCTGCCTTCACTGCTAATACATTACAAATAGGCTACAAGTACCAAAGATCAAAGCACTTTTATGCCACTGTTTGAAACAAAACTTCATTTAAAAATTTTTTTGATATCTTCAAATGCACGTTTTCATGCTTCCACTGAAACTGTAATACATTTCTAAGCTTCTGAAATTGTAATCAGTGAATATGCAATAGAGTAAAATTAGCATTATTAGGTTCCTGGCATTTTAAAGAGAAGAGAACAAACTAGCAGTGGTTTCAGTCTGAGGCACTGCAAAGCATCTAGACCAGTACAGCGGTTTCATCATTTCTGCTGAAAGGGAAAAGAAACAGGCCAACAGCTTGATCAGTATTTCAGATCCTCCTCATCACCCATTTGCTTTTGAGGCAGTGATTGCCACAGCTGCTAAGGACTCTAATTACGACTCAGTCATCTAATGCTGAGATTTTATGTGGACCCACTGCACATAAACTTAATGTTACAACTTCCGGGTGCCAGAGACACAGATTTATCTTTTAAGTCATAAATGCTCAAACTCTCCTCTCCATAACCTCACACAGTCTCCTCACTTTCTCCTTCCCCTTTATTCATGCATTTTAAATTCCCTTCTAACCACCCACCCTAATTCTCCCTTCAGCAGCATTTCACTTTGTGGTTAACTTTCTGTTCCTCGAAGCTCTTTGCTCTTGGATTTCAGTCGAAAAAACTCCTGGTTTCCCAGTAAATTTCTGCCTGCTCCTTCTTCTTCCTCTAAATGTCTTCCAAATACATACGCTTCTTGGTGTGCGTGTGTTTGTGTGTGCACACGCTCAGCTGTGTCCAACTCTTTTCAGCCCCATGGACTGTAGTCCTCCAGACTCCTCTGTCCATAGAATCTTTCAAGCAAGAATACTGGAGGGGGTTGCCACGTCTTACTCCAGGGGATTGTCCCGACCCAGGGATGCAACCCACATCTCTTGTGCCTCCTGCATTTACAAGCAGATTCTTTACTGCCAGCGCCACCTGGGAAGCCTCCTATGCTTCTCTGTGCTGTGCTTAGTCACCAGTCGTGTCAGACTCTTTTTGACTCCATAGACTAGAGCCCGCCAGGCTCCTCTGTCCATGGGGATTCTCCAGGCAAGAAGACTGGAGTGGGTTGCCATGCCTCCTTCAGGGGATCTTCCCAACACAGGGATCGAACCCAGGTCTCCTGCATTGCAAGTGGATACTTTACCAGCTGAGCTCTCTCAAAGTGAAAGTTGCTCAGTTGTATCCAACTCTTTGTGACACCATGGACCATGGAATTCTCCAGGCCAGAATATTGGAGTGGGTAGCCTTTCCTTTCTCCAGGAGATCTTCCCAACCCAGGGATGGAACCCAGGTTTCCCACATTGCAGGTGGATTCTTTATCAGCTGAGCCACCAGGGAAACTCAAGAATACTGGACTGGGTAGCCTGTCCCTTCTCCAAGGGAACTTCCCGACCCAGGAATTAAACCAGAGTCTCCTGCAGTACAGGCAGATTCTTTACCAGCTGAGCTCTCTACCCCTCCAATGAAACCCTCACAGACCAAGACCAGACTGCTATCATCCTGTGACTAGACTACCTATGCTCTTGTACCCATTCCTACCCTTATCACACTGCACATGCAGCAGTTAGTGTGAAATGTCAGTGTGATCATGGTACGATGATTTTGTTACCTTCCTTTATACTCTGTACAAAATAAATAAGCTAAAAGGATATACTGCAGAGCATAGGGAATACAGCCAATAATTTATTGTAAGTATAAATGGAAAAAATCTATAAAAATCCTGCATCACTACATTGTACACCTGAAGTGAATATAATACTGTAAATCTCAATAAAAAAAAGAACAGAATGCCCAGCTTTCTCTATATATCTAACTTTACATCTCCCACAGTGTGTATTAAATATGAGACTTTCAACACCTAAGTTACTGCTTCTCATCTAGACTTGCTAATTTTGCAATGAGAAACAAGATTTTTCATGGTCAACAGACTATGTTATTCATTCCACCAAATCATGTGTGATGCATATGATGCATCGTTGTCCAGAATGGGGACCACTCAACAGAACTTGGTTCAAAGGAAAAATCAGTTCCAATTACTACATCCAAAAAACAGGAAATAATTGCAGTGCTCACGTTTCTCATCATTGCTGCGCTTTCCTCATGCATGGAGTTGATTCTCTGGCTGCCTCTGGTTAATACCAGTGGAGAATTTCTACCTGTGATAAGACACCATCTACAGAGGTAAAAACTATGAAAGTGGAATCTCCTTCCCTGATATTTGCTGAACTGGCAACTAGGGATGACAACCTTTGGGGGAAAAAAGTCTTTTAGGAGTTTTAGAACTTAAGTTCCCACTTATACTCTTTTAATATTATTTTATGCTTAAAAATATGGGAGTATATGAAGAGGAGAAAACTATCACAATGAAAGGCAAAGAAAACAAATACCACAGGAAATAAAGAGGGGTTTAGGAAGGGGAACACATGTACACCTATGGCTGATTCATGTCAATGTATGGCTAAAACCACTACAATATTATCCTGCAATTAAAATAAATAAATTAACTTTTAAAAAAAAGAGTGATGGAAATCAGAGAGAGAGGGAACATACATTTTTGTAGAACTCTATAAATTTAAATGGCTGGGATGAAGAACAGCTTGTAACAGGAAGTAAAGAACTCAAGCCATCTCATCACGCCCAGCCAAAAACATTTACACTTCATGAAATAATTCCATGTCATGAAGATCTTGTATTTAAAAGTGACTAAAGACTATCATAAAACAGCTACTCTGAGTACTCTAGCCTTCAAAAGCATAGAGAATTATTTTGCTGTTCTGACTGTAGAGGACCAACAATCACTAGCTCCAATGAAGTAAGGAATCACTGGGCTTGAACCAATGACATTGAGACATACTAAGATAATGTTACTCCCAGCCATTGAAATGGCTTCAGATCTCATGTGCTCAAACAAGACAATTTTTTTTTTTTTACTTCAGGTTTCAATCTTGATATAGCAAACAAAGAGAAAAACTATGTATTTGCTATTGAAATGGCAAAAATCTTCCCTTGGGTTTGTAATCACTAACTGTTGTTAATATCCTCTTCTTGTGACTGATGAGAAAGCAGACTTTCTTTCCTAGAAAAGAGTGTGGAGTAAGGAATGGGAGTTGGGTAGTTCAAAAAGTATCATTTCACAGAAGAAAACATTTCTAGCCTTTCACAAATATCCTGAAAGACACTGAAAGTAGGCTTAAAACCTAACATAGTTGGTCATCCTCTAGTAACTAAGCACTCTGGTGATTCAAGAGGCGGTATCTGAGTGGTGTCTGTGTAACGTCAAAACAACTTTTTGCCAAAAAGAAAAAATCCTAGCACATTTATAATATTTATAATTTAGATATTTTATATTTAACTCACCTAAAAACTATAGAAAAAGAACAAGAATGCAAAACTGTTTGTAAGAAAAAAAAAAGCAGTGGCCAAAAATGCATAAAGCAAAAATGGAGTGAAAATAAACATAACAATCTACTGTGGTAGAGAAATACAACTCTAATTTGAGAATGGGTTGGCTGCATGATTTACAAGATGTGTTCTTATTGGAAAGTTATCATGCAAACTGTGTGGAAGGAGCTCTACATCCCTAGGAATGGGTAAGGAGAGGATTCCATGTTCTGTTTCATATCAAGAAAATAAAAAGTATTGGCCTTACAATAAATGGCATTGCCTAAGAAACACTTCTTTAAACAATTTTAGCCTTCTATAGAGAACATCCATGACATACATTTTCTTACAATTTGGATATCAGAGAAAGGATGTTTGCAAAGTCATCTTTTTCTTAACAGGTAGTATTTCACTGTATTACATTTTGACTCATTTTCCCCCCAAGTCGACTATGGCTTCCCAAAGTCTGGAATACTCACTCAGCAGGGCTGCACTGGGCTCAGGAGACAGACATGGCCTCATAACCCTCCTATTCATCAAGCTACAGCTGGTGGAAAGCTAAGCCCCTCACTTGTGACACAGATGGGTCCCCACTCCCCCGTGTGTCCTTGTCAGAAATCCAAGAAGAACAAATCGGAAAATCCTTAAAATCTGACTCTCCAACCCAGCAAATTCAGCCAACTAGGGAGAAACTTTTCACCACCTTTCTCTAATTTCTGATCCAACGACTAAAGAAATTTTTTTCTTGGAATCCTTCTTCCTTATGGCATAAGAACAGACAGACTAAAGACATATTGCTAGAACAGAACTTGGAAAGGTCATAGAACAATTCTGTGACTACCACAATTATTTGTCAATAAAAATCATTTTTGTCAAGTTTGACAGTAAACTTGGGGAGAAAAAAGTTCCATGAGATAAACTTGTAGTGTGTAGACAAATTACTTGTATGATGATGATGAACATGAAAATAACTGCTACCAGTACTAAAAGAAAATAAGAAAAGAGAAGGGGGGAAAGGTGTCTGTTGAGAAATAATTGGGGTGCTTTTTCTGGTTCACTTTACTCTGTCCTCTCACTTATCACATTAAAGTAACAGTAGGCCAGCTTTTTGGCCAAAAATTTCATTTGGACTTTTCTGTAAGATGTCATGGAAAAACCCAAATGAACTTTCTGACCAACCCAATAGATCAAGCCTTTACCAAAGGCAGTATCCTTTGGTAAAGTCATAAATGAAGAATCTTTCTTCAAGGAAATGTGTAATTGTTTTACTTTGCCTAGGTAGCAAAATATCATCTGACCAAAAGACTTATTTATGCCCCAGTAAGAGGACCTAAGTCACTTGAAAGCAGTAGAGCCTAAATGATTAATTAAGAAAAATAAAATAATTATAGTTTTCTATAATATAAAGCTGAAAAGTTTTGGCCTTTTTGTTCCATTTGTAATTCTTCTAACTCCACGTTCATTTTAATCAAATAGTTTGGCTGCAAATTTTGAAACATGCTGAATTCTTTTTAGAATCCCATTTTCTGACACAAAATGTGATGGTAAGTTCTGGGGATTAATTAAATCTAGCATCAGGAAGTATTTTCTTTTTATGTCTTTTAAAATATATCCTCTTTTCATTTCATATAAGCATTTCAGGGTATTATGACAGATGAGAAAAACTCAATTGGACTGGTATAATTTAGCTGAAACTCTCACAGATGAAATGCACATTGCATTTCATTACCACTTCAGCAAAACAACCTGAAATAAATACCCTCTTGCAACACTCAAAACAAATGTCCAGATTTCTTTCTTATTGATATATTCTTCATACTCCATGGCAGAATATAATATAGTTATCACTGCAGTACTGGAGTAAAAACTGAGATGTTTCTTTTTATTCTCTGAATGCAGCAATTCTATGACTAACTTCGCAGTTGTAATGGTATATCTAAAGATATAACTATTTTCTAAAAGTATTTAGCTTTATTTTTATTATAATAATGACTTAGGAATTCAGATCTGAGCAAAAATTTAAAGTTCATATTGTGTTGAGCTCAGTTGTGTCTGATTCTTTACAACCCTAGACTGTAGCCCACCAGGCTCCCTTGTCCATGGGATTTCCCAGGCAAGAATAGTGGAGTGGGTTGCTATTTCAGCTTCTCCAGGGGATCTTCCCTCAAACTGCATCTTTTGTATTGGCAGGCAAATTCTTTACCACTGTGCCATCTGAAAGTGAAAGTCGCTCAGTCATGTCTGACTCTTTGCAAGGCCATGGACTATACAGTCCTTGGAATTCTCCAGGCCAGAATACTGGAGTGGGTAGTCTTTTCCTTCTCCACGGGATCTTCCCAACCCAGGGATCGAAGCCAGGTCTCCTGAATTGCAGGCGGATACTGTGCCATCCAGAAAGCCCCAAATGCTGGGGATGTTGGGAGAAATCATGGGTGTTCTAAATTTCAATGGGTGTTTCTCCTCTTTTAAAGATTATGCCAGAAGCTCTTCAAAAACCTTATTTGAGGGGAGGGTGCTTTGTGGCTTGTGGGAATCTTAGTTCATATTGTAAGCCGTTTTAATTTACAAAAAATAAATTTTGGCCCAGAGAAGTCACTGACCTTATCATACGGGAAGCTTCCCAGGTGGCTCAGAAGGTAAAGAAACTGCCTGCAATGCCACAGACCCAGGTTTGATCCCTGGGTCAGGAAGATCCTTGGAGAAGGGAATGGCAACCCATTCTAGTACTCTTGCCTGGAAAATCCCAGTTAATTAACACTTAGAATATGCTATAAATAAAACAGCAACGTCCTTTAGCCTCTTAGACAGTTTAATAAAAATAAAAAGATTTTAAAGAATTAAACAATCAATATATGTAAAATACACAAAGTTCAGCCTTCATGTAGTTGGTGACAAAAAAAAAAAAACCCTAAAATTTTTCTAGTACAGTATTGTTATGGACTAGATTGTGTACCCCCAAAATCACACATTGAAGTTCCAACCCGACTACTGAAAAAAGTGACTGTATTTGAAGATAAAGTCTTTAAAGGTGAACTGAATTAAATGAGGTCATATGAGTGCAACCTAATTCTATCTGACTGGTGCCCCTATAAGAAGAAGAGATCAGGAGATGGACAGAGAGGAAAGACAGTGTGAAGATCCAGGGAGAAGATGGCTATCTATAAGCCAAAGAGAGGCCTCAGAAGCAAGTAGTCTTTACAGCATCTTGATGTCACACTTCCAGCTTCCAGGTGGACAAGGAAATAAATTTCTGTTTAAGCCTCTGTGTCTGGGCATTCTGTTATGGCAGCCCTAGCAAAGTAATACAGATGCCTATTAAAAAGATGCATTAGGAAAAATAACACACTTTGTTTTAATCCTAAAATTATGGCTGATAAAATGACACATAATAGAAAAATGAGAGAAGTCTAATTATTCACTTTCCAAAATTCTAACGTGACTTGGAAATTTTTCCTGACTTAATGTCACTGTTGGGATGATCAGACCTTAATTTCTGCTTCTTTCCCTCAAAGTCAGAGTATGTGGAATAATCTTTAAAAAGTCGTTGTTGTGTTTATTGGACTAATGTTACCTCTAACCTCAGACTTTTTCATTTTTAAATTTCTAAAATTTACTTTGATTAAACAAACACAATTCATGAATTTTCCTCCCCAACAGACTGTAGCCAAACCTTCCAGAGGACTTCCCAGGTTTGGTAAAGAGTTCATCTGACAAGGCAGGAGACACTGATTCGATCCCTGGGTTGGGAAGATCCCCTGGAGTAGGAAATGGAACCTGCTCCAGTATCCTCGCCTGGAAAAACCCCATGGACAGAGGATCCTGGTGGGCTATATAGTCCATGGGGTTGCAGATTCAGACACGACTGAAAACCTTCGTCTTTATCTTGAAGCTCACTTGGCCTCAGGCCCTGCCCCTTTTTACAAACACCTGAGTTAAGTATCAGCTTCACTTTTTT
This sequence comes from Antilocapra americana, assembly GCA_007570785.1. Lineage (NCBI taxonomy): Eukaryota > Metazoa > Chordata > Mammalia > Artiodactyla > Antilocapridae > Antilocapra > Antilocapra americana. The sequence goes on from ML662453.1 coordinate 6,373,760, forward strand.
TGTTGTTGCTGTTTTTCTTCCTTTGAAGTGACCTTTTATTATACAAGAAGTGCTGACTTGCAAGACTGTTTCTACACCTACGCAGCCATGAATAATTCATCTGTAAATTTTAAAAGCAATGAGACATAACTTTAGATGTTGAGGGAGTCCTAATACCCATTTACGTAATTACAGCAGACGCTGGAGCCATGATCACCTTTGCCGAGAGAACCCAGGCGCCATCCCTCCCCCGAGGATGTGAGCAGGACCCGCCCCTATGAGTCTCTTTTGCAGACCCAACACCATTACAAACAAGCCTAAAAGACTCTCCACCTTCTTTAGCTGTGCGAGAATTTATTTTTAACTGGGGTTTGTCATTCTGACATTTTTCGTATAATAACACAAACTTCAAACCTGCAATCCTAGAGATTCACACATTTGAAACACTCAAAATTGAATTCTAATGTGTTATCTCTGAGGTTTTCTTAAAAGGGGGAGTTTACATAGTATGATTTGATTAAAACTCAGGAGTTACAGTACATAAAAATACACACACACAAGAAAATGACCAGAAGTTATATCAACAGCATAATTCAGTGCCTTAAATGCCGCCCTCAAACAGCCCTGGATGTTACCTTTTATGACTTACAGCACCTGATCTTGGCAAGTGTCTCAACATTTCTTATTTTCAGTCTTCTCATCTATGGGCTGGGAATGATAGCAATCATTACCACTTACAGTTATCAGGGTGTTAGATTTGACCACAAATATCAGGCCCATATTATCTCTGTGGCTAAACGAAAAAATCCGCCCAGGTTCTTGCTGCGAGAAAGTTGGATGTGTACCCAGGTGGTACACAGCCTGGCCTCCTGATCAGTACTAAGGATAAAGACTGACCCTGTCCCCATCCCAGGGTACATGTCGCCTACTTCATGTCTTAGATCCCTTTGGGGCAGATCTTCAAGGTCAGGGTCATGCCCTGAACTTTCAGATGACAGAACTTCAGAGCTGATAAGAATCCCAGGGACTGACTGCATTTCTTTTTAATATATGAAAAACTGAAATGCAAAAAGGTTACTATAGGGTACATCGGGTCAATGTCACAAGGACAAAAGCAGGGCTCACATATTCACTCAAAACAGAGGCTGTCTTTCTGGGGCTTGGGGTCTACAGAAGGAGGAAGGCACTGCAGTTAGAGATCTGGGTCAGCTCCTGCCGCCGCCTGGTCTTTAAGTCACTAAAGGCCCCTGCCCCTGCTACCTGGGTGAGAACAGGAGTGCAGGGGGGTGAACAGCTGTTGTGGAAACTCGCAAAGCACAGGGGCGAAAGGAACCAGTGAGCTGAGGTGCAGCCTGGATTCAAGTGTGGAAACTGGAATGAGATGAATCCCATGGAGTTCTCCTTTCCTCTGGTGTATCGGTCTTATGGAACCAGCAGAGAGGGGTGGCAGAGGAAGAAAGGAAAGCGAGTTTGACAGAACTGAAGGTCTAGGAACTATGGACAGTGGGGAGTGAAACCACCAGGAATTCAGAAGATGTGGGGGTGGAAGCGAGAGAAAGGAGGGAGCAGAAAGGACCAGTGACGCTTAGCAGTTTCCTCTACTCAGAGGATCAGAGAGCAAACAGCTTTATCTTCCAGGAAGCCTGAAGCTAACTCTTTCTTCTATGGAATACAGTTGCTTTACAGTGGTGGGTTAGTTTCTGTTATTCAGCAAGGTGAATCAGCTATATGGAAACATATAACCCCTCTTTTTTAGATTTCCTTCCCATTTAGGTGGCCACAGAGCATTGAGTTCCCTGTGCCACACAATAGGTCCTTGTTAGTTATCTATTTTATACACAGCAGTGTATATATGTCTATGCCAATCTCCGAATTTCATTCCATCCCTCTTCTCCCCCTTGATAACCATAAGTTGGTCCCTATGTCTGTGAGTCTATTTCTATTTCACAAATAGGATACCTATTATGCTTTGCCGTCTGATTCTGAGGTAGAACTGAAAGAAATGTCACTTGCTCAATCAGCACATTCAACAATTCTCTCCTGTTCTTTTAAATTTCATTTTTTCCTTTTGGTTTTATAGCTGCATTCACTGTGGGGCGGGAAGTGGAGTGTGTGCTTACCCACCTTCCTCAGAACCAGAATTCCCTACTGCCTTCTTTTCCTTTTTTGGCCGTGCCACAGGGCACGTAGGATCTTACTTCCCCTGATCAAGGGTGGAACCTGAGGCCCTGGCAGTGAGAGCACTGAATCCTAACCACTGAGCCACAAGGAATTTCCTCTGCTGCCTTTTAAAGCAGAGACATTTTTATAAATGGCTATTTCCCCCCCTGCTTTACAGATGTGTGCTCATTGAAATCAGTCAAAAAGTAAAGTCAATTTTAAAAATGATATGTAAACCTCCTACTCAGAGATAATCACACAGGGATACAATAATAACATAAGCATTAGCAACAAATACATTCACAATTTTGTGCATGGACAGGGAGGCCTGGTGTGCTGCGATTCATGGGCTCGCTCGCAAAGAGTCGGACACGACTGAGCGACTGAACTGAACTGAGGCCGTTTTAGTACCATCACAGTTGGTTTTTGGGTCCAGAAATTATGACCCCAAAGTAATAATCCATGGACTAAAATATGGGCAGATTCCTGCCCCAGGCATGAAGCCCTCTTCTGAAAGTTTAATATGCCCAGGAGTGCAATTCATCCTGAGGTTCCATGAAGGTGGTGTGTTCACCACTAACCTTAATTCATTCAAAGGCAAACCATGTCTGCTGTGTCTTCTCGGCTACTTTAGAGGTAAACCCCATAGTTTCCAAAGGCATGCATGTAAATTTCTGTGTTGACAATGCTCTTCCTATTCCCTGAGAGAGTCCAGGGTGTGGAAGAGTGAAGTTTACTGAAAGAAGAAAGGAAAAGAGAAAGGGTTTTGGAAAAAGCACACTGAATCTTATTTTCTAATTAAAGGGCCAGTACTGAATAAACAAAATAAATAGGCCTTTCATAGCATATTATACAATTCAAGAAAATGCTGCAATAAAAGGTTTGATGTGACTAGTTGGAGACAGAATGACCAAATTTTTAGAAAGCATTTCAAAGAATGTTCTAGTTTACTTCCTTGGCCAGAGACATGCAAATATTAAACCACCTGTGACCAATTTATATTTTTTCCAATCATAAAGATTAAAGATTCTTGGTTCTCTCTTGGCTATTTCTCAACAATGAAATTATTAAACTTAACTCAAAAGAAAAAAATAGACACATCACAAATATTTCTCTTTCTCTTAGAAAAACTCCCTTTCTTCCTAGAACAAAAATCAATTTGCTTTCATTCTTTACCAAGAAGCCATCACTTAACTGGAAGCAAGTTCAGAATGCAGGGTCCCAGTCAGGTGGTGGTCAAATGTAACAGTTCATACTTTTTTCAAGGACCTGTCTCTAACTCTGCCTTCCCCAAGATAACAAGCAAATCCATGCAATTTAGCATCTGGAAACATCTTGTTTATATTTAAATTTTGACTGTTGTGCAAGATTGCCTGTTACAATTGACACTGGTTGGTTGGAGTTCAAAACACACTGGTTTCTCTGCAGAGCTTAGCTATGGCACCCTCTGAGTTACTGTATCAGGTAAAAAGAGGATAGAGTGTGAAAACTCTCTGCTTTCAAAGACAGCAGACGGACTTTCCCAGTGGTCCAGTGGTTGAGAGTCTGCCTTGTGATTCAGGGCACACGGGTTCAATCCCTGGTGCAGGAACTAAGATCCCACATGCCATGGCGTAACTAAGTTCACGTAGCGCAACTACTGAAACTCGAGTGCCACAACTAGAGAGCCTGCACCCCGAAACAAAGGATCCCGCAGGATGCAGAGATGATCCCCCTTCTTGTGCAGTGACTAAGACCCAAAGCGCCCAAAAGATAAAAAACAGCAGAGAAGTTCTGGTTCTGGGTGAGGAAGGTAAGCACCCACCACTCTTTTTCCCCCAATGAATGCAGCCATAAAACCTGGACAGAATGCATAAAGCAGGTACTTAAGAACTTGAAAAATAAATGATGGGGAGAAGACCAGAATTTAAAATACCATCCAACTAATGGTGAGCTCTCTCCTCCTTTGACCTCTAATCAACCCTAGTCTGGACTCCAGACAGAACAAAGCCTAAAATGGACAACAGGCAAAGGCAGAGAAAGCTGTAGCAGAGCCCTTGAACTGATGTGAGGATAGGAAAGGGACTATGAATGAGTAGAGAAATTGGGGACAATCTTCCTCTTTTATCACTGCTCCATCTTCTCACAGCTCAGCACTCAAGCAACTTTGCTGGGCTGGTGGCAGCGATGACAAAGGTCTTAGGTACTTAAAACTATAGAGAGAGGAAGATGAACAACAGGGTAACTATTGGAGAGCACAGGGAGTTATACTCAACATCCTGGGAGAAACCATAATGGAAATGAATACAAATATGAAAAAGAATGAATATATGGATACCCGAGACACAGGAGAAGTACTGTACAGTAGAAGTTAACACAAACATTGTAAATCGACTATACTTAAAAAACCCCAAAACTTTAAGGAAAGGGAATTTTCCTCTCTGATAAGAGGAGCTGCAGTCCCAAGAGGGTGGGATAAACCACCATGCTTCTCTTCTCGTCTGGTCGTTTCATTCCCTGGTCCTGGAGGTGAACACGGGTTCAGGAGGTATGCAGCAGAACGAGGGAACTAAAGCCTTAGCTTTCTGGCTGCAGGATCTGAAAAGGGAGTCCCAGGAAATGGGGTGTGATTGGGGGGGGCGGCTCGGGGAAACAACTCCGCAGGGACTTTCGTGAACTTGGGTTCATCTCTCAACTGCAAATGTGTGAATCTGGCCCTAAACACAGTACCAGAGACTTTGGGAACTAAAACTACAGAGCAGATCTCCACTCAGATTCCACGCTGCAACTTGGTGGGGCACACGCCAGACAGACAGGCACAGCACTGCACAGGCTCTGAAAATACAACTAATGCTCAGAAGATGAGTCAGAAGTTGTGGTCTGAAAGCTGATTCCACTGCTTTCTAAAATGCAGAAGTGATTAAGCAGAACACATATCTAACAAAGGCTTGGATCCAAAATACTTGACCATCTTACTCAACAGGGAGAAAACAAACAGCCCAGTTTAAGAAATGTGCAAAAGACTTGAGAGGATGATTCACTATAGAATATATAAAAGCTGGCAAATAGTCATATGAAAAGACACTGGTATTAAATGATTAAAATTTTAAAATATTGACAGTATTCAGTGCTGAATGAGATGGGGGACAACAGAAACTCTCATACACAGTTGGTGGAAATGCAGAATGGTACAACCACAATGGAAAACAGTGTGTTGATTTCTCATGAAATTACCAGATGACCCTGGACTCCCTCCCAGGTGTTTAACTTGGAAAAATGAACACTTTGTTTTCACAAAACTTATTAATCAATGTTAACGCAGCTCTATTCAGAATAACCCCAAACTGGAAATAACCCAGATGTCTTTTTGGGTTATTGGGTAAATAAATGGAAACATCCATGCAGGGAAAACTATTCAGCAACAAAAAGGAACAAATGATTAAAATCTGATAAATATCAAAGATGTTGTGTTTATTCAAAGGAACCAGTTACAAAGGTTGCATATTGTGTGATTCCATTTATATGGCATTCTCTAGAACACAAAACTAGAGCTGCCAATTTTGGTGGTTCAGACAGTAAAGAATCTGCCTGTGATGCAGGAGACCCAGGTTCAATCCCTGGGTCAGGAAGATCCCCTGGAGAAGGAAATGGCAACCCACTCCAGTATTCTTGCCTGGAGAATTCCACGGACAGAGGAGCCTGGTGTGGGCTACAGTCCATGCGGTTGCAAAGAGTCAGGCATGACTGAAGCAACAAATACTTTGACTTTTTCAAAACACAAAACTACAGCAATCAGTGGTTGCCAGAGGTTGAGATGAGAGATGCAAGAATTAGAGGGTGTGATCATAAAGGATATAGATCACAGGGCGGCTTTTTTGAGTGCTAGAACCCTTCTATAGCTTGATTACTATGCTGGCTATATGGATCGATACATGTCTTAAAAGTGGGAACTATATATCAAAAAAGTCAATTTGACTCTATATTAATTTTAAATATTAAAGTATAAAAACAAATATAATAAATACTCAATAAAAGATTATTCACATGAAGCACAACCAGAATCTCTATTTGGACACTTCTCACATTGTGTCATAATTGTGTTAACGCTGTATGTCCATTCCTACAGAGCATCCATTTCTCCAGGGCAGTAACCTTAGCTTTCTAATCTCTTATCTCCAGAATCCCACAGAGTATCTGACGTCTAAAGTAGACACTGAAGAGTATTTTTGTAAGATAAAAAGTGAATAAATTAGATGTAACCAGTTCACATTATTTCATTTTGGTAGAGGAAGAGCAGGAGAGAAACAGAACTTAATGAAAGGAACTCCTAAAAGTGAAAGAGTTCCAGAAAGACTCATTTTACAGTTACACACTTTTGGGGGCTTTCTGGGCATGGCCACATAACATGTATGTTCATGATTTATGAGATAGTGCATGTATGGAGTCTTCAACAGGGATTCTACTGTAAAGGCATTATAATGAATTTATTAATTGAGGGACTGCTCTAATAATTCTTTGAGCAACACTGGGGAGGCAAGGGTGAAATGGGTGAAGGGGGTCAAAAGGTACAAGCATCCATTATAAAATAAATGAATCCTATGGATGTAATATACAGCATGGTGACTAGAATTAAAAGCATTGTAGTGTCTATTTTAAAGTTGCTAAGAGATCTTAAAAGCTCTCATCATAAGAAAAAACTATTGTAACTATATATGATGATAGATACTGGGTTTCATGGTAACATCTTATGGAAAAAGTTGAATGAACTTTTTGGCCAAATCAATATTACTTATTGTGATGATCATTTCACAATATAAACAAACACTGAATAATTATGTGGTACACTTGAAGCTAATATAATGCTAGCTGTCAGTTACATCTCAATAACAAAGAAAAATGAAAGTAAAAGCGGCCAGGTTACAAGTTATGTTATATTAAGAAGAGATTGCAAGAATACACAGAAAAACTATACAAAACAGATCTTCATGACCCAGATAACCACAATGGTGTAATCACTCACCTAGAGCCAGACATCCTGGGATGTGAAGTCAAGTGGGCCTTAGGAAGCGTCACTATGAACAAAGCAGTTAGTGGAGGTAATGGAATTCCAGTTGAGTTATTTCAAATCCTAAAAGATGATGCTGTGAAAGTGCTGCATTCAATATGCCAGCAAATTAGAAAAATTCAGCAGTGGTCACAGGACTGGAAAAGGTCAATTTTCATTCCAACCCTAAAGAAAGGCAATGCCAAAGAACGCTCAAACTACTGCACAACTGCACTCATCTCACAAACTAGCAAAGTAATGCTCAAAGTTCTCCAAGCTAGGTTTCAACAGTACACGAACCAAGAACTTCTAGATGTTTAACCTGGATTTAGAATACACAGAGGAACCAGAGATCAGATTGACAACATCTACTGGGTCATAGAAAAAGCAAGAGAATTCCAGAAAAATAAAAAATCTACCTCTGTTTTATTGACTATACCAAAGCCTTTGATTGTGTGGATCACAATAAACTGGAAAATTCTTTAAGAGATGGAAACACCAGACCACTTGACCTGCCTGAGAAATCTGTATGCAGGTCAAGAAGCAATAGTTAGAATAAGACATGGAACAATGGACTGGTTCCAAAATGGGAAAGGAGTACATCAAGGCTGTATATTGTTACCTTGCTTATTTAACTTATATGCAGTGTACATCATGTGAAATGCTGGTCTGGATGAAGCACAAGCTGGAATCAAGATTGCCAGGAGAAATATCAATAACCTCAGATATGCAGATGACACCATCCTCATGGCAGAAAGTGAAGAGGAGCTAAAGAGCCTCTTAATGAAGGTGAAAGAGGAGAGTGAAAAGCTGGCTAAAAACTCAACATTCAATAAATGAAGATCACGGCATCTAGTCCCATCACTTCATGGAAAACAGGAAAACAATGGAAACAGTGACAGACTTTACATTCTCAGGCTCCAAAATCACTGCAAATAGTGACTTCAGTCATGAAATTAAAAGATGCTTGCTCCTTGGAAAAAAAGCTATGACCAACCTAGACAGTATTTTAAAAAGCAGAGATGCTATTTTGCAAACAAATGTCTGTCCAGTTAAAGCTATGGTTTTTCCAGTAGTCATGTATGGATGTGAGAGTTGGATCATAAGGAAAGTTGAGTGCTAAAGAATTGATGCTTTTGAACTGTGGTGTTGGAGAAGACTTTTGAGAGTCCCTTGGACTGCAAAGAGATCAAACCAGTAAACCCTAAAGGATATCAGTCCTTATTATTCATTGAAGGAACTGATGTTGAAGCTGAAGCTCCAATACTTTGGTCATCTGATGCCAAGAACTAACTCATTATAGGACCCTGATGCTGGGAAAGACTGAAGGCAGGAGGAGAAGGGGACAACAGAGGATGAGATGGTTGGATGGCATCACTGACTCGATGGACATGAGTTTGAGCAAGCTCTGGGAGTTGGTGATGGACAGTGAAGCCTGAAGTGCTATAGTCCCTGGGGTCATAAAGAGTCGGACACGACTGAGCAACTGAACTGAAGCCAACTCTGGGAGTTATAGCTTTTCTCTGATGTGAAAAAAAAAAAAAGTACAGAACCTAAAACTTGTAGTGAAATAATTCATTTACTTTATTTTGTTCTATTGGATAAAGGCACTAAATACCTTTGATTTGTTGTTGCTGTCACTTAATCATGTCTGCCTCTTTGCAACTCCATGAATGTAGCCCATCGGGCTTCTCTGTCCATGGGATTTTCCGGGCAAGAATACTGGAGTGGGTTGCCCTTTCCTCCCCGAGGGGATCTTCCTGACCCAAGGACTGAACCTGAATCTCCTGTGTTTCCTGAATTGGCAGGCAGATGCTTTACCCTCATCAGTTCAGTTCGGTTTATCCTCATATATGGTCATATATGATCAAAACAAAAATTTCAAGATTTTTCTTTGTGTAAAGCTGAAAATTTCCATGTAGGCACACATTGATAGTATGCTGCAATTCCTAACAATTTATGCATTATGTTGTCAAAGCCATGACTTCCTTCCTTTTTTAATTAAAAAAGAAAGTCATTGGAAAGCTAGAGAGAAAGGATAATTCAAGTTGCTTTAGGAAAGTAACATTTGCTTTAGAAACAGCATAAAGAGGTTTCTCCCAAAGGAAAGATCATCTGTAAAAATGAATTGTTCTGAGAAGAGAATAGCTGATACAAGAGTTAAAAAAAAAAAAATCAAAGTTTAACTGACAAAACTGGCATCCTGACTTTTGTGAGGACCAAGGCAAGGTTAATGTGATTCTCAAACACTGCTGTAAATGGCAGCATGAGAATGGATCTAAGCTAAGTTTACCTCTGCCATAACATTGGCTTGGCCAAAAAGTGAGTTTGGGTTTTTCCATACCATCTTACAGAAAAACCCAAACCAACTTTTTGGCCAGCCCAATATATAAAGACAACGCTTATTATTGTGCTTGGATTTTTCTCCACTTTCCTTGCTCTATTTGACAGTGTTTAGTTATTGAATTTTAAAAACAGTGCTCTAATAAACACTTATTATATAAGTCATCAGTTATATAGATATAAAATCTATAATATGCACTAATTAACATAGCATATATAAGTATAAAATACTTTAGATCAATAGTCAAGTTTTAAGTGGCCATATCTGGGGTCCTGTTGCACTCTGTGAAAACAAACAGGACAGTTCACCTTCCTATAGCATACACACTCGCAAATAGAAAAGAAAGGAAAAAGGCCTCATTTAAATTATATGATGAAAACAAACACAACCAAAGCTTAAATGGTGATAGAAACATGACAAATATCACCTGCATGTCTGCTGTTAATATTTTCAATTGTTTGAACTCTATCAACAAAGGTGCTGAAAATAAAGAATGCTGAGAGCCATTCTGGACTCAAATTTATTGAACAGGACTTATGTAGAATAATATACCCCAGTAACAGCTACCAAATTAGAAAGCAAATGCTATTTCCTTGTTGTCTGACCAGCCAGGACTGAGTTCCATGAAAGCTGTTGTGTTCAACCTAAATATCAGGCAGAAAATAGCATCTGACACAGAGCAAGTACAAAATCATACTTCTAGAAAAACATTTTGCAATAAATGAATAAATTAACATGTTTCCATAAGATTAGAGTTGAAAGTAAAATTATATAATAACTGAACTTTAGGAGTCCCATTGGCATATCCCTGGATGTTAGATATTGGCATAGTTCTATTTAGACATGCATTCTTTCATTCATTCATTCCACCAACCAACAAACAATTCTTTCTAGTTTCAGAATACTTTGCGTTAAGGTCTGTGATCAGGACTGGGAATACAAAAGTCATAGGAAGATACTGTAAATGATTTCAAGTGACCTAAGTGTAGTGTGGGATACACACGGATAGAGCTAATATAATTAGTACCAATTGATTATACCTTGAGAACTATAATAAGTACATTATAATAGTGAATTCCAATGAGGACGTAACTAGTTCTACCAGCAATAATCAAGGTATAGTTCTTAGCAAAGGCAGTTATTCAACTGAGTCCTGAGAAATACAAAGGATATTGAGAGTGAAAAATGGCAGGTTATAAATTGTTAAAAGCATAAATTCTAAAACCAGGCTGCAGAAGTATGAATCCTAGTCTACCACTTATCAGCTGTGTTACCTTCCTGAAGTTACCTAACTTCTCTGTTCATCAGATCCCTCATATATAACATGGAGGTGATAATACCACTTATAGCATAGGGATGTTGGGGATTAAGTTAGTTGATGTATGTAAAGCACCTTTAACAGCACCTGAAACATAATACAAGTATATGTAAGATGGAGAAAAGAAGCAAGGGCAAGACAGAGGCAACAGCATAAAAAGGTCCTGAAGTGCTAAAAAAAAAAGAATAATTTCTTTCTGTTCTTCACCAGAAAAAAAAAAGCATAAAATATGCTAAGTACAAACTACTATGTATAAAATGCATTTTGCCAACTCATTAACAACTTTGGGTCATTGATCTTTTATTACCACTATGGATGCTCAGCCCAGAAAAATGCACAGATGCACATACGTACACTCAAAGCTCCACACATATCAATAATTTCAGGGGTCTATCTACAGGATCTCTGGGTGCTCCTTCAAGGTCAGAGCCATAGATGATGGAATGGTCTCATGGGTTTACTTTCCATAGAAACCAAAGCTTGGTATGGAACTTTATACAACCCTGTGCAACCTTGGACCCTGAAATATCTAATCAAAAAACCTAAACTGTGAACTCATAGAAGATTGAGATGAATAGAGCACAGAGAACTTCACAGCTGTGTCTCAAATCAAAGAAAGGCTTAAAGAAACAATCACGGTGAGGTGGTTCTTTGTCTGAGAAGCAGGCCTGTGAAGGACGAGGGTGCCGGTCCTCTGGCCCTGAGCAGGAGATGAGGCTGAGACACAATGTAAAAACAGAACGGCTTTGTACTCACATGGCGAAGGAGCCTGGGGGGGCAGACACTCTCCGCAGGTCCGCAGCTTGCACCTGATGGATACTAGAGGCAGCAGGGAATGAGCAGCGAAGACAGTCAGCAAAACAGCGTGGACAGACAGGGAACAAGCCGGGAGAGAGAAAGAGAGACACACAAAATTTAAACAGAACTTAAATGAGCGCGTCACCACAACAGTGAATGAAAAGAAAAGGAAAACCAAGCCAGCCACAGAAAGAATCCAAAAAGCCAGTGATAGTGACGAAGCCAACAGGACACATGGCAGGGCCGGTTCTCAGGCAAGCCGCAGACTGGTGCACGAGGCAGGGTGCCTGCTGCTGCTGCAGGAGCGCGGTGCTGCGCGGGACTGCGGGGTACCACTGTCCTCTCTGGCTCTAGGTCTCAGAAGGCATCCATCTGTGCGTGTGCAGAGACACACACGCATGTACACACACGCACATACACACACACACACACACACACACAAGTGGTAGGCTGGCTCAGTCAACTCATCTTTGAGCAGAATCAAGGTAAGCTGAATCATTTAACACAGTCCTGATGATTCCAGGGCTTTGTGAAATGTTCGTGTCAAAAGAAAAACCATCTTGAAAAGGGCCACCCAACAAAAGCTTAAAGGTCATACCAAGAAAGCCTAATTTCATCACAATGATGCTGTAATTCCACTGATACTCTTGGCAGTGGATTGAAACCATAGACTTCTCTGTTTTCTATACCTCCTTTAAAAAAATTAATAAAAGAGACGGTCTTCCATGGCTATCACAAAAGATAAAATGTGGAACTGAAGAAATGAAACCCAACATTTCCTGCCACTTTTAGGTTATTAGTAATAACACTTACTCTCTCAGACCATTTGAATGATCTCACTATAACTCTTTTCCCCAATCTGTCTTTTCCCTATAACCCTATTTCCCCATTTCTATCGGGTTTGTAAATTCTCATATGAAGCCTCCCATGAATGAACTCCTTATTATCCTCAAAGGGCTATCAGTTATCTCCAGTAATACTTCTCAGCAGCCCAGGAAAGTGGAACCCAGTTGCCCAATTCAGAGTTTGCCAACTGGAAATCTTTCCCTTGGAGTATACAGTCAACCTTCACAATGCTGTCTCAGTTGCTAGAGAACTCAGGCTAAGATCTTCCTAAGCACCTGAGTTAATGTAGAATTTCTGATCTTCAAGAGCGCCTTTCAAATAGCATAATCAGGTTTATCTGGCTATCATGGTACTAATACATGAATATGAACCTAGACAAACCTGCTGAATTACTTTTGGGGTGGATGACAGTTATTAGCGTCATAGTTGAGCCATAAATGACATATAAAGGCATACGCTTCTGTATCAATGGGATGGGCAGAAGCAGGGTAGTGAATCCAATGGGCTTAGCTAGTCTTTCAGTTTGTATAAGGTAATAGCAAATGGGATCACAAGCTGAGAAACATTTTTTTAGAAATTTTTTTTCCTTTTTGAAGAAGATCTAGAGGCATCATGAAAGCCATTTCTGTTTCTCATGGGACTTTCTCCAGGCATCCATGTGTACCAGATCTTGAAATTCTTAAGTATATAGCTTCCACTTACTACCACAAAATATGACCAAGAGATTTTCTATGTCATTTTTATACTCACAAGGTTTTAGATTTATGTTATTTTGGAAAAAATTTCTGAGAAATGCAACAGATTGAACACTATAGATCTGACCCATGCGGGAGTCCCTTGTTCAACATGTAACGTTAAGTCTCAGCAAACTGGCAGGCACTGGGGACCCTGCGAGGAAAACCCCAGGGTCTCCCTGAAGAGCAGAGGAGACAAGTCAACCAGTAATGACACTAGTTTTGATAAACGGTGTGACGGAAGTAACAAGAGCGCTGCAGCAGCGCTGAGAGGTATATTTAATGGCTGGAAGCAGAAGGAAACGGATTCTCAGGGCAAGTGATATGTCAGTGGGAGTTTGACCTCGAGCAAAAGCTAGAAGATGAAAAGGAAGGAAGGGGACACTTCAAGGAGAGCAACAGGGGGGCAAAACTATGATGATGTATAAGTCAGGCCGCACTGCTCTCTGACTTGACTGCAAAGGTGAACTTTGCCCAACAGTGGCCCAAAGAACAAAAAGCCTGAAGGACTCAGAACATGGAAGAAAACTCCTAAGAAGGTATCAGTGGCCAGGCTTCCCTTATACTGGAAACGCCAGTTGGAAATTCAGTGGAAAAGCTGGATTTCCAAACAGAATGAAGCAGTCTAATCACAGAGGGTGAATAAGAGTAGGGGGTGACAGATTTTCTAAAAAAAAATAGAGGATAATTTTAATAATAAGTAGCAATCAAGGTCTTTGCTAATCTTTAAGATACATATATATATATATATATATATATATATATATATATATATATATATATGTCCTTTTAGGAAATGGACAGAATATTATTACCGCCGTTTCACAGAAGTCTATCTTCGAATCTAGGGCTGCTTAGACGGAGGCACCACTGCCCCCTGGTGGCAAGAAACTACATTTTTGAGATGAAATTGCTTCTTTAACACCCTCACGGCTAAATCTGTGAAGTCACATCATATGTACCACATGTACCAAAAAACCCAACTCTTTACACTTGATTTTAATATGTGAAGAAATCTCAAATAAATTCTTATTACAGTTTCTGAGCAAAAACAATTTTTTTTTCTCAAGGGCAAAAATTATTTGAGACTAAACTCCCCAAAATAATTTCATGTCTGAGAAGGTTATTAAGGGTAGAAGCACCAGGGATGAAAAACAGCTGTTTGCCTGTAGATGCAAAGAATTTTTAGCCCTGCTAACAAGTGATCTATGAGTGACCCAAAACAAGCTGGACTATCTCAGAGAGAACTTTTCACTTTGTAGTTAAGATTTTCTCTCAAACAAATAGTTTACAGCTTAACTCTGAACATTTTTAAGAGAGAGTATGGCCAGCTGTATACTGCTGCTGACACCTTGCCTGAAACTCACGAAGTGTACATCCAAACTAAGAGCAGGGAAGGGTGGAGGATAGAAAAAGCAGCCAAAATGACCCAAGAGTTTCTCTAGCTGTAAAATGTAAACAAAATGAAAAAGGCAACTACACCAGCCCTCTGGATAAGGATCTAGGAAAAATGCTGGGGAAGTGCAGAGTGATTCTTGAATAAGAGGGTACAGAGGAAAGAAGATCCCTCAAGCTTAGAAGCAGAGGCTACAAAGGAAAACACTTTACGAGCCCTGTCGAATGCTACTCTTCAACATATGCCTTTTCAGAACAGGGGTGAAACTTTGGCAGAGAGCGATGACCCCTGTGTCATGGGTTCTTTCTAGGCACTTCTATAGTTGTCACACTGACTCAATAAATACCTTGGCAAAGCATGCCCTTGCTTCACAGGCACTAGAGGAAGCCAGCCATTCAGTACAAATACATAACCATGCATCACAGGCCACAAACAGGAGGAGCACCTCTGAGGGTACCTCACTGTGACACAAGAATGGCCAAAATTCAAACCCGGAAATGGCCTTACCTCAAGTCAGGTCAGGCATGGGACATGATGTATAGAAGAGGCTCAAAATGATGCCCCAAATCCCCATGTTTCTTCATCCCTTTCTCTAACCCCAAAAATACATTTTCAATCAAAAATTAGATAAAGGGACTCTATAAAATGAATGTGCACTCAAAATAGCCAGTCATTATCACCTTTTTCAAATCAGTTTATCAAAGCACCCGAGAAAGGAAAGGTCCAGGAGGGGTACCTTTTCTTTACGCATTGAGTCATGGGTCAGATTAGGCATTGAGTCATGGGTCAGAGCTCATCTATTAGACAATAGGATGCTCTCCAGCAATGGCAAAACTGAGTCGAAGCATCATAGGACTCCAAACTGGGAGTGCTGGGAAAGGAACAGTCCACTAACAAGCAGAAGGGGATGCAATACGGGGAGAGGTGAGCCAAAACCCAGTTCTGCCAACCTTCTCCAAGTGACCAGGGTCAAGAAGAGGAGGCCAACAGTGCCTTCTTAAAATGAAAGAGAACACATTTAACCAGACAGGTTTTATGACCCTGAATCACTCAATGATTTTCGGCTGGTCCCAGTCAATATATAAGCAAGTGGGTGGTCGGTGAAAAAGCATCATCAATCTAACGTATCATACAACAATTACTCCTGAAAGAAGCGTGTGGTCACTGAATAGTAAACAGGAAGAACAAGTATGTGCGAGAGACCAAGGGGCAGCTGAGTTTCCTGGACTTTTCTCCTTCCTCAGCACAGGGAGGCCTCCGGCCATGCACATGCTCAGTGACCTGCTCCCCACGGTCTCTGTGTTCACAAAGGTGGCGAGGGCAGACTCACTCATTGAGTAAAGGCATGGACGTTCTCCTCTTGCTCTTCTGTACCATGTTGGCCTGATTCCTCAGGGAGATCCGAATCATAGCCGGGGCCAACCTACAGGGCTCCCCATCCACTTGCATGGGGATGGATTTGTAAGTTAGCAGCATGACCTCCCGACACTGGTGCAGCCTTTCTCCATGGCCCCCGACTTGCAGGGCAGCCTGTAAAGACAAGAGGCAAAAGGAAGCAAGAGCTTAGTGCCTAAGAGTTACTCAGGAGGGACTTCCCTGGTGGTCCAGTGGTTAAGACTTTGCCTTTCAATGTAGGGTATGTGGGTTCAATCCTTGGTCGGGGGGTTAAGATTCCACATGCCTCACAGCCAAAAAACCCAAACATAAAAACAGAAGCTACATTGTAACAAATTCAATAAAGATTTTAGATGTGAATCACATTAAAAAAAATCTTAAAAAAAAAATAAAAAAAAGAATTACTCAGGAAACCCAGAAACCCCAGGTCTGCTGCATATAATCAAAAGGTCTTTGAAAAATACTTAGTGAAAGTTGTTAGTCATGAGTAAAATGAGGAACTTTGGGTAAATCATGAATACAAATAAGCTAAAATGTCTAAACTTTTGAAAGCTTGATCGCAAATCCTCATTGACAGCCACTTTTTGCTTTTATGTATTTTCAGCCTTAATCATGTTAGTTTAATACAAAAGCTCTTTTTGTTATCTACTTCCATTAAATAACCGATGTGTGCAGAACAGAAAGAATATTTAAAAATATAAAATACAGTTTAAGACAGCTTCTATACTATAGCTAATATAGAAATATATTTATATATTTATAATATATAATTATTATAGTTATATATTAAATATATATTATATTAAAATATGCTACCCATCCTTAGAAAAATTTTCAAACTTCAGGCAAGCTTTTCCTTCTTACCTAAAGCCTCCTCAAACTACTTCTAATCTGTATAAGATCAATGAAATGCAAAATAATAATCCTCAGTTGAAAACATTCTGAAGAGTAAAGCAGCTTTGAGGATCAAAATCAAACACAATAAAAGCTTGGTTCACTACAGTAGCCACAAAATGAAAAGTCAATCCAACATTAAAATTCTGCAACGAATTAGCATAACTTCTCTGCCTTAGTGAAAAAAAAAATTATTTTAGTATCACTCACCCTTACAGGGATGAACTAAAATCAAATCACATGTTTGGTTACAGCATATATAGAGTGTCCCCAAACTGTCTTATACAGTTTGATGAACATTTTTATACACATATGTGAATCTCCATCCAGATTAAGTTTTAGGCTATTTACAGCAACCAGAAGGTTTCCAAGTGCTTCTGTCCAATTTCCGATCTATTTATACTCCTCTCACCTCCCACTAACTGATTTCTATTACCACAGATTCAGTGTGTTTGAACTTGAAGTTCATATAAGATAAATCATACAATATGTAGTCTCATGTCTGACATCTTTTGCTTATCATTATTTCTGAGTAATAAAGTATACTTATCTAGTCTTCTGCTGGTAAACATTTGGCTGTTTCAAATTTGGGGCTACTATTGATGCAAACTTTCTTGTGTATATCTTTCTTGGTGTATACATACATACAGTGAGTAGAATTGCTATGCTGTAAGTTTAGATATATATTTAACTATAGTAGATACTATTAAAAGTTGTTCAAAAAGGTTCTATTATAATGCATTTTGAGTATCAACTTATAACAAAGTAAACAAACCTTTAAAAGGAGTTAATACTAACTATAGCTCAAAAACTAAAAGATTCACTTAAAAAGGAAAATCTACATACTATCAGCTTGTTTCCACACTTC
The DNA here is from genome assembly GCA_007570785.1 of Antilocapra americana. Lineage (NCBI taxonomy): Eukaryota > Metazoa > Chordata > Mammalia > Artiodactyla > Antilocapridae > Antilocapra > Antilocapra americana. The sequence goes on from ML662453.1 coordinate 6,391,515, forward strand.
TCACCTCTATCTTATGAATGAGGAATAAAAAGTTGTTAACTGAGATTTGTGAAGTCAACTTCCACTAATTTGGTTCCCAGGTATTTGTATTTATTTTGTGCTTTGAACTATTTTTGCACTCACGTTAACCTGAACAATAGAAACCTGTTTATGTATAAATGCAAAGATAAAAGAAACACAAAGGAACAGAAAGGAGGGAAAGAAAATAGAACAAAAACTGAAAAGAACTTATCATTATTGAACACCTTTGAGGTTAAAAAACATTCAGTTGTAACCGTTACATATAATTTTATTCAATTAGTAGAACAAGGAGGCAGAGGAGAATGAAGTGAGAATTTATTAAAATTCTTTCTAGCCTATTATGCAATCCTGTTACTCAGCTGAAAGTTTCTCTGATTGTACTTAAATGACCCACTTAAGTTAACCTATGGATCTGATGCACTATTAGCATCTCCAGGACTTTCCCAATATATTTCCCCCGCCTTCAAGTAATTCTCAGTTCAGTATTTATCTGACAAAGCTGTATCTCTTTATTCACTGGGAGAAACATCAGTTTCTTCCTTTTTCCTCAGTCTTGATTAGGCCTAATGACAAATAAAGGGCTTCTCTAGTAGCTCAATTGGTAAAGAATCTGCCTGCAATGCAGGAGACCCCGTTCGATCTCTGGGTCCGGCACATCCCCTGGAGAAGGGAACAGCTACCTACTCTAGTATTCTTGCCTGGAGAATTCCATAGACAGGAGCTTGGAGGGCTACAGCCCATGGGGTCGCACAGAGTCAGACGCAACTTTCACGTTTCAATGATAAATCACTTTCACGTTTCAGTGACAAATAAAAGTGCAGAACCAGCCAAATAAGTAAGAAGTTACTTCTTGGGTTTAACAGGACTTGAAACTACTTAAATACTTTCCAACCCCTTGGTATCAGAAGGCTTCCACAGTACCATAGAGCATGTTTAAACCAAATTCTCAGCCTCAATGGTAGATCAATAGCAAGCACAATAAACAGAGGTAAACAGCTGTCAGTGGCAATTCCACTGGCATTTCAGAATCAATCCGAGATCCCTGCATAGGCACAAGAGGAATTATAGTAATTAGCTTCTCAGAATAAAGACAGCTCTATTAGTGTTAGCACAACCATAGTAATTTATTTTTGGAAGAAGTTAGACTAAAGGTAATTTTTAAAGACTTACTAGAAATAGGTATTTTTCATCATTCAGATGGGGGTAGGCTTCACATCCTACATGGCACAGGCTCTAACAACCATAATAATGTCCAGGATTTTTCAATTCACCAATAAAAAATCTATTGGTATATTAATGACAGGTATTCAATTGTCTGCTCAACCTAACATGTATTATATTGTTGTGGAAATGTCAAATATTTCCTTTTTGGTAGTGTACGAATTTGGAGGAAAACAAAGCTAAGTACATCCATTGCCATTTACTGTCCGACAGTCACTAACAACTTTAAGTCCACAGGTATGGCATGAGATCTTCCGTCTTTCCACAATATGCTCCTCCCCAGAATGCTATTCTTCATCCCTCTTCAAATCTCATCCTCGTTCTTACTACTCAAGTCCTTATTCCACCTGCTGCCAGATGACAGGATGGACAGCTCTGGGCTGGGAGAGGAGAAGAGAAACAAGAGCAAGTCCTCCAGCGTTTCCTTCTCTCCACAGCTGCTGGGCACTGACTCCCAGACCCAGTCCCTGAATCAACACGCCCAAGGCGGCAGTTAGTGACATGGATAAGAAACAGGAGACAATCAACAACATGAGAATCTGTTGCTTTCTTTTAAAGATGAACAAAAAATTTGTTCTATTAAAAAATAAAAGAGGATAAATATATTATGCGATTGTACATGATTTCAAATATAACCAAATAAGATGGGACTTTAATATGCATGATAAACAGAAATAAGTATTTTCCGTCCTCTTAAGATTTTATCCACAGAGCAACTGAATATTCTATAATTTGAAAGCAACATAAGCACAGTTTTAATGGAAGCCCACGTATAACTATCACGAATTTCTTTCTAAATAAGAATATTGTGGGCAGCTACTCAAACCAAGACATATATTACATTGGGAAATTTGTAACTCTTCTCCCAGAATATGTTATGAACACTTCAGTTTTAATCAATTAAACGTGCAGTTACTGTTCTGCAAACTGTAAGCTGTGAGTGTATCTGCATAGTGTACACAAACTAAGTTTAGAAGTCACGTTATGAAGATCTATATGTTAAACTGGAAACTCTAGATAGATTTCTGGAAAAATATAATTGCAAAAATTGGTATACTAAATATAGAAATTGGATAGCTTAAACTGGCTTTAAAAATTGAAAGTTATCAAAAACGTTTCTCATTCCAACCCCACACCAAAATGTGCTAAGTGGACTTAGATGTTTTACAAGTTTAGCCAAGTTTTAAAGAATGACAGTGTCTAATAAAACTTGTTTTAGAAAATGATGTTACCGCTGAGATAAAAAAACCAGATAAGGGCAGCAACAGAAAAAAAAATCTTAACCGAGTTTTATACCAATAGCACATATCAATATAATTTTAAATATCATGTGATAGCACTAATTTTTGGAAATGTTTTCAATGATACAGATGAACTTATTTACAAAACAGAAACAAACTCATAGACATACAAACCAAACTTATGGTGATCAAAGGGGAAAGCAAAATGTGGGGATGTGGGGGGGGTTAAATTAGGAGTTTGAGATTAACATACATACACTACTATGTGCAAAATAGGTAAACAATGAGGACTTAACAGGGAACTATACTCATTATCTTGTAAAATGGAAAAGGGTCTAAGAAAATATATATATACACACATATAACCGAATCACTTTGCTGTACACCTGAAACTAATACAACATGGTACAACATGGTAAATTAATTATACTTTAATAAAAATAAAATAAAGCAAAAAAGGAAATATAATTTCACCACATTACAGTTTAAGTGAGAAAAAACATTATCATCCCAAAAGATGCAGAAAAAAATAAAGTTAGTGCCTTTTAGAATCAATTGTTAGAAACCTAGGAATAGGACATAACTTATTTAACTGATAAAAGTCATCTACCAAAACTTCTAGAGAAAACATTATTTGGAATGAAGAATATATAGAAGCATTCCTTTCAAGGGACAAAATGCTCCACCAGTAACAAAAGTTTTCAGCATAGTGGTGGAGGTTCTTGAACAACATAGTAAGTCAAGGAAATAAAACTGGAAGAAAAAGGTTTGGAAGAAAAAAAACCAAACCTGGTAATATTCCCACAGGTATCATCCCATACATAGAAATTCCAAGAAAATTCACAGGCCAAAAATTAAACCTCATAAGAAAGGTAGGCTATCAAATAAAAAATCCAATAGTGTCCCTCTTCTCTGGTCATAACTAAGCAAAATCATAATAAAAACATTAAAAAAAATTAAAAATAGGATGTCATATAATATCAACAAAAACAATAAAGCAATGCATGAGACTTTTAGGCGGAAAAATTTTAAACTATTGGAGACACAAAAGAAAACTTAAAGAAACGGAAAGTCACGCCATACTCATGGATGCGACAATTTAATACTCTAATAATATTAATTTCCTCCAAAATAATAAATTCAATGTAATTCCAAGTGAATATGAGAAACACTACTTTGGAGAATCTTGTCAAACCAATTCTATAATTAATTTCAAAGAATAAGGTCCACAAATGACTGAGAACCTCTGAAAACCCAAAGACAAACAGACGATCCTCATTAAATATTGAGATGTAATTCAAACAGAGGTGTTTGCACAAGACAAAACATAAAGGTCAAAGGAAATGAATTGAAAGCACAGAGTAAACTCATATGCATGAGGACGTAGAATATTTGAATATGGGATTATAAATTACTGAAGAAATGATAGATAATTTAGCAAATGGTGCTAGGAATACGTCTTTCTATAGTAGAGAAAAATTAGTATTCTAGCTCATATCATACACATTATCAACTCAGACGTATTAAAGGATTAGGAACAAGAAACAAAAATATAAATACAAAAATTAGCTGGGAGAAAGAGAGGAGAGAGCAAGTCTTTCTCCTTAGCTCTCTTTTTCTCCAGCAGTATCTGGCTGTGGCTGCTGCTTCTCTGTGCTTCCACTTCCCACAGGCAAGCACTCTCGCCCAGCCACCCCTGGCTCTGTGGTCCAGCCCAGACAGGCAGCCAACTGCAGCGACGACCCCAGCTCTCATGGCCTGACTCCTCCCTCTGGAGTCCCGGCTCCTGCCTGATGGCGGAACCCATCAGTGGCCACTTCTCCAGGGTTCCACTCCTGCCTAGTGGTCCTGCCTCCTGAGTGCTGGTAATATCGTCTCTTCCCTTGATACTGCAGAGAATTTCTGCAGTTGCCAATCCATGGATTGCTCCATACAGGTTACTTCTTTCCAGTTCTTCTTCTAACATCCCATAACTAGTCCCCTGGATTAAATTTCCTCAACTGAACTACCGCACATGGGTTATGTTCCCTGTCTGACACACTACCTTAGTCACCAAAATGAGAAGTTATAAGTAATTTGCAGTGGCACTGTTATCATGCACTCCACATTTATCTCTACAAGTTTGCATATGCTATTTTATTGCCATGAAGTTTTATTCATGCCATTAAGTTTTATTGTTTTCCATTTTATCGAATATTAAGATTTCAGGATATGGGTATGTTTTAAAATCCAACTTCAATGCATGCTGTAAGTGGTCTAAATAGAATCAGCAATTGTATTTCAGTTCACTTCATTATTGTCCATAGGAGTCACTATTTACAGCAAAAATAGTGCCATAGATTCAGTTTCTGTATATGTTAAGTGATGAGTTTTTGGTAGGCGACCATGGCCTGTTTTCACACTAGCATTTTATGATGCTAGGAAATAATTTCATGTTCCCAAATTACACCACATACCATCTAGAGTCCCCTGCCTTACTTTGACAGTATTAGCCATAGGACTAATGCATGGCCAGTATGAAGCAGAAGACAGTGAAAAGGAAAGAGCTTTACTTGAAAAATTTGACTTCTGCTCATTAAAATTAATCTAGGCATTATTGAATACTTACTAACTGTGGTGTTGGAGAAGACTCTTGAGAGTCCCTTGGACTGCAAGGAGATCCAACCAGTCCATCCTAAAGGAAATCAGTCCTGGATATTCATTGGAAGGACTGATGCTCAAGCTGAAACGCCAATCCTTTGGCCACCTGATGCAGAGAACTGACTCATTTGAAAAGCCCCTGATGCTGGGAAAGATTGAAGGTGGGAGGAGAAGGGGACGGGTGAGGATGAGATGGTTGGATGGCATCACTGACTCAATGGACATGAGTTTGAGTAAACTCCAGGAGTTGGTGATGGATAGGGAGGCCTGGCATGCTGCAGTCCATGGGGTCGCAAAGAGTCAGATACAACTGAACGAATGAACTGAACTGATGGGTCAAGAACGTTTTTGTGAAACAGGTAAGATTCTTATAATATAGAAACCTACGTATTCCTTCTCAATGGGGTTTACTTGTATTATTTATTATGCGTAGTTGCTCAGTCGTGTCCAACTCTGCATCCCCACGGACTGGGGATCTTCCTAACTCAGGGACTGAACCTCAGTCTCCTGCATTGCAGGCAGATTCTTTAGTCTGAGCCACTAGGAAGCCTCCTGGTATACTTATATCTTTCTCTATTTTTGTTCAATTGAGGTAGATTAACTATCAAGGTGAGTAAATGAGAGGCAAAAAAAAAAGCCACAAAGGGGGCTCTTCAGCTTCTCTGCCAAGATCTAGCCTGGAATTCAGTGGTGCAGGTTGGAAAAACATCACCTCCATGGGTTCAAACTATTTCCATATCAATCCCCTGAAATCTGCAGTATTATGACAGAGTGAATACAGTACAGTCAAACAATCAAGAATATAGCCTGGGATCAAACAAATTTGCATAACTAACACATCCTATTGATGCTTTCTTTTTAACACTAGCCTAGTAGCATCCATCCCTTACATTAGACTTAGTAGAATATGAGGCTAAAACAGTATCAGCTAAGTCACAATAAAATAAAAGCCAGACTCCATACAATACATCATCTCTCTAGCATATAATCAATCATACTAGACAGAGAAGCAAGAAAATGTGATCCGTGATGAAGAAAACATTTTTGAAATGACCACTACATTGATTTAAGTGCAAACTGGACAGTGTAAAAATCAAAGGGTCTATAAACATGAAAACAGAACAACAGAAATTATTTAATTATCTGAAAAACAAGAGATGAAATTACTTTCCAGGATCTGTGAGACAACAACAAGCAATCTTTAGTACACATAATTGAATACCAGGAAGGGTGGAAAAGGATGGAGCCCAAAACGCAGAGATGAAAATACTCCAAATCTATGAAAAAAAAAAGTCAAACTTCAGTTCCCAAAGGACCAATGAACCTAAAACAGGATAAATACAAAGAAAATCATGTGGAAGTTAGAATGGCGCCACTACAACCACCACCAAGAAGAAGATGCCTATACTCTAGTGCATAGAGACTACGAACACTTACAAGGCGGGAGGGTCCTTTCTGCTAAGACTGAATTAAGGATGTTGAGATAAGAGGTTGTTTTGGATTATCTGAGGGAGGGGCCCCCAGTGTCTTCACAAGGGTCCTTGCAAGCAAAGGCAGGAGGCAAGACGAGAGTACAGAAGCAGAGGTCAGAGTGAGGCAGGGCCATAAGCCAGGGGATTCAGACCACCTCAACCAGTGGAAAAAGACAAGGAACTGGGTCCTTCCCAGACTCTCTGGGAGAGACACAGCCCAAATGCCCCCTTTAGACTTCCAGTCTCCCAAACTCTGAATAAGCGTGTGTGGTCTTAAGCCACTCTCTGTGGTGATGTGTTTACAGCAGTAACAGAAAAGCAAAACAAATACAGAAGGCTTAAAAACAGAAGAAAAATCTAAAAATCAGAGAAAAAAGATACATTACACACAGAGGAACAGTGATACAGATGGTAACTGACAGTTCATCCCTAGAACATGGAGATCAGGAGAAAGTGAAACAACACACTGAGAACGCCAAAGCGACGTCCCTGGTGGTGCAGTGGGTAGGAATCCACCATCAATGCAGGGCACACGGGTTCGATCCCTGGTCTCGGAAGATCCCATGTGCTGCAGAGCAACTGAGCCCGTGTGCCTAGAGCCTGTGCTCCACAACAACAGAAGCCACCGCAATGAGAAGCCCGCACACCACAACTAGAGAAGTCCTCACAGCAATGAAGACAGCCAAAAATACACCAAGTATTAAAAATAAAAAATAAAGTGCCGGAAGAAGCCAGAAAAGAAGCTAGTCAATCCAGTATTCTATAGTCATAAAAATACATTTCCAAAAAAAATGAGGATAAAATACACTTCAGAAAAATTAAATATGAAATTGTTTACTGCCAAGAGAATTGTCCTATGAGAAATGCTAAAGGAAATCTTTCAAACTCAAGCAAAATGATACTAGATGAAATCTGATCAATAGAAAGAAGTGACAAAAGCTGGAAATGGTAAATAGGGAGGTACACATAACAGACTATGAACTGTTCTTTCTAAATTTCTTCAAAATAATAATAAAAGCAAAAATATTAATACTGAAATGTGGGGTTTATATATATGTCAAACTGGTACATAAAAAAAAAACTAGTACAAAGTAAGGAAGATAAAAATGGGGTTATAAGAGAACAAGGTCTGTAACATACTACTTGTATCAAAATAAAGGAATCGGGAGGGAGGTGGGAGGGGGGTTCTGGAAGGGGAACACATGTATACCCATAGTGGATTCATGTCAATGTATGGCAAAACCAACAAGATAATGTAAAGAAAATAAATAAATAAATAAAACTTTTTAAAAAAGAATAAAGGAGGGGATTTTACAGACATTAAAAGAATAATAAGAGAACATTGTGAACAACTTTATGCCAACAGACTCAACAATTTCTATGGAGTGAACAAATTGCTTGAGAGGGGGGAGGGAGGAGGGTTCTGGAGGGGAAGCATATATAAACCCTTGGCGGTTTCATGTCATTGTATGGCAAAACCAACACAATAAAGTAAAGAAAATTAAAAAAAAAAAAAGAGGTTGTCTTTTCTCCATTGTATATTCTTGCCTCTTTTGTCAAAGATAAGGTGTCCATAGATGCGTGGATTTACCTCTGGGCTTTCTATTTTGTTCCATTGATCTATATTTCTGTCTTTTTGCCAGTACCATACTGTCTTAATGACTGTGGATTTGTAGTATAGCCTGAAGTCAGGTAGGTTGATTCCTCCAGTTCCATTCTTCTTTCTCAAGATTGCTTTGGCTATACGAGGTTTTCTGTATTTCCATACAAATTGTGAAATTATTTGCTCTTTAACAAGTGGTGCTGGGAACACTGGACAGCCACTTGTAAAAGAATGAAACTAGAACACTTTCTAACACCATACACAAAGATAAACTCAAAATGGATCAAAGATCTAAGCATAAGACCAGAAACTATAAAACTCCTAGAGGATAACACAGGCAAAACACTCTCTGACATAAACCAAAGCGGGATCCTACATGACCCACCTCCCAGAATATTGGAAATAAAAGCACGAATAAACAAATGGGACCTAATTAAAATTAAAAGCTTCTGCACAACAAAGGAAACTATTAGCAAGGTGAAAAGACAGCCTTCAGAATGGGAGAAAATAATAGCCAATGAAGCAATGGACAAACAATTAATCTCAAAAATATACAAACAACTCCTGCAGCTCCATTCTAGAAAAATAAACGACCCAATCAAAAAGTGGGCCAAAGAACCTAACAGACATTTCTCCAAAGAAGACATAAAAATGGCTAACAAACACATGAAAAGATGCTCAACATCACTCATTATCAGAGAAATGCAAGTCAAAACCACAATGAGGTATCACTTTACACCAGTCAGAATGGCTGTAATCCAAAAATCTACAAGCAATAAATGCTGGAGAGGATGTAGAGAAAAGGGAACTCTCTTACACTGTTGGTGGGAATGCAAGCTAGTACAGCCACTATGGAAAACAGTGTGGAGGTTCCTTAAAAAACTGCAAATAGACCTGCCATATGACCCAGCAATCCCACTGCTGGGCATATACACCGAGGAAACCAGAATTGAAAGAGCCACGTGTACCCCAATGTTCATCGCCACATTGTTTACAATAGCCAGGACATGGAAGCAACCTAGATGCCCATCAACTGACGAATGGATAAGAAAGCTGTGGTACATATACACAATGGAATATTACTCAGCATTAAAAAAAATTCATTTGAATCAGTTCTACTCAGGTGGACGGAACTGGAGCCCATTATCCAGAGTGAAGTAAGCCAGAAGGAAAAACAACAATACAGTATATTAATGCATATATATATGGAATTTAGAAAGACGGTAACGAGAACCCAGCATGCAAGACAGCAAAAGGAACGCAGATGTATAGAACAGACTCGTGGACTCTGTGGATGAGGGTAAGGGTGGGATGATATGGGAGAATGGCATTGAAACATGTTAATTATCATACCTGTAATCAATCGCCAGCCCAGGATTGATGCTCGGGGCTGGTGCATCAAGATTTCCCGGGGGGAGGGAGGAGGGAGGGAGGAGGGAGGGGGGTTCTGGAAGGGGAGCATATGTAAACCCATGGCGATATCATGTCATTGTATGGCAAAACTAATAAAAGAAAAAAAAAACCTCAACATTCAAAAAAAAAAAAAAGCCCCCCCCAAAAAAAGAAAAGAAAAATTCAGTTTATCAACTGATTGAAGAAGAAATAGAAAATGTGAGTAATTCTATATCTATTCTTGCTTCAAGAGAAATCTCAAGCTCTGAGAATTAAATTCTGTGAAATGCTTAAGGAAAAATAATACCAATCTTGTACAAATCTTTCAAAAATCAGACATTTCCTATCTTAATTTATGGGGGCCAACATAACCTTGATACAAAGACCCATAAAGGATATTACAAGAAAATAAATTTATAAATTAGTATCTTTCATACACACAGTCATAAAAATGCTTAACAAAATACTAGTAAACTGAATCCAATATATTAAAAAGTGATAATATATCAAGTGAGGCTTATCTAGAGAATGCAAGATTAGTAAAAAGTCAGTGGAATCTATGATATAAAAACAAAGAGAAAATTAGGTCATGTCCATATATACCAAAAAAAGAGCATGTGATAAAATACATCACACATTTATGATTTAAAAAAAAACTCTCAGAAAACTGCTCATAGAATCATAATTATTTAATTACATAAAGGGTTTTTCATATCTAATGCAACACTGAATGCCTCCTCCTACAATCAGGAATAAGACAAGCATGTTCATTTTCACCACTGTTACTCAATATATTGCCAGCTCATTCACTAAGGCAAGAAAAATAAAAGGTGTGGGGTTTCCCCGGTGGCTCAGATAGTAAAGAATCTGTCCACAGTGTGGGAGACCCGGGTTTGATGCCTGGGTCCGGAAGATCCCCTGGAGAAGGAAATGGCGACCTACTCCAGTATTCTTGCCTGGAAAATCCCATGGACAGAGGACCCTGGTGGACCCCAGTCCATGGTGTCGCAAAGAGTCAGACACGACTGAGTGACTAACACACCAGGGAAATAATAAAACTTGTCCCTATTTACAAACCACTCAATTAGGTATATAGGAAAGCCCAAAGAATGTATCAAAAACTACTAGAACTAATGAGCAAATTTGGCCAAGTTTCAAGACAAATATCTACACATGTGTACACATACATATCAGTTATTTCTATGTATTAGCAATAATAATTACATATGAAATTTAAAATAATACTCCTTAAATAGTATAAAATACTTAGGAATTAATTTAACAAAAGGTATGCAAAGACCTGAAAACTGTACTGAAACTACAAAAGACTAAGAGAAATTCAAGAACACCTAAATAATTGGAGAAATATATCATGTGTATAGGTTGGAACACTCAGTAAAGTTAATATGCCAATTCTTTCTAAATTTATCTATAGACTCAGAGCAATCCCAATTAAAATCAAAACATGTTTTGTAGATAGTAACTGATTCTAAAATCTATACACAATCAAAAGATGTATAATCACTAAAACATTCTTAGAACAGAGTGAAAAGATTCACATTACCAGGTTGAAGACTTAAAAGAAGTCTATAGGAATCAAAACAGTATGGAAGTGGCAACAAATCAATGAAACAAAATAGAGTTTAGAAAAAGACTCACATACAATCAAGAGGCAAAGGCTCCAAGGCAATTCCATAGAAAATAATTGAAATTCTACACAAAAGAAAAGAATCTATAGGCAATTCTAGAGAAAAGGAAAGTCTATTTCACAAATAGTGCTAGGAAAAAAAAACTGGATAAATGTATATTTTAAAGACAGGAATAAGATTCTTTTATTTCATCTCTCATGTTATTAAAAAACTTACAAATTTTGGATAATTGTATTTTTAAAAATGAATTTTGAAGCTACTTTACAGAATATACAAGAATTTGAGCTGAATCACACACTTATACATAAAAGCTAAAACTGTAAATATTCCAGAAGAAAACAAAGGAGAATATTTTCCCGACCTTTCCTTGGGTAGGCAAAGATTTCTGAAGGACACAAAAAGCTCTAACATGAAATATGCCTACCTCACAAAACTTAAATTTGTAAGAATGTTTAAACTTCTTCCCATCAAAAGAAACATTAAAAAATTTAAAAATAAGCAGAATATATTTGCACTAAACATATGCCAAAAGACTTGTATATATATATATGTGTGTGTGTGTGTGTGTGTGTGTGTATAGTACCTGTAATTCACAGATTCAATACAATCCCTATCAAATTACCAATGGTATTTTTCATAGAACTAGAACAAAAAAATTCACAATTCATATGGAAACACAAAAGACCCTGAATAGCCAAAGCAATCTTAAGAAACAAGAATGGAGCTGGAAGACTCAACTTTCCTGACTTCAGATTATACTACAAAGCTACAGTCATCAAGACAATATGGTACTGGCACAAGAACAGAAACATAGACCAATGGAAAAAGAAAGCCCAGAAATAAACCCATGCACCTATGGGTACCTTATTTTTGACAAAGGAGGTAAGAATATACAATGGGGCCAAGACAGCCTCTTCAATAAATGGTGCTGGGAAAACTGGACAGCTACATGTAAAAGAATGATATTAGAACATTTCCTAACACCATACACAAAGATAAACTAAAAAATAAACTCAAAATTTCTTAGAGGAAAACACAGGCAGAACACTGGATGACATAAATCAAAGCAAGATCCTCTATGACACACCTCCTAGAGTAACGGAAATAAAAACAAAAGTAAACAAGTGGAACCTGATTAAACTTAAAAGCTTTTGCACAGCAAAGGAAACTATAAGCAAAGTGAAAAGACAACCTGCAGAATGGGAGAAAATTAGAGCAAATGAAACAACTGACAAAGGATTAATTTCCAAAATATATAAGCAGATCATACAATTCAATACCAGAAAAACAACCCAATCAAAAAGTGGGAAAAAAACCTAAACAGACATTTCTCCAAAGAAGACATACAGATGGCAAACAAACACATGAAAAGACACTCAACATTGCTCATTATTAGAGAAATGCCAATCAAAACTACAATGAGAGATCACCTCACACTGGTCAGAATGGCCATCATCAAAAAGTCTACAAACAATAAATGCTGCAGAAGGTGTGGAGGAAAAGGAATGCTCTTGCACTGTTTGTAGGAATGTAAATTGATACAGCCACTACGGAAGGCGGTATGGAGATTCCTTAGGAATAAAACCACCATATGACCCAGCAATCCCACTCCCAGGCATATACCCTGAGGAAACCAAAATTGAAAAAGACATGTGTATATCATTTTTCATTGCAGCACTATTTACAATAGCTAGAACATGGAAGGAACCTAGATGTCCATCAATGGATGAATGGATGAAGAAGTTGTGGTACATATCCACAATGGAATATTACTCAGCCACAAAAAGGAATGACTTTGAGTCAGTTCTCATGAGGTGGATGAACCTAGAACCTATTATACAGAGTGAAGTAAGTCAGAAAGGGAAAGGTAAATATCATACTCTAACACACATAGACATAATCTAGAAAAATGGTACTGAAGAATTTACTTGTAAGGCGGCAATGGAGAAACATACATAGAATACAGACTTCTAAGGGGAGGCGAGGGTGAGATGAATGGAAAGAGTAGCAAAGAAACTTACATTACCATATGTAAAATAGATAGCCAATGGGAATTTGCTATATGGCTCAGGAAACTCAAACAGGGGCTCTGTATCAACCTAGAGGGGTGGAATGGGGAGGAAGATGGGAGGGAGGTTCAAAGGAGAGGGAATATATGTATACCTATGGTTGATTCAAGCTGGGATTTGACAGAAAACAACAAAATTCTGTAAAGCAATTATCCTTCAATAAAAAATAAATTTAAAAAAATAATAAATAGTGCCTGTAATTCAATAATAAAAGATAAACATGCCCATGAAAATATGCAAAAAACAGACTTTTTTAAAAACCAAAAAGACATAAAAGGTAACAATAAAGATAACATGTCTTACTCTCATTTTTGTTGGACATAATTGACTATATAAAACATACATAATTTCTTTCTTTTTGGGATGTAATTTTATCTTCTCATTCTGCTTCACAGAGTGTAATATTATAATAGCTTTTTGCCTCTATCCATGAACACATTTTAGCACCTGTTGGGTATTAAATTCCTATCACTTCTCGTCAGGTATTATTATACATTGCTATTAGGTAAGTAAACAGTACAAAATTTCTAGAAAGCAGTTTTATAATTTGTATTAAGAGGCTTTAAATGTCTATGGCATTGGATTAGTAATTTCTCTCCTGGGGATATGGAATAAGAAAATAATTTAAATTGTAAAATGAGATTTATGAACATCATGTTAATTACAGGAGTTTTTAAAAACCACCAAACATCCAGAAACCTAAAAGTTCCATACAGAAAGCTTTACATGATGAAATAATTAAAACATAAATTGAGAAATATTTACAGAATGAAAGAGTAGGATTTTACTTATGATTCCATATATATTTAAAAACATGGAAATAAGGCAATTGAAAGGAAATATATCAAAATATAAATACAGTTCATTATGGATCATGTAATTATGACAAATATTTTTACTTTTAACTCTTAGACTTACAAATGTTACCAAAATAAATGTTAATATTACCTTTTTCTTTAAAAAAAAATTTATGGTATGTGTATAACTTCAACCTTGGGAATTTCTCTTTGTAACCTCTCTTACCTTTTGCATTTCTAATTTATAAATACAAGAGAACATACATATTTTAATTTTGATTAACAAAAAGAGAGCTGTCTATGCTTTCTTTAAAGTTCAGGAGACTGAAATTTTTGGATTGCATGCCATGTAGCAAATCAGGCTCCCAATTGCTCAATCTGAATAATGCTTTGAACTGTCTTGAAAAGTTTTAGATTACTTAGAAACAGACTCAACCTGAAAGAACTTTCACAGCTATAATGGCAGAAAATTGTGACAGAAATAAATACATCTTACAAGGTCTGAATACAGTCTGTTCTGTTCAGTTCAGCTGGTCAGTTGTATCCGGCTCTTTGCGTCCCCATGGACTGCAGCACACTGGGCTTCCCCATTTATCGTCAACTCCCAGAGTTTATGCAAATTCATGTCCATCAAGTCGGTGATGCCATCCAACCATCTCATCCTCTGTCATCCCCTTCTCCTCCTGCCTTCAATCTTTCCCAGCATCAGGGTCTTTTCAAATGAGCTATTTCTTTGCATCAGGTGGTCAAAGTATCGGACTTTCAGCTTCAGCATCAGTCCTTCCAATGAATATTCAGGACTGATTTCCTTTAGGATGGACTGGTTGGATCTCCTTGTAGTCCAAGGGACTCTCAAGAGTCTTCTTCAGCACACCAGTTCGAAAGCATCAATTCTTTGGTGCTCAGCTTTCTTTATAGTCCAACTCTCACATCCATACATGACTACTGGAAAAACCATAGCTTTGACTAAGCGGACTTTTGTTGGCAAAGTAATGTCTCTGCTTTTTAATATGCTGTCTATGTTGATTATAATTTTTCTTTCAAGGAGCAAGTGTCTTTTAATTTCATGGCTGCACTCACCAACTGCAGTGATATTGGAGCCCCCCAAAATAGTCTGTCACTGTTTCCATTGTTTCCCCATCTATGCCATGAAGTGATGGGACTGGAAGCCATGATCTTAGTTTTCTGAATGTTGAGCTTTAAGCCAACTTTTTCACTCTCCTCTTTCACTTTCATCAAGAGGTTCTTTCGTTCTTCTTCTATTTCTGCCTTTACAGCAGCGTCATCTGCATATCTGAGGTTATTATATTTCTCCCGGCAATCTTGATTCCAGCTTGTGCTTCTTCCAGCCCAGCATTTCTCATGATGTACTCTGCATATAAGTTAAATAAGCAGGGTGACAATATAAAGCCTTGACGGACTCTTTTCCCTATCTAGAACCAGTCTGTTGTTCCATGTCCAGTTCTAACTGTAGCTTCCTGACCTGCATACAGATTTATCAGGCAGGTCAAGTGGTCTGGCATTCCCATCTCTTGAAGAATTTTTCACAGTTTCTTGTGATCCATAGAGTCAAAGACTTTTTGGCATAATCAATAAAGCAGAAATATATGATTTTTTGGAACTCTCTTGCTTTTTTGATGATCCATAGGATGTTGGCAATTTGATCTCTGGTTCCTCTGCCTTTTCTAAATCCATCTTGAACATCCGGAAGATCATGGTACGTGTATTGCTGAAGCCTGGCTTGGAGAATTTTGAGCATTACTTTGCTAGCATGTGAGATGAGTGGAATCGTGTGGTAGTCTAAGCATTCTTTGGCATTCCCTTTCTTTGGGATTGGAATGAAAACTGACCTTTTCCAGTCCTGTGGCCACTGCTGAGTTTTTCTAATTTGCTGGCATATTCAGTGTAGCACTTTCACAGCATCATCTTTTAGGATTTGAAAGAGATCAAATGGAATTCCATCACTTCTACTAGCTTTGTTTGTAGTGATGCTTTCTAAGGCTCACTTGACTTCGCATTCCAGGACATCTGGCTCTAAGCGAGTGATCACACCATTGTGATTATCTGGGTCATGAAGACCTTTTTTGTACAGTTCTTCTGTGTATTCTTGCCACCTCTTCTTAATATCTTCTGCTTCTGTTAGGTTCATACCATTTCTGTCCTTTATCGAGCCCATATTAGCATGAAATATTCCCTTGGTAGCTCTAATTTTCTTGAAGAGATATCTAGTCTTTCCCATTCTATTGTTTTCCTCTATTTCTTTGCATTGATCACTGAGGAAAGCTTTCTTATCTCTCCTTGCTATTCTTTGGAACTCTGCATTCAAATGGGTATATCTTTCCTTTTCTCTTTTGCCTTTCACTTCTGTTCTTCTCACAGCTATTTGTAAGGTCTCCTCAGACAACCATTTTGCCTTTCTTTTTATTGGGGGATGTTCTTGATCCTTGCCTCCTGTACAATGTCAAAAGTCTCCATCCATAGTTCTTCAGGCACTCTGTCTATCAGATCTAATCCCTTGAATCTATTTGGCACTTCCACTGTATAATCGTAAGGGATTTAATTTAAGTCATACCTGAATTGTCTAGTGATTTTCCCTACTTTCTTCAACTTAAGTCTGAATTTGGCAATAAGGAGTTCATGATCTGAGTCACAGTCAGCTCCCAGTCTTGTTTTTGCTGATTGTATAGAGCTTCTCCATCTAGAAATAAATACAACTTACAATGTCTGATTATAGTCTGAATGAAAGCCAAAAAGGTAATTGGGTTACCGAGCACCCAATGAAGAATCATCTTAATAGGAATGCAAATCAACCAGTAAAATGAATTGAAATGTTTAATTATAAGATAAAGAGTCTAAAAGAAATAATCTTTTCTCCCCTTCCAATAATTCTATTTCAAATTCCTCTTAAAGGATCATTCTGAATATTTTATATACACAAAAACAGATGTACTTTTACCAAATAACTACACTGATCTCTTTATATAATCATCTTACACAGATGTGTGTTTTCAAATAATTTACCTTCTCAGAAATATAATCAATATAATATAATATTGATTACAAATATAATCAATATAATTTCAAGGAACATGAAATTTAAGGACTGAAAATAAAGCACTTTCATTATTTTTTTTAAATTTTCTTTACTTTATTGTGTTGGTTTTGCCATACATTGACATGAATCTGCCATGGGACTTTCATTATTGAGTAAAAAAATTACATGGTGTCTGCCCTATGGATAAGTAAGGAAGTGTTAGTCACTCAGTTGTGTCCAATTCTTTGTGACCCCATGGACTGCAGCCCTCCAGGCTCCTCTGTCCATGAGATTCTCTGGGCAAGAACACTGGAGTGAATTCCCAGTCCCTTCTCCAAGTGATCTTCCCAACCCAGTGACTGAACCCAGGTCTCCTGGTAAAGACTTGCAGGCAGATTCTTATCATCTGAGCCACCAAAGAAGCCCCTGTTATATGGATAGTAACAACAGCTTGATACTCATGTACGTCAATAATAAGATGTATATGAGTACTGAGTTGCTGTTTTTATTGCTCAGTTGCTAAGTCGTATCTGATTCTTTGCAACCCCAGGGACTACTGCACGCCGGGCTTCCCTGTCCTTCACTACCTCCGAGTTTGCTCAAAATCATGTCTTTGAGTCGGTGATGCCACCTAACCATCTCAGCCTCTGCCACCCCCTTCTCCTCCTGCCCTCAGTCTTTCTCAGCATCAGGGTATTTTCCAATGAGTTGACTCCTCACATCAGGTGGCCAAAGTATTGGGAGCTCTAGTAACGTTATTTAAATTACATGGGATGTTCTCTACATTTAGTAATTTTACAATTTCATGTTCTCTACACCAATTCCTATCTATTATTTTTCTCCTTTACCTACTCATGACAGGATGGGAGAGATAGATAGATAAATAAAGATAGAGATAGAATATTAAACACTTTCTCCCAACCTAGTGAATTCTGAGTTCCAAGCATGCATTTCAAACTGCACATTTGTACACCTGCTTAGATGTCTCACAGGGATTTCAATTTTAACTTACAGGAAACAGAGCTCATTTTTGACACTTTTATCCTTTCTCTAATATTGTCACCTTTACTCAGTGGCCTACGCTGGCCACCCACCCCTTTCTCACCCTCCCGATAAGTGCCTATCCACTCACCAACCCTTTCTGTCTTCATCATCACTTTCTTTATTCAGGCTTTCAGATATTCTCATCTCTTCACCTGGACTTTGGTACCAACATCCTTATTTGTCCATCTGTCTCCAGAAGTGAAGATTCTCGTTACTTTTCACACTGACATCCAGTGAGCAACTAATCCACTGAGCAACTAATCCAGTCCTGTCTCATGCCATCAGCTGCAAACTCCCCATAACAGTTAAAACAATAAAAATTTTTAAAAATATCTAACTCTTTCTGCCCTTCATTCACCATCTGCATCACCCCTCTGAGCCACCACTGGTCCTCCTGGTTTCCACGTTCTCTTAAGCTGATGCCTCTGTGAGAGTGGCCACTTGGCATTCTCACCCATAGAGACTCCAATCTGTAAACACGGCTCTCCTTTCTATCCTCATTAAACAGAATGTATTACCTCAGTCTGTGATTGCTCGTTTCCTTCTTCACCCCCCTCCTAACACTGGACTGTGGGCATCCTGAGGACACAGCTTTTCTATTGGTTCATATTGAATCTGTTCTATCTAGCGAGTGTCACTTATGGATTCAATAAGTATTTGTGGTTTCAACAACTATTCAACAAATATTTATGAGTGACACTAAATGAATGAAAGCAGTGAGATATTTTAAATAAGTATTGCCTAGCATTTAAAAAATCCCTATTAATTAGAGACCAATCCATATTGCCCATATTTCCCAAATGCTGCATGGCCTTTAATGATCCAACCTCAGAGGTTACACAGCATCATTTCCACTGTACTCTACTCACCAAGTATTTGTAAGGCCACATAGAGTCAAGGGGAGGTTATACAGACTTAAACCCTTGATGGGAGAACCCCCAAAATCTGATGCCGGTCTAAACCCGCAGTCACCGAAGGACACTAATGAACTAAATTACTTTGAAAATATATAAATAAAAGACTTGCTTGTCCTGCTTCTCTTAAACAAACTGTGTAAGTAATCAAAGAGTGTGTGCTCAGTCATCTCTAACTCTTGCGATCCCATGAACTGGAGACTGCTAGACTCTTTGTCCATGGAATTTTTCAGGCAGGAGTACTGGAGCAGTTTGCCATTTCTACTCCAGGGGATCTTCCCAACCCAAGGATTGAACTCACATTTCTTGTGTCTCCTTTATTTAGCAGAAGGATTCTTTACCACTCTGCCACCTGGGAAACCCCAAAAGTTGTGGCACATGGGCTTAGCTTCTCTGAGGCATGTGAGATCTTCCCAGATTAGGGATCAAATCTGTGTCTCCTGCATTTACAGGCAGATTCTTAACCACTGAGCCACCAGGGAAGCCCCAACCAAGCAGTAGGTGTAGGAAAAACTCCTCTTTATGGACACACTCCAGTTAACGAATGAAGAACAGAGTCAGAATATCACTGCTGTGTAATCCCTGATGATTCCTGGATTCTGACATTGATCATCAAAGACTATGATCAAGAGAGAGAGAGAGAAAGAAAAAGAGAACCAGACATTACATACCCTCTTTTGGAAGAATGAAACACTACTTACAAAAGACATTTGGAGAAATATGTGTCTGATGAATCTATATCCAACTATCAACTTAGCAAAAACAGGTAAAAGAGAAGAGCACATTATTGAGACTCTGTGGACATTATCAGCTCAGTTCAGACTCAGGGAAACTTCACAAGACAAAGAGCCCGGTCTCTTTAATAGATAAATGAAAAAAAAAAAAAGAAGAAGAGAGAGAGATGGGTGCTATAAAGACTCAAGAGTCATAGAATGTATTTTATTTGAATCCTGATGAAAATGAACAGAGCAAGAGAAAACAAATGACATATGCAAGACAATTAGAATTTGAGCACTGAGTAGATATTTAGTAATATTAAGATGCTATTGTTTTGAGATGATATGATTGTATTCATAAAAGGAAGTCTTATTTTTTTAAAAAACATATTCAGAAATATTTATGGGAAAAATTATATAATGTCTTAGATTTACTTCAAAATAATATAAGAGAGGAGACCATAGCTGGAGACAGAAATAAGATTGCCCATGAATTGATAATAGGTTAAGTGACACCTGCCAATGCAGGAGACATAAGAGACACGGGTTCAATTCTTGGGTAGGAAAGAATCCCTGGAGAAGGGCACGGCAGCCCATTCCCATGGGCAGAGGCCTGGAGGGCTACAGTCTGTATGGTCGCAGAGTCGGACATGACTGAAGTGACTTTCCACGCATGCACGCATGAGGCTAGGTGATAGTGAATGAGGCGTCAACAGGCTGTCAGTTTCTCCAGTGAATTTTTCCCATAACAATTATTTATTTTGAAAACACTTTACTGATGCCCCAAAGTCAAAACTCCTAGGTAAATTCTCTAAGGCACTTTGTGATATCACCCCTGTCTGCCTCTCCAGGACACATCACTTTCGCTTTTCACCAATTTTTAAGCTATATAAAACTGACTGTAGTCTGCACAGAAGACTACGGTCTCTCAGACTACCAAGTGTCTCTACATATCTCTTTTTCAAGAATGCTAAGTCCTATTCTTTTTCACTTGGCAAAATTCATTCATCCTGTCACATTTTTTATTGCAAATTACAAGTCTCAGGTTCTCTGCTGTGGACCAGATACACTAGGCTGATGGATACCAGCCACCTGCCATTCCCACCTGACACTCCACCCATTCTCTGCCCTGTGAAACTGACCCAGTTAGACTATTTAATGGCTGGGGAGCAAGAACTATACTGATGTCTCCGGCTCTCTCCCTGACAGGCTGGCACAGGATGACTGCTTCCACTTAGCAAACACTACTCCTACCAGGTGGTCCTTCCTAAGTCATTCTTTTTCTGGTACAGCTGACTGTTTCCTTGTCTTTGCATCTTCAGCTCAGGAATACTCCATCACCCATTGTCGCTTCTCATAAACCTAGTGCCCTATTTGTAAAGAGTCCATCCATTAACTTCTCCTCTAATTACCCAGTTTCACCCTGCCTTCTCCTTCTTGTTCAGACTTTAATTGTATAACTGAAAGCAGAAACAACCCAAACCAAAGAAAGACTTCTAAAAAGAACCTAACACAGATACAGACTGAAAAGCTATATAAGACGAAGAGGTAAAGAACATTTGAGATAGGCAGCATATGCAATGGCCCTGCGGTACAAAGATGCAAAGGACGTCCAGGGCTGCGGTTGACTTGAGAGGCAACAAGCTGAAAGCACAGAGGGCAGGGGTAAAGGACGGAGATTTGGAAAGAAACTCAATTTTGCAGTAAAGATTTAGTTTGTGATCTTGAGAGTAATGGGAAAGTGTCTCATATTCTCCCTGCCCTCACAGGCCTAGGTAAGGGATCATCTTCTTTTAGCCATTCCTTGACAGCCTTCTACAACACAGCCAGGACTAGGAAACGCTCATGCAAAAATTCAATACATGTTCACTGTATTAGTGAATAAATGAGTGAGTAAAATAACACATGACCAGGTTTGAGACTTTCTCGGGCTCCTCCAAATAGTCTTCCTTGCACATACCCCACCTGTACTTATTCCTATTTGCTCCTAGCTGAGTCTTTATCTATAATTAACATAAAGACTTTTGGAGAGAAAGAGTTATATATGAGCTATGTATGGTCTTGAAAATTAGATCATCCCCAGACCAATCTTTTACACTTAATGAGCATTTCATTCTAGACACATCAAGTGTAATGAGCAACATCACCACCTCAGGAGATGGACATTCTTTTCATAATCACAAGAGTTTACTCTGTTAAATCTCACCAATTCAAGGTGATGGAGGAAAAGTCACTTGAAATTCATGAGATGGATGAAAGAGAGAGCTGTTTTAGGTTGCTTAGAACAAGAAATACAACCTTCTATCCTTGAGGTATAACAGCATGGCCTACATGCTAGCCAAGTGCAAGAAGAAGCTTTATTTTCATTTGCTTTACAAACTGAGAGTATGGTTGATCTATATCTGATAAAAGGATAAGCAAAATTTTTAACTAGTTTATCATTTAATAATAAGTTAAAACACAAGGCTAAAACCTGCTTGTGACTGACCTTATATTATACACTTACTTGTCTAATGCCAGGAACCAAAATTAAAATGCAAGGTGACCTCAATACTGGCAAGTGAATATTCTTTAATGTCATAAGAAGTCTTTCTATATTCAGATGTTCTGTGATAATGGCGATGCCCATCTTATGCTTAAGTGGGCAAAATGGAAATGAATGCAAATGACCATGTTCTTTTTATCTAAACTTGAGTCCTCCATGAACCAACAAAGTATCAAAAGGCAAGATTTCTACATCAATGCTGGGATATGTTTGTGGCATAATGCTGTGTAATTAACATAAAAACCTTTGCATTTCATTGTGGTAGAAAATATCAGGAAAAGTAACAAATAATATTCATTTACCTTTGAAGTTCAAACAAATATGCATTAACTTTTTTTAGTGACATAAAGAATGACTTTTTGTTTTTGGCTTCCCCTGGCAAATCTACATTGCATACAGTTTATAAGTTGATAAGCCAGGAGACAACATTATACCAAAATCTTGTAAAATGCATAAACTCTCACTGCAACTAAAACACATTTAACTTCAATAAAACAGATGTATTGCTCACCAAAGACGCCATGGTGAATCCAATGACTTCAATATAACCATCATCATGACGCTGGGGTTCAAAGTCATGGTGATCTCCTGGGTTCCCCCAAGGCATTGTGCCAGCACAATATCTGCAAGAGAAGAGTAAAATCAGAATTTTTACAATGTTGTGTTAGTTTCTACTGTACAGCAAAGAGAATCAGCCATAGTATACATCCATCCCCTCTTTTTCCCCTTGGGCTTCAAAGAGATCAAACCAGCCATCTGCAAAGAAAATCAATCCTGAATACTCAGTAAAAGGACTGATGCTGAAGCTCCAATACTTTGGCCACCTGATGGGAAGAGTCAACTCATTAGAAAAGATCCTGATGCTGGGAAAGACTGAAGGCAGGAGGAGAAGGGGACCACAGAGGATGAGATGGTTGGATGGCATCACTGACTCCATGGACATGAGTGTGAGCAAGCTCTGGGAGCTGGTGATGGACAGGGAAGCCTGGTGTGCTACAGTCCATGGGGTCACAAAGAGTCAGACACGACTGAGTGATGAACAACAGCAGCAATTCCCTCTTTTTGAGACTTTCTTCCCATTTAGGTCACCACAGAGCTTTAAGTAGAGTCCTCTGTGGTATACAGTAGATTCTCATTAGTTATCTATTTTATACATAGTATCAATAGTGTGTGTGTCTCACTCTATAATTCACATAGGCCTACTTTCCATGACATTCCATGAGTCACCAATAGGTGGTTTCAAAATTTAGTCTTGGAGGGAGACATATACATGCCAGTAAGAGAGGAAAAGAGAATCGAGGAGCATCAGTAGTAAATACATAATTAAGACAATGAGTACCCCAGGATGGGGGAACAGTAACTGAAGACAGAGGAGTAAAAAAGGGATGAGGCAAAGATGTGAGATCAGAAAGGGAAGGGAAGTCAGGGAAACTGAAAAGTAGAATAAATAAAGTCCAGAGGGGAGATGGGAAGGAGCAAGAAGAATGAGGAGAAGAAAAGAAAATTAAAGCAAGCTAACGAACAATATTTCCTTAGAATCTAGGCCTCCTACTTCAATGACTAAGATGAAAATACTTCTGGAATAGGTTGTAAGGGGTTAAACTGAGCACTGCCAAAAGTCATCAGGAGACTATGCTTTCCCAGACATAGATTTACATACACTTCTCATTTCAAACAAATTCAGCCTAAATAGAACTTACTTGTGGATTTTTGTGTCTGAGTTGTCTGGTTTGCAAATAACAAAGAGTCAGAGATCCATCCCTTTCAAAATCTTGGCTTGGGAGCCTAGAATCTAAATTTAAGCCCACTGAGAAATGTGCTTATTTTGAGACTAGTTAATCTTAAATACCCCTTTCTCCTGAGGTATATAATAGCACCAAAGGAAGTTGACATTCTGGCTAGAAAATGCTGCTCTAATTGATCCTATTTTTTCAAAGCAATCATCTGGCAAAGATTTTGAATGAATTCCACGCTGAAATCAGGCTGGAAGGTTTCCTAATAGCTTTTGGGAAACTAAGAACACATATTTATCCAAGTCTATCATTCCTGGGGAGGGTGACAAGGTGGGAGGGCTTCAAGAATTACATCAAAATGTCTCGGTCCAGAGGGCTGCTTGGGCTTCTTAAGGATGGATAAGTACACACCATGCATGCTATACCAAATACATGAAAAAATACCACTGAGAACATTAAACAAAGCAAGTAGGAGAAAAATTGATCAGGCCCCGAGACTCTTAGTAAGTCATTAAGGTAACTACTTTTCATTGCCTGTACCTGGAAATTTTCCGTCATGAGAGCAGAAAACTTAGGTCAAACAGAGTTCACATCAAACCAAGGAAAACAATAAGAACAGGGCTTACCTGGGTATATTTAAAAATACTATACACTGGAACTTCAGTTCCTGGATCTTTGGGGTAAGATCGGTCCCATCACACTGCAACAATAGAAGCAGAAAAAGCAAGGGTTTTGAAGCAGGTGCAAATCTACAAGACAACTTAGCTGACAAGGGCAGGTACCAAAGTCTTACCCTTGTCCTTGTCTCTTGCTGACGTGGATGGCCATTACTATGACCGAAAATTTACTCTAACTTCTCCAGCTCCAGAGTTCAGGCCTTGGTTTTGCTTTGACTTCATGTAAAAATGAAGCTGCCATTTGACCAAAATGGTTTTCTCTGGTCTCACAATCCAAGGAGCTCTCATTATTCTTAACGTTGGACTGTGATTGGATACTTTGGCTTGTAGTATCAATATTAAAAGATTTAGGTATGTAGGTAGGTTTAGTTGCTAAGTCATGTCTGACTCTTGTGCCCCTACGGACTGTAGCCCACTAGGCTCCTCTGTCCATGGAATTTCCCAGGCAAGAATACTGGAGTGGGTTGCCATTTCCTGACCCAGGGATCAAACCCAGGTCTCCTGCATTGCAAGCAGACTCTTTACCAACTGAACCACCAAGGGTTGCAAGATATTGAATATAGTTCCCTGTGCAGTAAATCCTTAACAGATTTATGAACATTTAAAAGAATAAAAAGGATGAAGCCTCAAGATGAGGCAATAGTAATCTCTACCATCACCATCTGATTCAAAAATAGTCATGCATATGACCACTTATTTTCTTTGTTTTTTGAGATAATATGTCTTTTGAAAATATGCAATTTAATATTTTGAAAGCTGTTTGAAAGGAATATATTCTGCATGGTGGTTGTTGTTGTTTTTAAATCTATTATAAATTAGCATTATCTCCACTAGCGATTTGCTCTTTTTTTTATTTGAAAAATGTTAAAATTTCTTAATAATAGTTAACATCACACAGTTAATCCAACTAGTTATTTATTGTACATGACAACATCTTCACTAGACTGAGTGCTCAGGGGTTTGAGATGATCTGCTATTGAGCACATCGCAGTCATAGACTGAGAGTTAATATATTTACACAGGCAAAGCAGCGTCAGCAAGGAACTATCACCTAACTGTGGGAACACAACCATTCAAAACGCATTTTGCAGCATTCCATTTTAGAAGCCACACATACAGCTCTACTTTTTAAAAATGTGCAATTTCATAGATGGTGCCTAATTTTTCAAGTTTAAAAGTAAAAGTTCACTTCTATTTCTTGCTCTTATCAGTGTAATCTCTTACAGACTGTGACTGGTCTTCTGAGATAAACCACTTCATTGGTTCTGGATGTGACCTTGGGTTTCAAGGGCCTCAGGCTGGCTTGGCCTCAATGCCTTTGTGTGTGGTTTCCCTGACCAGCTTGGGGCTTCCCTGGTGGCTCAGATGGTAAAGAATCTGCCTGCAATGCAGGAGACCTGGGTTCAATCTCTGGATCAGGAAGATCCTCTGGAGAAGGGAAAGGCAATCCACTCCAGCATTCTTGCCTGGAGAACCCCATGGATGGAGCAGCCTGGCGGGCTACAGTCCTTGGGTGGCAGAGTCAGACACGCCCGAGTGACCAGCACTTTCACTTTGCCTGACTGGTTAGTGCTTTCCCCAAGCGCATCCTCCGACTGATGGAGGAAGAGGCTTTTCATGTCCCTTTCTCATTTCCCACTGGTGACAAACACCAAAAGAGGAGCACTCTGGTCAGAGCTCCAGGCCTCCTGATGTCAAAGGTATAAAGCCTGCTTTTTATCTGCTCTCCTCACACCCCCGCCACAGAATTTCACCCACTGTCGTCTCCTTGGGAGACAGGGTTAAAGCATTCCCAAGATCCTTGCAAATTTCTCAAGTTTTCTTCAGAGGGACCTGCGGTCCAGGTTACAAGGACTCTGCTAGCCATCAAGGTTGTCTCATTCTCCTCCTCCCAGCTGATCTTAACGCTTATTCTCAAAAACTGTTTCTGGCAAATCTTATAATCCTAAATAAGCAAAGTCTTCTCAAATGTTATTTAGATAGGAATGAAGTTCTAGACATTGGTTGAAGGTGTTTTCACAATGCTTCCAGAATCTTAAACACACATAAGGTCTCCCAGTTTAAGGACCTGAGTTGATAGATGGGTCTACCAGTGAAGAAAAAATGTAGCCGTCTTAAATGATCAAAACTGAGTGTTGTAAGCAACTAAAACTTTCAAAAAAAAAAAAAAAAGCATGTGATACCTTAATAGTATGCAAAGCAGCACTGTCATATTACAGCAGAAAACCTATACTTATATATTACTTTATTTAGAACAGAATTATTTTTTTTTTAATTTTCTATTTTTTCCTCCTGAAAAAAGACATGTCAGTGATTCTGGAAACTCAGCAAATTCTATGAGGATGGGTGCTTTACAATATTTTACAAAATTTTCCTATATATTATTGCATTTAAACTTCACAAACTCTTTAGGACTGCAGTTTTCAACTTTCTCCCTACTTCAAACACACAAAGGAAAATATTTCCATACCAAAAAATCTTCCTGTGTACAAGCTCACATGTGGATGAATCGAAACAAGAAAAACACACGTGAAGTAGAACAAAAGAAGGATGTATGTAGGTTTTTGTTACTATCCTCTGGGTGTATATATGTGTGTGTCTGTGTATACAGTATTTGTGCACATATTTTATATTTCTGTGAGATTAGATTATTAACTATTACATCAGAAACACTGACGTCACCCCGTGGCAAAGATAAGATAGTCTGCTGTTATGTGTGCATCTATTTGCCCTGACTTCTATCTTTTTGGCCTCACTCTCAGTGACGTCATTGGAGAAACACCCTTGTACATTTCTGTGTCATAGCACAATGATAATTGTTGCCCCAAATGCACGTGCTTTTAGTCATATAGACAGACCTCGTAAAGACAGGCATAGGGCTGAATCCCAATTGTTAAGACTTAGTTTCTGTTTTGTTTTTTTTTTCCTCTTCATAAATAAAAGATGATTACACAGACCAATCCACCTGGAACATTATACCTACTGGCTAATATCAAACCTTTTCTAACTTTCCGGCTGCCACTTTGGCTTCTCTGCAGGCTTTTTTAAATTCGTGCTCTATGGCCACCCATGCCTGAGACATTTCTCAACAGGAGGACTGCCAGATTGAGGAGGTGGGGAGAAAGCTCTCCAGTGGTGTGGAGACATATGGAGTTTAATTTCCACCCAGCTGAGTTAGACAGTGAACACCATTCAATATAGCCACTGCCCTCCACTCACTGGCTCTCCAGGCAGGTGCTACAATGTTCCCAATAATGCAAAAAATACTGGGAGAAGAAGGAAAGTTTATTTTTGGCTGTTTGCAGGCTGCCACAGAAGAAACAGGATAAGTTGCAGGCAAGGTTGCTGCTAAATAACCATCGCTTTATCAAAATTAAGATCTTCACAGTTTAATGGACTATGTCTCTTTCTCATATCTAGATTTAAAAAGGCAATATTCCAGTTTTCAAGAGTCGCTATGACTAAGGGATACTAGCTTTTCATTAGTATTTTATGAGAACTGAAACATTTGAAAGTGATGCCAAAGGCTGTTAGCGGTAATGTCTTTGTTTCAAATGATTTAGGAGATTTGTGTCTCCTATATGGTTTATTGGTGTCAAGAAAATTAAATATTTATCTTAGGCTCCTCTGTATTCCTCTATAAATCCATTAGTTTAAGGTCACATATTTTTCTCTATTTGCATATATACCTTTTATCCTACCCCCTTCTGTCACAAATGCTATTCTTTATCTATTCCACAATAAATCCAAGCATTGCTGTATTCCTATTTCTTTTTCCTCATCTGTATATTTTTCTCCATCTTTCATGTTTCACTTTACTTATACAGGTATGTGCAACAAAGTCATGTTCATTCCCTCTTTCAACTTGTTTACTTCAAGGAAACACTTTATCTTTCTTAATAATTAATGATATACTATTTTTAAATATATCTCTTAGAGAAAAGATGACTTCCCATCTCCCTTGCCTCCAAGATGAATATCCCCCAACTTGGATAGAGATTCAGAAGGAAACAGCAGCCAAAGAAACTCCTAAGTGGTGAAGAGCCTTGACCAGGCTAGAGAGTAAGTGACCACAAAATAATAAAATCAAAGTATTTTTCTAAAATGAAGACTCTTGACATAGCCTGAGAATAAAGCTAGTTGTTTGGTGAACATCTGTTTCTACCTCAAGACCCAGCTCAACATCCTTGCTGTGATGACTTCCCTGACTACACCAGGGGCAGTTTGTATTTCTCCTTTTGTGCCACCAGCAGATGACACAAACAGTCGAATAGCAACATTTATTCTATTGTTCTGCCATGAGTTAGGTGCCCTTCTGCATGACCAAACTGTGAGTTTTTTCAGGAGTAGAATCCATCCATCTTATTTAACTTCATTCTCTGGTCAGTGCCCAACACATAACTGAATGCTCCTAAATGTTGGCTGAACACTCCACACTCAATTCAGTTCAAGTTGTACGCAGCCCACTGATTAAGTATATAAACTGGTATTTGGGGTTTATGTTAGGGATATGATGTTTACATTCAAAGGGAAATGAGTCAACACATGCAATACTTACGACAACTTTAACGTGTTTGGATAAATCTCTAGAGCTTCTCTGTAGGAAATCAGAAAAAGCTGCCTATACCACAAGGAAAGAAAGAAAAAAATGCTTCACTATACAGTTATGCCAAAGCCCTGCTTCTATGTGATAGTTAGGTCCTAGGAATTCTGAGTTATGCAAAAATACAAAATATAAAACAAATTCTCTAAAGTAGTGCAGAGGCTGTCAAGTTGAAATCTTTCTCTTTGTTTTCAAAATGTATCTTGAAATTGAAGATCGCAGTAGGAGAGAGAAAATGGGTAATTTCAAGGGTCAGTTTGGAAATCTGATGGCCTTTCCTGATCTTCCTGTTTATCCAGTAGATGCTGCTAAAATCTTTAAGCCACTGAGACTGTCTTGTTTCACCTCTTTTTTTACTTCAATCCTTCTATCCAGTGGTATAAACTTAAGCCACCCTTTAAAAATCAGTATTTTGGAGGCTCTCTTTTTTTTTTTTTTCTTTCTTTCTAGCCATTCACATCCAGGGATGTCCCTGAGAAGTAGTAAAAAGAAGAGTGCCCCTTTATCTCATATATGTTTCCATGAAAAACTCCCCATGGGCTCTCAAATTTGCATCCAAATGTCAATGCACAGGATACATACCCTTGTGAAAACTACATCCTTACCCAAGACTTGCCATATATCTTTCAGTCTACCTAATTTTTCAGTTCTCTAGCTTGACTTTGATATTGGTTTTTCACACAACTTCTTGAATATCATTCCCACTCAGTGTCAGGGCTTTAAAGTTCAAAGATAATGAACTCTCTGACAACCAACTTAAGAAATATACCCTTACTTTTATTCTTCAACCAACACATTAAGCATTAACTATATATAGACATAGGGCTTCCCAGGTGGTGCAATGGTAGAAAATCTGCCTGCAATGCAGGAGACCTGGGATCGATTCCTGGGTTGGGAAAATCCCCTGGGGAAGGAAATGGCAACCTATTCCAGTATTCTTGCCTGGAGAATCCCATGGACAGAGGAGCCTGGCAGGCTACAGTCCATGGGGTTGCAAAGGGTTGGACATGACTGAGCACACACACACACATACACATGTAAACACCTGTGATGTGTATGTAATTACTAGCATAGTATATTAGCATCTTTATTACCATCAGTAAATTAGTATAAACCGTATGTAATCATTAAAAAAATGAAATGTATACTTACCCCTGCATAGAACATTTTATTTCGAAAACGACTGTTGAATTTCTCTGGATTTGCTTCTGTGAAAGGGAAAAGGTGGTTTTGTTGTACAGACTTCATTAGAGGTAGTGAGTTAGATTAGCATCCCTACATTAGTACCCTCCCCATCCCAAGGAACCAAAAGCTTCATTATCATGTTTCCCTCAGTCATAGGCAGTTGGCACAACAGTCCAGGGTGACAAAATGTAGCCCCAAACTCTCATCAGTGGCAGTATCAACTGAGACATGCAAATTATTAGGCTCCACCCTAATCCTACTGAATTAGAATGTCTGGGGGCTGGGGTCTAGGAATCTGGTTTAACAAGTTCTCCAGGTGATTGCCACACACATTAGACTTTATTCAAAATAGAGAGCTGGTTGGGATACGGGCAGTGGGGACAGAAGAAAGAGGGAAGGGAGGAGGGAGAGGGTTTATTGTCTGCTTTGACCTCCATGGAGCACAGCTTCCATAAACTATGTATGTAGCTCAAATTTAATTAAATATAAGGAATTTGGATAAAAGTCAATGAAGAATTTTCTATCACATTTTGAAAAAACTCCTAACTATCATCTATACTCTTGTTTGTGACAGGCCTTGGAAAAACATTTGATTTAGTGAAGATATATAAACATAAAATATTTATCTATGGGGCTTCCAGGTGGCTCAGTGGCAAAGAATCTTCCTGTCAATGCAGGAGATGCAGTTTGATCCCTAGGTTGGGAAGATCCCCTGGAGAAGGAAATGACAACCCACTCCAGTATTCTTGCCTGGGAAATCCCATGGACAGAAGAGCCTGGGAGCCTACAGTCCATGCGATCACAAAGTGTCAGACACAACTGAGCATGCCCATATAGTATACAGATGACCTGCAGAATGGACTCAGGGCAAAAGATAACAAAGGCTCTGACTGAGAGTGGTTTAATTTTGTGTTTGTTCCTGGATGTTATATAGGTTGAGGACCATAAAAAGATTCATCAGAGAATGCTCACATGAATTCAAAGGATGATAAAATGCCCAAATGAAATACTATTTCCTTACATTCTTTCTGATAAAGAACCTACTTGGCAATGCAGGAGAGGTAAGAGACATGGGTTCAATCCCTGGGTTGGGGAGATTCCCTGGAGGAGGGCATGATAAAATTCCAAGATATTCCAAAGGAACCCACTGTTAACATTTGTCTTCTGCTATTTTGTTCATTCATTATCATTTCCTAGGAACAGGTCTTTCTCCAAGTCATTTCTCATCAGACAGCTGGGTGACTGGCTGAAAGTGTCCAAATCCCAACCCTATATTTGAATGGCAAGCATGATCCAAATGGCAAAGGTCATAGAAACCAAAATTTTACCTACAATCGTCTACCTTCTGGCCCCTATAATTCGCATCCTTCACATGTGAAAAACACATTCACTTTCTCCCAGATCCAAAAAGGTCTCATTCCCATTACAGCATCAACTCAAAATCCAAAGACCTCATCTAAATCTCATTAGTTCAAACTTGCCAAATCCCATCATCTAAATCATCTAAATGATTTGGCTCTGAATGTCATTTATAATGTCATTTATAATGATGATGAAACCCTGGGTATAATCCATTCCATTATTTTAACATATTAATCCCATCTTTGTGTACAACACAATAACATATGTGCCATTAGAATGGAATCCAAAACTCTACTTTTATCTGTAATTGGTCTTGCCTATTAGGGAGATATTAGCAAATATAAGTTTAACACTATGTTTATAAAAGCCACTAAGCAATTTGAATGCCATATAACTTGTGTGAGCATGCTAAATAGCTTCAGTCATGTCCAACTCTTTGTGACCCCATGGACTATAGCCTGCCAGGCTCTTCTATCCATGGGATTCTCCAGGCAAGAATACTGGAGTGGACTGCCATGCCCTCCTCCAGGGAATCTCCCCAACCCAGGGATTGAACCCATGTCTCCTGCATTGCCAGGCAGGTTCTTTACCACTTATGCCACCTAGGAAACTCATATAACTCATACATCTTCCAAATTATCTGCATTGGATATTAACCCAAATCTTAAGACAGCAGTTGTGTATACATAAATGACTTCAAAATCTACGTCTACAGTGACAGTGTCACCTTCAATTAAAATTCTATGTGTTATAAAAATCTTTTCTTTCAAAGTCGCTGCACCTTAAGGACAAATATTTTTACCAGCATTATCTTCATTTTTCTAACACCATGGCAAAAATCTTTCACTGCATATTACCTAGTCATCTAACCCATCTTTATCACAAGCTCCTTTGTCCCTCTGTACTTCTCTTTCTTGTCTGAAATGCCCTTACCCACTTTCTTTCTTGTCTACATCACATTCCTCCTTTATTTCCCAACATATTCTCTCCTACCCTTTTTGGAAACTTTCCCCTGATACTTTTCTTTTGTCAACAATCCCCACCAAACTCCCATATTATTCACTGCCTCTACATCTTCCTCTTACTATATACTCCCTATATTTTTATTTATCTTTTACATATGAGCCTATTCTCCAATTTAACATTCCATTCCTATAGCAGACATTTGAGACAGCCACTGGACTTAGCACAGGAAGATAAAAATAAGAGAGTCTTTGGCCCTCGTGTTGTTTAAAGAGGGGAAGACAAATCTGAAAATGAAAAATGTCATTTTGTATATGCCATAAAAAGATGTCTATATAAGACGACTCCATGGACTAGCCCGCCAGGCTCCTCTGTCCATGGAATTTTCCAGGCAAGAATACTGGAGTGGGTAGCCATTTCCTTCTCCATGTAAGTGGAGGTGACTTGCGGGGGTGGGTGTGGTCCACATATAGAGCAAACGATCAAAACAGTGTTCCAGAGGCAAGTACACTTGAGTCTAGAATGATGAGTAGATGTCACACTGCGGTTCAAGATGGAAAAGGAGGTTACAGATAGAGAACCTTGGACAGGATTTCTCAAAGGTCAACTGTGTTTGAGTCTTACTACCTGGACAAGAGCCTGGCAGTGCATCCTTTGCAGTGATGGTGATGGTGAAATTTAGCAGTCCACTGAAAATAACACCGTTTCAAAGAAATCTGTCAGTTGACCATATGAATCATGAAACATTCATAATCCTTTGAAACATGCTGATCTGCATGCCTCTGTATATTCAGAGAAAACAGCAAATCCTAAATCAAATTTAAATACTGCCTCTTCAGGAGTCATAATTATATTCCCTTGACCTTGTAGTGTAAGGTTCAAATCCTCTAAATAATAAGCAGTTTCAATGAGGGTATGACTCGAATGTCCAATCTCAGGCTAAAAGTTTGATGTGTTTAATATCCTCATGTCCCCCAAAGATGACTATCTAATTCACATAGCTGGCAAAGTGAGACCTAGCTTTGCTACCTGATAACCATAATCATTGCTACCATGACTATATAATAGTGGACTAGAGTATTTTCAATGTACTTCCTCAAGTACTGTCATAATGCAATAGTGTAAAGTACTGGGCAAGATTCCAACTGACAATTAAATGACCAATCCTATTAAATCTCTGAATTTTGTTACAAATGATCACATGTTCTGTTACACAACAGTTCAGCCAGACATGGCTTAGCCACTTTGAGAAGAATAAGACAGCATCTATTTTCCTATCAAATAAAGTATACTTTCTTTTTTTAAAAATCACTTTTTAAAATTTATTTTTTGGCTTCACCACACAGCATGTTGGATCTGACTTCCTTGACCAGGGATCAAACTCACATCCTCTGCATTGGAAGCATGAAGTCTTAACCACTGGCCCAGCAGGGAAGTCCAATATACTCTCTTTCTGATCAAGTTATTCAAATATTTGCATTATTTACAAACAACGTCAATCAAAATGTTCAGCCTTTCTTTACTCTTTATTTGCTTTTCTACTGGTAATTCTAAAAGCATTTACACAGAAAATGCCAATAATAAACTGTCTCAAAATGAATGTCATTTTAATTGTCTCTTCTAAAAGAAATACAATACAGATAGTAATAAAAGTCTGCAACTGTCCCATGTCAATTTGATGGGCTAGTTCATATCTATGCCAAAAACTGTTTCTGCTATTGAATTTTTTAGGATTCTGCTTTAGTGAGATTTGTATTTATTACCCAGTCCATGTAAATGGATTGGCATAATTCCCAATTTATTGTATGTTTTGAATAATATCTGGTAGGTTATTCTATGAGGGGGTATATATATACTTTTTTTTTTGGAATGGCTCTCATGAGGCTTTGAATCACTCTGCAAGTATTGGATACAAATGATACAAGCTCTGTCATGAAGTCACAGTCCCTGAGCAGCTGCGTTGGAGAACAGTTTGGAGTCTCAACTGTGGTTTGCATGGCTTCCAGCCACTATCTATCAACAAAAATAAGTACATATGACCCTAATGAAAATTCAGCCTCACTTTCTTCCTCCTCTTCCTGCAGTGGAGTTTGAGATTTCTTGACTATCCAGGTAAAAACAGGGGGAAAACCCAAATAAACAGAACACAGGAAAAAAAAAAAAAAAGATTAGCCTGATGGGCTTTCCTGGTGATTCATTGGTAAAGAATCCACCTGCCAATGCAGCAGACAGTGGTTTGATTCCTGATCCGGGAAGATCCCACATGTCACAGAGCAACTAAGGCCATGCATTGCAACGACTGACCTTGTTCTCTAGAGCCTATGAGCCGTAACTACCGAGCCCAAAAGCCACAGCAACTGAAGCCCACATACCCTAGAGCCCGTGCCAGGCAACAAGAGAAGCCACCGTAATGAGAACCCTCTCACACCACAGCTAGAGAGTGGCCCTGGCTCACCACAACCACAGAAAAGCCTGTGGAGCAATGGAGATGCAGCACAGTCAAAAATGAATTATGTTAAAAAAAATAGCTTGAGTAATTATACCTTTCATCATTAATAATAATTTTTTTTTTACTTCATGCAAAAAAGAGACTAACAGATACTAAAAAGTCCACACCTCTGGTACAGACACATCAGCCAATCTGTTTCAATCTGTTTCAACATTTCGTGTACATTATGTACTGCCATCTCTAGATCCTCTCCATGAATATGGTATTCATTACTCTCAGTCAGCATCAATCCTCCCTTACCAGCTCTTTTGTCACCGTTTTTCCTCTTTTTTTTTTTAATCACTTCTTGGTCGTTCACTGACTTCAGCTTCTAGTCAAACCTAAAGATTAGCAGTCCTGAGTCCTGGAGCACACATCTGGTCCTGATCTTCACTGCCTTTGAGACCCTAAACAACGAGGTCTCAAGGTAACATCTGTACTAAGCTCCTATCTTGCTGAGTTCCCAGGGTCACCATGAAAGTTAGAATGGAAAAGCAGCAGTAGAGCACCCTGTGGACACTTAAGTGAGATGCAAACAAAAGGGAACACGCAAAACACCTGCTGGAAACTTCCTCCCTGGGAGATGGAAATGGGACGTTGTCCTCACCTCTGGATTCATGGAACTCCAATGTGACGTGCGCATCGAATCCGAGGCTGAAGTAGTTATTGAAAACATTGAGAGGAAGCTGCAATGATGAACAAAGGCAGAGGTCAAGTTGAAAGCCAGACACCTGTCCATGGGGCAAGTCCCTGGGAGAATGCCCCGTCACAACTCAACGTAGGGGTGTCTACATAGAAGGAACGAGGGATTTTTGAATTAATTCTTTAGTGAAAGCTCAACTCATAGGATACTCCCAAGAATTAAATGGTCTAGGAAACAAGAGACACAACACAAATTATTAAATGAGAACCATTCTTGTGGATATTATAGCACGAGAATCTTAAGGGCTGAGGGATGCACATTTGTAACAGTTACAAGGGATGATTCACTAAACAAACTCTGCAAATAAACTTAATTGTAAGGATCACATCTAACCTGCTTGATCAGTGGATGCACATCTTTTGAAGAATTTATGTTCAGCAAATTAATACTGCAACTGAAAACAAATACTGTTTAATCTGTTTACCCTTACTTTCTAAAAATCTATATATTTTTGACAAAAGTCATGTAAGCAATAAGCCAATGGGAGCCATTTAGATATTCTCAACCTAGAGGAAAACTAAAAGTTAATTAAGAGAGTAGCACTGACAGACATACAGTATCATGTGCAAAACAGATGGGTAGTGAGAAGCTGCTGTATAGCACAGGGCTCAGCTTGGTGCTCTGTGATGACCTAGGCAGTGGGATGGGATGGGAGGGAGGTTCAAGAGGGAGGGGGCATATGTATACCTTATGGCTGATTCAACACAACATTGTAAAGCAATTATCCTCCAATTAGAAATAAAATATATATGTGTGTGTTTATTTATCAGTATTCAGATTTTCATTTACTCTATTAACTCTTATATCTTCAATATGACCATGAAATACGCAGACACAGACACACAGATATATATACAAGCCTCAGCTTTCCTTGCCAGAGTCCTCTGGGTCCCTTACTGCTGCAAGTTGAGTAAAGGAGAGAACAAACTATGTAGCCTGAAGTCCTGCATTAAAACTACAAAGCTGACACGATCTGAAGGCCTTTGGCTTAATGTGAGAACAATTAGAAAAGCATGTGGGAAATGCTAGAAGGCATATGGTGGTTCTTCCATTATTTTCTTCTGCAACTCAGATTGGAAGGTAAATGTTAAAGTAAACAGAGGGGAAATATTATCTCAGCCTGGATGATGTTTCCAGATAATGATCAGGTTTATCCTCAGAGAGAAATGCTCTCCTCTTCTATTAGAAATAAGTGTTTAGCCTCAAGATTTCAAAAATTACTGGGTTTCCTATGCCCCTTGATCAGTAAGATTTTTCTCTTTGACTAGAGCAATAATCTTGTCCCAGTAAGAGAAAAATGAAATGAGAAGAGTCAGAGAGAGAGCAAGAGAGAGATTGTTAATAATACAGAAACACAGAAATTGAAATAAAGGATGAATCCATCCACGGAAGGCTGACTCAGAGCATGTACTGATTCAGAGGTCAGCTCAGCCCTTGGAAATGGTTACAAGTGACTGGAGAACAGGGAGAGAAACTAAACACACAGAACAATGCCAAAACATGTCTCACTCTCCTGGCTTCACATTTGAGAATGTCCAGTTCCTGCATTCAGACAAAACTACAAGTCCTCAGGAATGACAGCAAGGGTTGGTGATCCTGCCAAAAGCACAGATATGTTCATTTCTACCATTTATGTTCTTTTGGCTATGATTCTAACCCATGTCTCAGTATCCACTGATAACAAAGGAGAACATCTGGTCACCATCCTCTAAATAACATCACAATTTAATCTGTTTTATGAGTTCTTATTCATATTTTCCAGGAAAAATTGCCCCAATTTCCTACACATCTCCTTACAAATCCACTTTTGAGACCCTTTAATTATCTGGATCAATGTCCCCAGGCTGCATCAAGAAGTCTTTCCGTTTCTTAAGCTGTTGGGAAGAGAATTAAGTAGAGATTGCTATTGAGGGCCTAACCACTCCAAGTTGAGTGGGAACAGGACCTTAACATTTCCATATGGTACATTTCTTTGTACTGTAGCTGTTTTATACCCAGTTTCTGTAAGTCAAATACATTACAAAGAAGTATTATGTCCCAAAACGATACTTGCTTAAACAACACTGTGACATTATGAACTCAAGATCAACTAAGCAATCATGATAATTATGAAAAAACCTTAGTTTCTAGACCATAATTTAGGTGAAAAAACTATGAAGGTAAGACAAAACATGTTTTAACCAATTTTAGTCAAATAAGTAACTTGAGCTTCTACCACGATTAGTCGGGGTCTTGATGCTCATCAATAAAGGTCCATTTGTTGTTGTTCAGTCACTAAATCGTATCCGACTCTTCTGCGACCCCATGGACTGGAGCCCACCATGCTCCTTTGTTCATGGGATTTCCCAGGCAAGAATACTGGAGTGGGTTGCCATTTCCTTCTCCAGGAAAAGGTGCACTGGTTTGGTCTAAAATGATACCGGATTTAAAGGCCGAAGCACCATGAAATCTTGGCTTCAATCAGTGGCGTGATCCAAGAGTAGGGGAGCTGTATGGATGGCTGGGCCTTCACCCTACATCTACTTAATCAGAATCTCTGGGAACAAGGCCTTGTAATCTGCATTTCAGAGACACACTGCCTGTAGATTCTTACACAACAAAAATGTGAAAACACTATCACAGAAGAAAAAGGCAAAGTAATAGAAAGCAAGTGGCTACTCAGAAACCTATCAAATTTATCTGAAAGTGAGGCCAGAACTTAAAACTAAATTTTCCCCTGAAGCTCTACAGTAGCATTTCTATAATTATGTCCCTTGGTTTGTCTTGGGCTGAGATATAAGTTTAATCACTGAAGGAAAAATACTAAGTCAAACATTTATTTAGGTATCTTCACATCCCAACCAAGTGATGAAACTGGAATTCTTGCTATCAGACCAGAAGTCTCAGATGGTATCTTTCTTTTGAAAAATCCTGTGCCTAATGTTTTCAGGCCATATGACTTTCTTTTTTTTCAATCTCCTCATAGGTTTAAGACTCTGCAATGAATTTGAAAGATTAGAAAACTGATATATTTATTTCTGGTGTGGAATCTGAGGACAGAGAATCACTCCCTGTGCTATGGAAGCACTTAGGAAATCTTGATCTTTAGAAGTCTATGGGGCAGAATCACTGGATAGCATTATTCTCACAGCCCTAGTAGCCATAACCTCTAACACCATCCTGTTATCTCATAGGAGGGAATCAGACATAATCCTCCGGCCAGGATGTATTTCCTGCAGCTCAGGCAGAAAATACTCCAGGGTTCCCTTTCTGCAGAAGGGAAAACTCTAACCTTACACACGCCATCTTCCAGTTCTTCAGGAGGCAAGTCTGGGTTTCTTTCCACGTGGAGGTTCCAGCGATCCAGCTGTACAATTGTCCCATCTTCTACTTGGCAAAGGATCTTAGAAACAGGCTCATCAGTGTAGCCCTAAGCAATCAGAGAGCACATACACTGGTGTCTGGAACAGTGGACAGTACAGCCAAAGGGACTGACAGTTCATGCCAGGCAGAGACCTTCTGCTACAGCTCCCTCTCCATCTTGCAATTAACAAGCCTGAGAGAGTAAACTGCTTTTCTTGAGGTATTTAGAATTTAAGTCTCACAGGTACCATGCACAGAAATGCTACTTCTAGCTGGTTTGAGCGGAAGAATGCCTTCTGTCAGCACCAAGAACCGACAGTCAATGGCAGGCATTTGCGGGCCATGCTGGGTGGCTGCTTTTATCAGGGTAAAACCAGACTTCCCCACGTCTCCCTCTAGGGAAGTTTGGAGGGTATACAGAACAAGTGTATGTGGCGAAGCAGGAAAAGAACCGAGCGACATCTGCTAGATGATGTCTAATATTCCATTTCACTCACCTCTCCCTGACCTTGTCCTAAGACACCATTCCTTTCAGGACCTAAGGCAAGCGTGACTGATGAATAGCCCTGCTAGGGAGCTATCTACTTATTCCTTGAACACATATGACCGAGAGCATGATTATTAAGGATGATCAAGTCACTGATTTAGATAAGAGGAACTAATACTGATAAATACATTAGCTGCCTCATGAGAAGATATTATTTATACTATGCTTATTTAAAGTTAAAAAAGGACCTCTGGGAAGTTAATGCACCCAAGGCCAAATAAATATCTGCTAATGTCCTGACATAATTATCACCCATGGGAAGTTAATACACCCAAGAGCCAGATTACTATCTGCTAATATCTGAAGATAATTTTCATTGAGCCCAGCCCAGGCAATAATTTCATATGAGCAGTTAAAAAGCCAGTCAGGCAGCATATGTTAGCATATTGTGCTTTCTTACTTTCCTAATCCTTAAAAATATTAATGATGATGATAATAATAATAGTTTTTAAATGACTGTTGTTTTTGTTGTTGTTTAGTCACTAAGTCATGTCTGACCCTTTGCAACCCCATAGACTGTAGCCCACCAGCCTCCTCTGTCCATGGGGTTTACCAGGCAAGACCCCTAGAGTTGGTTTGCTATTTCCTTCTCCAGGGGATCTTCCTGACCCAGGGATCAAACCTGCATCTCCTGTATTGCAGGAGGATTCTTTACCACTGAGGCACCTGGGAAGCTCCTTTTAAATGGCTGGTTAGTGGCAGATAAACTACTTTCAACAAGCTTGCCTGAAGTTGACTTCAGGGTGAAAAGGAAAATTGGTTACGGGTATAGCCAAAAGCCTGATGACACTGTTCAGAAAACTAAATGTTCAAACAAAGCCATGACTCTTCCAAAGTAAGAATCAGAAATCTGAACCAGATTCATCAGGGCAGGACTAGGGGTCAGGAGCAATTCAAGTCTCTGTAATTGCTTAATATGAGGACCAACCCACCCCCTGGGTAGGTGCTACTACTGTCTTTTAGTGGATACCTCATAAAGACCCAGACCTGTGTACTAAAACCCATTTTTAAAAATAAAGCTTCCTCTTCTCTAGCTGACTATAGATTTAAACTGAAGATAAAACCATGGTTCATGGGGACCTTGATTCTCAACTCTAACTTGTTCCTTGAACAAGAGGAGCACATGTGACTTCCACTAGAGCATTTGTGGATTCGGGGACTCCACTGCTTGGTGACATGGGCAGCCCCTGAGGACATGCTTACCCCTCCCCAGTTGAGAGTCCGAGCCAGGTCATTCCCAGTTCCCAGAGGAAGGACCCCGACGGGAGGCTGAGGGCTCAGCTGCAGTTCATCCAGAATGGAAAGGATCCAGCCCACCTACAGACATTTGGGGGCCAGAAGAGATAGAAGAAAGATAGATAAGTTACAAAGGAGACAACCTGAGAATAGGCGGCTCTAAAAGGAGCAAAACAGAATAGGCATACTTTTCTTTAAAAATCCAGCAACCAGGAAACAGAAAGGGCACTTATCCCAGGCAGTTTCAATGTGCCAAGTCTCTTCATAGGGAAAACGAACCATCTTATATACACCATATCATATAAACAAAACTAGACCCATTCATCTGTGTGTTTAACTAGTGTGTGTGGGTGCTCAGTCATATCTGACTCAGTCATATCTGGCTACAGTCCATGGGGTTGCAAAGAGTCAAAGGCAGGATCCTCCGTCTATGGCATTTTCCAGGTTAAGAATATTGGAGTGGGTTGCCATTTCCTTCTCCAGGGAATCCTCTTGACCCAGGGATTGAGAGATCTACTTTAAAATTCAGGAGAGTTTACAATTTAGAGAGGTTGGTTCATCCCTAGGGCATTTCAGGAAATCAGACTAAATCTCAATTCTGGCTCACATTGGCTTTGTCATCTTGATTAAATATTTAACCTCAGTAAGACTCATTTATTTGATTTTCAAAATGAAGATAATAATACCTACCTCACAAGACTGTTTATAGATTAAAACTAAAACATATACAAAAAGCCTTGATATGGTACATGGCTTATGGAAGTACTCATTAAATGGTTACTCTGTATGTTATCATCTTAGAAATTAGTAGTGCTTTCCTAAATATCCCTACATTCCTCTTAACGAAACATTAAAAAACACAATTATGGATGAACTTAGTACTTATTATAAGTTTAAGCAGAAAATGGATCTTATATACTAGAATCATATTTCTGTTCAATCTTTTTCTAAGATAAATAATACTTGGTGTTTTGTCTTATTATAACTATTTAGAAAAATTACCCCAAACTTGGAAAGAGCAAAAAAACCTTGAATATCCTCACAGTCATTCTAGAGCAGTGTCACAGGCTTATCTAAGAACTTTATGAGTGTAAGTTACTGGGAGAATTTTTGTCCTGTAGAAATACAAACATTGAGAAGAGAAGATCATTTTAAATGCTCTGGTTCTATTCCCTCATCAGAACACAAACCAATTTTGTCTCAAATTTAGAAAAATTATTCTGGTATAAACTACATAATTCTTTTCCTCTTCTTCTCCAATAAGCTGGTGGTATTATCTTGCTAGCTCCTTTATTACAAACTTAAATAAAGTTTTTAACATTTACTGATTCTAAAGTTGTTTGGGAATCCTGTTGCAAATTTTTTAAAACTGTATTTTAACAGTACATTTATTGAACACTACTGTATATAAAGCATGGAAATAAGGAACTGAAATAAAAGTATGAGTGAGCCACTCTAAGGTAAGGCAGAATGGTTGCTCTCAAGGATTTTACAATTAACAATAACAGGGGCATACTGATCTTTTCCGTGTGCTAGTCCCTAAGCAAAGCTTCCTACTGAATTATTAAACTTCAAAACAACTCTCTACAATAGATATAATTTTTATTCCCAATTCATAGACAAAGAAACCAAGGCTTGAAAGGTTCAGTGACCGCCTTAACATCACATCATTTACATAGTAGAGCTGACATTCGAAGCTAGGCTTGCCACCCATCAAAGGCCAACCTCTGAGCTGCTCTGGTGCAAGGAATGTTTCAGTAAAGAACTAAACTCATCTCCCAAGTGGCCTGACCATCCCAGAGTCAATGGCATGGACTTTCGGGATCTTTGGAGCACTGGGGAATCCTTGGAAACTGCTTGATCAAATCCAGTTAATTTGCAGATTTATTAACTGAGGTACACAGAGGCTATGTTATTTGCTCAAGACCAAATAATCAGAAGTGAAAGAAACAGAGCCATAACCAGGTCTGCTGACCCCTTATCTAAAACCCTTTCTCCTGCACGGTGACTTTTTTTTAGGATGTCAAACTTGCCCATCCATCAAGAAGCCTAAAACTGTGTTTCCCTTTTAGAAAGGGGTAACACAATGCTGGCCCAAGGTGGGAAACTAAAAATTCAGATCTACACGAGGATCCACAAGTCCCCTCATTCCCTGAAACTGAGCAAAGAACCCCTAGACAAGTCCTCAGATTCCCACCCAGGTCTTCTTTAGCTCTTGCTTGACACAACACTCACTAAGCTTGCTATTGAAGTAAAAGGAAAAAAAAGCCAGACGGTAAAGTAGTACTAATGACTATGTTAGAGGTTGTTCTTGAGCCGCTGAAAACACAAACAAGATCAAGTCAAAGCAGAGGCCTCTAATAAATGATGAGAAGGGGGGTTAAAGGTCATGAAAAAGGACACGAAAACTCAGAAATCCCAACAATCCGGGCTCCCTGACTACAGCTGTAAACA
Source organism: Antilocapra americana (assembly GCA_007570785.1). Lineage (NCBI taxonomy): Eukaryota > Metazoa > Chordata > Mammalia > Artiodactyla > Antilocapridae > Antilocapra > Antilocapra americana. The sequence goes on from ML662453.1 coordinate 6,435,166, forward strand.
GCCCTGAGTAGAACCAGAGACTCTGAGAAAGGAGGTGGAACTTACTGGAAATCTAATTCAATATCCCATACACAGCAGGGAAAAGCAGACAGACTCTTTAGTTTCTCTCACAAGTCAAATCTAAGTTCTTTTAGGTAGATTTAAATTAGAAATATTTTTCTTATGTTCCTTTGAAATAGGTCTGTCTTTTCTGGATAAGGACAATGCTAGGAGTTCACACTTTGAACATTCTATTTCCCTCTAGACATAAAAATAGGAGGGGGGAAAAAAGTCTTCATGGGTCAGAAACAAAGAAAGCACAGAGGGGCAAGCAGAGGGAGCCAGAAGTTTGGCTTCTGTCTGATTACAGGGGATAAAAGTTCACCCCTTGCTGGCAGGAGGCTGTGTATGAACCAGACTCCCTATGTGGTCAGAAGGAAAGAGGTCAAGAAGAGAGGGGGTGAGGATCCACAGCCTGAGGCCATCATCCACAGAAAGCTGTGATGCTTTAGGGCTGGAGGGATAAAGCTTCTGTCATGAGCTGAAATGCCCATGAGCTTGTTGACACACCTGAAACACCCCTGACCGAGGGTCAGGATGGAAGCCCTAACCACTTAGAGAAAACCCAACTCTAGTCTCAGGATCCTGGAAACCACTCACACTCCTAGAAAAGATTAGTGCAAGGGTGCAGAGAAAGAAAAGGGAAAAATCAAACACAGCAAACCATCTTCCTCTGAAGTCGAGCCTGCAGGGAGAAATTTTAAATCCCAGAAAGAACACTATGAGTAAGATAGACCAGATGGTCAGAGAATAATTTACAACCCATGAAACACAAATAATTATCAAGTAACTTTGAAATAAGTGTCCCATAACTTCTATGAATTGATAAAGCGTCTCCTAACAGATCTTTGATGAATATAATTGTTCTCATTCAAACTTGAAGAATTGTTCTTTTTTTTCTTGGAAGGCTGCCAAGAATCCACATGAAACTGTGGTGTGATTCCACAAAATAGCAAGAGTCCTCTGGACCCTCTAACACCTCATTATCTCCTTTCCCTTTTAGGCTTGGCCTAAGTATAGGCTTCTCCAGTGGCTCAGATGGTAAAGAATCTGCCTGCAAGACAGGAGACCCAGGTTCGATTCCTGGGTGGGGAAGATCCCCTGGAGATGGAAATGGCAACCTGCCAGTATTCTTGCCTGAAAAACCCCTTGGACAAAGGAGCTTGGTGGGCTACAGTTCATGGGTTTGCAAAGGGTTGGACATGGACTGACCTACTTTTGTTTCAAGTATAAAAGGAAAACATACAGTTGATTTGAATGTAAAGGATCTTCCCCTTTCTTACCAGTTGATTTGGTATTAAAAAAAAAAAAGGCAGAAATAGATTCTCTCTCCTTTTCCCAATAGCCAGTTTGTTGTTGTTCGGGTACTAAGTCGTGTCTGACTCTTTGTGACCCCATGGATTGCAGCACATCAGGCTTCCCTGTCCTTCACTATCTCCCAGAGTTTGCTCAAACACATGTCCGTTGATTTGGTGATGCCATCCAATGGCCAGTTAATCAACCATTTAATTTGCCCCTGAATACAAGCAGGCATCATCAATTACATAACCCTTCAAGTCATCAAACGTCTCCTGTCTTTCACAGCACAGATTTTTTTTGTCTTGAATCCGTATTAGGCTCACAGTTCTTTGGCTAACATGGGTCTGGATCCTTCTTTCACACAACTCTTGAATAATTTTCCTCATCCAAGAGCTACATCATTACTACCCAACAACCACCTTCCCCCAAAGGCAACATATCCTAGGGAAGGTACAGAGATGGGGGGAGACTCGCTGTGTCAGGAGCCTGGCTCCATCACATATTAGCCAGGTGAGCTTAGGCAAGCCAGTTAACCTAAGTCCCCTCCTATGTAAAAAGGGGTAACAGTACTTGCCTCATAGGGACATTTTATCAATTAAATGACATAGAGATGTTGATTAGCAGGTGCCTGACAAATAGGAAACCCTAAAATTAACATTAACTGTTCTGAGTTAAGCTATATTTTTCTTCCTTTTTCTTTACTTCATTCATAAAAGTCCAGTTTCCTAGAAGCAAAACGCCTTTTTCCTGTCTCTCCACTTCGAAGTTGAGCCGTGAATTTCACAGATCGATCCCAATGCTAAATGCCAGCAAGTCACAAAGTCTTTCACAGACTATCAAAAAAAGTAAAAGCCAAGCTGTACTATAGCAGAAAGGTGAAAGAGACAGGGCATGGGGTTAGAGGGGGCAGGGCGGTGGTGGGGAGAGACTCCAGAACAAATACATCTACAAGAGAAGGAGGCATAAAAGATCTTCAGTAATAGTCTGTGTCTCTGCCCCTGTGAGAACAAAACTATATAAAAGGTATTAAAAGTCCAGAGCAATTATTGGCTGTTATCAGAGGTTCTCCCTTCCTAGGACCCAGGACCCTGCTCCTGCTGGAAGTTCAAATGCCTATTTGTGGCAGGACTATGCTTGCTGGGAATTTTGCATTACCCCAAATCATCTCCACAAGCATCTCTTCAGTTAAACTTAATTGCAACACAGGGCACTTAGCATATTTCCCATCACAACTGAAGAATGGGCAGGGTCATTTTCCAGGTAGCAGAGTTCCTTCCTGCCTTCATGTTAGGAAAAGCAGGGCTGATGGGTCTTAGCACACCAGGGTCCTGAGCTTCAACCCTGAGCGAAGCAGCCCAGCCCTGAAGCTGCAGTAGTTGCCCGATGCTGCCACCTCCTGGTCACATTCAGCTATAACTATCACCAGATAATTTTCGAAGTGCACGCGGAGTAGTATTTTCATTTAGCAACATGCTAGCTTGAGAAGTGGCTGAGGGGCGGGGCGAACAGGAACGAGAACTGACATTTTCTTTGAACAGAGTAGGTGCAAAGCTGCCTTTCCTCATATTATCTGCAGGCAGAAAAGTAAAGGATTCTCATATGAAGAAATCAAAAGAACGAGGGGAATGTTTCTGCACCCTGAAAGGCCATCCAAAGGCAGCATTTGACAATTAGATTCCCTTTCTAACATGTACACTGCCATTTGTCCTTTTGATATTCTTATATTTGCATTTAATAGTTTAAAAAGTCACTCTATGGTAAGATAAATGTTTAAAATCAGCCCTAAAGGAATTGAGAAAAAAGCCAAAATACAATATAGACTTTAGGCTGTCCATTCTCTCACTGGCACAAAGACAACTGAGGTTACACCACGGGCTGCTTCTCAAGAGAGTCTGAGATGTGGAGAGGTTGAGAGAGAAGAGGCATGTGGGAAAATTTTCTTGTCCTGTTGATTAGAGGGAAATAGACCTTTCTTTCCTGTTCTGTGGCTGCAGTGAACCAGGGCATGGGCATGCCTTCTGTTTAGCATGTATCCTCATCTGGAGATGCCAACTGAACCAGAAATAAGCAAGCTGTAGTTCAAGTCCATTTAACTCCAGCCCTTGGGAAAGATGTCAACAGGGTTAAGGGTGGACCTTTGGGTCCAGCCCAGTTCATCAAGGTCAAGAGCAGGTAAGGACAGATCACATTTCACCTTAAGGATCCTCAAGGAGGGGAGGGGACCTGTGACTTTAGTGTCTCAGTTTACAGACTCCTTGATATTTAAGCAAGCAGCAGCCATGGGGAATTGGATGGGTGGAGATGTGATCTAAGAAAGGACAGAATGCAAATCTACCCCATGACCAAAGAGGGAATATGTCTCTTTTAAAACATGAAGATTTGAGATCATTCTGAGTTATTTTCTCTCCGCCTAGCGATCAAAGATGGGACCAGCCACTGGATACCTGCAACTATGTGACCATCTCAGGGTTCTGTAAACCAGTTACAAAGAACCTGAAACTGTGGCGCTGTCCCCTGCAGCCAGCACTGGCCAGTTGTGGTCACAGACTGCTCGACTGTGGCTGATCCAAACTGGAGGCGCTGTATATTTAAAATATAGGCTGGTTCTGGAGACAGTATACACTGAGCATAAAATATCCCGTTAGTAACTTTATACTGATGGCATATTGAAATGACAGTATCTTGGATATACTGGGTTAAAGAAAATATATTATAAAATCAATTTCACCTGCTTAGATTTTTAAGTGTCTTCTAGAAAACTTAAAATTAAAGACTGCAGCTTACATAACAGTTCTCCTAAACAGCAATGGTCTATACTAATACAGTGCTACAGCTGTGAAGACCCTTAGGAATCCAAATGTGTCTGTCTTCAGACTTAGAACATCTCAGAAGGGGTTAAGGAACTTGCCAAAAGCCACAGCAACGGTGGCACAAGCATCTCTTCCTCTTCCAAGTGCAGTATATGCCTCCTTGTACTTTTCAACAGCATCAAATTAAAGCAGCTCATATTGAAGCCTAAGAACTTTTTTTCCAAATTAATGCAAGATGTCTGTATATTAAATAATACTTTGTATATAAACTGATGTGATTAAGGATTAACATATCCTCATCCCAACCAGTCAAAAGTATTCCATTTCTGACTCCTCCTAGAATCTTGTCACTTAGAGCTCTGACAACCTCTACAGTGATAGACACGCTCACTAAATGAAGGCTGAGCACCTGATGTCAGACATATACTCGGCACTCAGGAATTATCCTTTATTTGCCAAGAGCCAAGAGTTTCTCTTCATGATCCCATCAGCAGGCCTCTCCTTCAAACACACACTCAAAATTAAAAGTTTCACATTCTAAACTGATAAAATTAAAAAAGGTTAATCACATACCTTGATAAACACCTCATAAACCCCAGATACCATTTATCCCAGATAAAACAGCACAACTTGTTTTAACAAGGTAAAATAAAATCTGATTTTATATAAGGTAGAAGATATGACAAGTTTGGATTCTACATGATTGGACTACAGAGGTTACCAATGAAAAAATAATTAGCTCAAAAGAATGCATCAATTCTAAGGGAAATATACCACTTTTCATAGCTGTTGTACATATAAATGTCTACTGCAGTTGTGAACTATGTAGAAGGATGTAAAACCTGAAGCTAGGATCATAGATAAGGTACCAGGGAGAAAAAAGTACACAGAACATAAATGAGAAGTTACATCCAGGCTTCTGGAAAATCTAGATTATGGTCTAGGTCTTCCAGATACCTAATTATGGTATCTGGAAGATACAAAAAGATACCTAATTATGGTATATTTAAAGAAGAGATGCTAGAAAAGATGAGAGAAGCAGGAGAACCAGGTAGTCTGCATGTCAAGAAGGTGACATTAATGACACCAGAAAATATTTCTAGAAATTCAACACTGTGATTGGATCCCTCATTAGAACTCACTATGTGTGTTGCTCATTAGTTGCTCAATCGTGTCCTGACTCTTTGCAACGCCATGGACTACAGTCCACCAGGCTCCTCTGCCCATGGTATTCTCCAGGGAAGAATACTGGAGTCAGTTGCAATTCCCATCTCCAGGGGATCTTCCTAATCCAGGGATCGAACCCAGGTCTCCTTCATTGCAGGTGGACTCTTTACCATCTGAGCCACCAGGGGAGCCCAGAACTGATTAGGGTGGTACCAAACCTCACTCATTCTGGGTTTTGTCCCATTGACGGCATCACTGACTCAATGGACAGGAGTTTGAGTAAACTCCAGGAGATAGTGAAGGACAGGGAAGCCTGGCCTGCCTGCTGCAGTCCATGAGGTCGCAAGGAGGCAGACACAACTTAGCTACAACGACAAATCTCTCTCATTCTGGGTTTTGTCCCAGGCACTCTATTACAACTATTCTCCTGAAAACCACCAGTTACCTCCTAGTCTCCAAATCCATAGTAATCCTTCAGTCTCTTAATAATATAATCACTGCCTGTCTTGAAACTTCTTTGGGGGTTGTTTTTCTTGATAAGACTACTGGTGATAAGATAAGAGGGATAAGACTTCTATCTTTTTCTCTTCTTTTGAAATTCAGCTCTGACTCCAAAATTACAAACATGTGTATGGACTTCGCTTTTCTTTCTCTTTCCTTTATGCTTTGAATTTCCATGTTTCCAAACATTTCTCTAACTGCAGGGAATACTTCAATACCACAAAACCTAGAACAGTGCTTTCTACACATACCTGCTGAATAGAGGAATCAAAGCAATGAGGTGGATGGGGGTGGGCAGAGAGAGGTGATGGGAGACGCAAGGGATACGGGGACGTTTGGAAGGTGGGACAGCTGGTCCATGATGAAGCCCAAGAGATGAGTATGGCATAGGCAGCCAACACAGATCTGAGGTAATTGCCATCTAAGAGAGAGAAAAGACCCTGAATTCAGGATACCAGGGGTATCCCAACAGTCAATAAATTCTGAAAAGCGCCAGGTTAAACAAAATGAAATAGGTTTGGTTTCTTTAAGACTTTATAATGAATTTTATAAGCTAATAATGTGTATCAGAGTCTCAAAGAATAGTAAACACTATTTTCTCAACTGAAAATTGTTTTTCTCTCCACAAAAAATCTTAAAGGACTAGTGGAATCACTGCTTAATTTCTTTCTGGTTGTGCTTATTAGTATATAATGTGTATTCAGTGTAGCAGTAAGTGCTCACGTACTGTGAGAGATAAAATTAGAAGATTCTGTTGCTACCTTTGAGAATAAAACATTCTAATTAGGAAAATTAGAGAAAAGCCAAAGATAGTTCATAATAAAATCCTATGAGATCACACTCCAAATACAGAAGAAAAGACACTGAACAGCAAAATCTAAACGTCACCATTCTCAATTATTTGCCTTTGCTAAATACAGCAATGTAAGTAGAGGGCAAACTGAGAAACAGATGAGACAAACTGGGGGAAATACACCCATGGTATTAAACATCAGCCCAATTCCATCTTTTCTCCAAAAGTGACTCCAAAGAGGACCGACTGTGATTTTTAAGACAGAACAACGTTAGTCAACATTCTAAGTTTTATTTTCACAAGTCAAAACAAAAAAAAGCAATAATTCAATTGGGTATGCATATTTCTCCTCCAGAACTGTGATCAATTATTAAGAATATCTGGAAATAGGTCAGTTTCTGTTTTAAAAATCATTTAGTCATCTTTATTCTAGTGATCTAGCTAGAAGATCACTTCTAGTGATCATAAGATCATTCCAGTGATCTAGTGATCTTCATTCTAGTGATCACGTCATCCTAGTGATCCTTACTTTGTGGAACAGGGAAAGACACAGGACAGGAGAGGGGGGAACGGAATTTAGAAAGATCAAGACTGAATCCTTAAGGGCAATAACAAGAGTCCCTCCTAACCCTTAGGGGCTTGGATTCACATAAGAGACAAATGTTTTAGCGCAGTGGTCCCCAAACTTTTGGCACCAGGAACCGGTTGCGTGGAAGATAACTTTTCCAAGGACCAGAGTGGGGGGGAAGATGGTTCAAGTGCATTACATTTATTGTGCACTTTGCTTCTATTCTTACTGTATCAGTTCCACCTCACATCACCCTGTTTAGGGGACTGGAAAGACTGTGGGGTGGGAATGAAGACAGACAAATGTTTTCAAGAGAACAAATGGCAGACGGAAGAAACAAGGAAGCAAACTGGATTCTCTTTCAAGGACCTACCGTTCCATCCCCACCACAGGCCAGAATCCGCAGGTTTGGAACCTTCCTATACAACTCAAGCCTGTGGAGGAAACAGAGGAAAAAGTTAACAGAAGAGCCCACCCCTGGCCATGGCAGAGAGCATTATTCCAACACACAGCACAAGAGAGGGGCAGGAGGCAAGTGAAGAAAATGTAGAATCATGAGGACGGTTAATACCTTCAAACCTAGTTACAAAGTGACTCGATCTGAGTGATCACAAGAGAACTGCCTCCATCAATCAGATGAGAGGTTGGCAGAAAACACCATTTTTAAGTGGCCAGTATTGGAGCATCCTAGCGTTTAGTTCCCGTAACTCCTATTAATGTGTCAACTCACATCCTCATTAGTGCCAACTTCCTTCTTTTTCTTTCCAGTCATTCTCCTCCTCCTTTCTCAAAGAAAACCATCATTAATCAATATTATCATTATGTCTCTTCCTTATATTTGATTAGCTTTCCTCAGATCTATTTATTTTTCAGACTTACACTTCCCACTCTTAACCCTATGGGATGCCCCACTAGCGTTATTACAATTACACCCACAATTCCACTCACTAATACTAAACCCTCCATTTATATGTCTCAGCCCAAAGACGGAAGATGTACCGACTTTTTTTAATTTTGATTTTGTCTCCTTGAAATTATATCTTTCCTGTTGTCTCTGAAGAAAATGCAGTGACACTTCCCCTACTAAAATGTCTGCTGAAGTGAAGATTCTAATGGCTCTGTTCCAGAAACATCACCTTATTTACATCACATGACATTTTTTCTGAAAACAGTTCCTGTCTTGCCATATTCTTTATGGCGATCTATGAAGTTATCTACCTAAAGTCTAACTGAAAATGATAAAATCTTAAGCAAAGTAAACATAAAAGGGCAAAACCTAGGATAGCAGATTTGCCTTAATACATCTGAAAGCAGAACAAAAAAATAGAAGTCTTACAGCAAACTCTAGTGGCAAAGAAGTTCATAGCTTAGAAGAATGACAACAGAAATTACTTTTAATAATTAATGTGATCCTGCATGCTTAAAATATATAATTTATCCATTTCATAGAGGAATATCATTTTCCTAGAAATTATCTGATAAATTCTCAGAAATTATCTGAGTACTTCTTTGCCTCTGATATTACTTATTGAAAAGTAATTAGTATCTCTTTAGCTCTAAGGTTTAACAGATGAAATCTGAACTATCTTATTAGATGGGTTTTAAAAAGTGAACCAGACAACATCAGAAGCGTCCCTGGCTCTTTTGTACCATACACCCTTCCACCAAAGGGAAGGTATAAGATACATGTCACCTACAACAAGACTATTTTTCACCCCTTTCAACAAAAAATAGAGAATGAAATTTCTGAGAGGCTCAAATAAGGGATTAAACAGGAACTAGAATGTGTCCCCCACTCTGCTACAGGTATAATCAATTCATTCATTTCACAAGTGGTCATGGATGCATATACATGCACTCTCTAAATCAAATAAACACATTCATAAACAGATCATGGCCATTCTCCACAAAGACACACTTGCTCCTGTTAAGGCACATCTCCAAAGCCATACATGCAGAAGTAGAAAAAGGATGGATCCCTTCTCAATTCAGACTTGCTCCTTATCTACAGTTACGTGTGTCTAAGCAACAAACACACGAGGAGTTAATCACTCACAGGATATGGGTTGAATGAAACTTAGCGAAGAGGGGAAACATGAGTTGAAGTTGTAGAGGGGGAGTAGTAGAGGTGAGCAAGTAGATGAAAGACAGAAAATACTTCACGATGTAATTAAATGATAAAGCAGGATCCCAAAACAGAATGATCATCTCACAATGTAGTCAAATAATAAAGCAGGACCCCAAAACAGAACAATTGTCTCACTCGCTGAAAACATTATGAACCCCAGAGGGTATTTCCAGACTTACGCATCTTTCGGTCCTTCCTGAGAAAGGTCAAAGACTTGCCGTGGATTCAGGTACCACATGAACATCTGCAGGACTTTGGTTCCCTGTAACAACAACAAGACAATCATAGGAAGAGGCTTCCAGATACTAGCTCCTCATCTAAAGAATAAAAATAAATCCTGTTCTGAAAAACAATATCAAACACTATACAGCAATAGTCAAAAATCATGGGCTTTGGCCATCTCTATACATAGGTTGAATGCGTACGTTACACTCGGTTAACTTATGTAACTCTGAGCAATTTCTCTAATTTCATTAAGCTCAGCTCTCAATGCAGAGACAAAAATGCCTGCTTCACAGTGTGTTGTGTGCTAAGTCACTTCAGTCATGTCCAACTCTTTGTGACCCCATGGACCACAGCCCCCCAGGCTCCTCTGTCCACGGGATTCTCCAGGCAAGAATACTGAAGTGGGTTGCCATTTCCTTCCTCCAGGAGATCTTTCCAACCCAGGGATCCATCCTGTGTCCCTTACATCTTTACCACTAGTGCCACCTGGGGAGCCCTTCACAGACCTGTTGCAAAGATTAAACATAGTGTGGATGGCATGCAGTAAGTGCTTAATGATTGAGCCCTATTAGCTTTTGTCATCATTATTTAATTCATGAAAATCCACGTAGGAAAGTTAGTCAACTTATGCAATTTAAAATTAATTTTTATTTTATTGTGCATATTACTACTGTCTTTGCATCATATGAATTATGAGCAGTATTGACTAAATATAATTTTTCCAAAATGAATGTTTTTAACTACAGCAAAAGTATCTCAGGCTCCCCATTATTTATAATATATGATTTCTCTAGTTAGTGTTTCCAAATCTTACTTTGCCATTTTTCAATTTCCATGTCTATACCTGTGTCTATTTCTCAAAACCATTTCTGGAGTGTCTCGAGTAATTGTGACATTTATAGAGCTGTCATCATCGAAAATACAAGGCACTTCGAGAGGTCATTTCTTAAAGTGAATTGAGCAAAACAATAAAAGAATAATTTTTACATTAGGCAGTATCAAAAGAGGTTTAAACTTGAGTAGGGTTCCTCACTTAAGATCATTATCAACCACAGCAAATAATATTTGATTGGTTGGGCAGCATCTGTTGCTTCTAATTATAGTCCGTTAACTAGCTATCATAATTGCTCTTTCTTAAAAATATTCCTGTTTGTATACCTATATTCTGTATTTGAGAGTCTTCCTATTATCATAGAAATAGCATGATATTTGAGTCAGAGCTAACTTGGATGTTCTAACTGGGTGACTGTGAACATTTATATCTTGTAGAAATTCAGCATGTAAAATACAGCAACGTCTACTTCCCAGGGTGATTATGAGAATTCAATGAATCAGTAATAGTTACATATCTAGCACAGTACGTGGCACAAAACAGGCCTTTGTAAATGTTAGTCCCTTTCTTTTTTGCTCCTTGTTAATCTATTCATTAAATTACACTTGAGGGTGTGAGGGCTAAAGTGTAGTTTATAATTATCACATTGTTATGCCAGTTGCTGCAGAGGCCAATGTAGGTCTTTTGTTCCACATCTCATCCAAACCTATAATTTAAAAGTTCTGCTTTATCATGTGCTTGCTATAAATTTAGGAATAATACTCTATCCTTTATTATTACAATGAACCCAATCCTTCAGTTTCACCAAATGACATGCTTCCCTTCCTATAAAACTGACATAGGTTTAGATACATAATGGTAACTAAATACTAGACTGTTTTCTTCTTTCCATACCAGGCCTTGGTATCAAGTCAGTTGGGATTATTTCAGGTAATCTTTTATATTTCATAGGTAACACCAGAGTCATTTTAATGATCAATTAGCTTATTAAAAACTTCCAACTGACTTGCTAAAAATTAATTTCTCACTTTTAGATTCCTAGGGCAATGTGTATTGTCGATGTTAATTACTCCCTTCTCGTCATCTTTGGCTCTGGTAGAGTGTGCATTTCAATTTCAGCTTCTCTTACACATATAATACTAGGTAATTAACACCTTTCAAAAAATAAAAATAAGAAGCATTGAGAAGGTTTTTTTCAATCTTCAAATTTCTCTAAAAGGTTTGGGTGTCCACACTGTTTTGGCCTTTGCTCATTCTGTGTTAGGTAGAACACCTAATTGTCTACAGTTATCCTTTTGAAGAAGGATTATTTTTTAACGCTGGTAAATTTTGCACCCCGTGCTTCTAGGAGGCGCCACTTACACGGCAGCCTATTGGAATGAGGCTCTCTGGAACTGAGCAGGGGTGACTTGCATAAACACGCAAGGCTGCCCTTTAAGTGTTTACCTTTAGGCATAATGCAATTTCTTATTTTAAAAGTAACCTTTCTAAAATATATTCGTTAGTGAAAAGGGTCAGTGTCTGAATAACACATTGCACTGTATTAAGTCAATCTTGGTGGGTAAAGAAAAGAAGCCTAGCACACATTCAAGTCAGTTCTATTAATTCTGCTGTTACCTCTAGGATGAGCTACTTTAGCATTTTAATAGATACAATTTATTCAATCGGGTTGAATGGGTGGACAAGTACTAACTCACCAGGGAAAGGGTGATTTCTTTCTTTCTCACAGACAAGATTAAGTCTACTCCATCATTTACATAATTCACCAGCAAGTTCCAAATACTCTCATGGTCATCATGCTATATGCCTTGCAAGAGCTGAATTTCTGGGCAAGAGGTATTTTTTACTTTTCTCTAAATAGAAAAAAGAAAGGCTTATACATCAGTTCTAACACACTCTTGAGAGTGTCCTCATACATAAGGTTGTAGATGTAATACCCCATTGACCGCAGACTTTTTTAAGATACTGTGAGATTGGATATTCCTATGGAATGTTAAAACATTGTTCTTTCCAGCTCTAGGTGTCAGGAAACAGAGTGGGGCATCATAAAACAACTTTCAAGAAAATAGATGCACTTTTCTAGATAGAAACAAACAGTATTCATCCATTCACCTACTAAGGGCCAGGTACAGTTTTAGGTAAGGGAATCAGGAGATGGACACAACAGAGAAGATTCTTATTTTCAAAAGAAAGTTCTCTGAATTTTTCATAGAATATAGTAACTTGGGGGTAAAAAGAATCACTAAGAATGGGTCAGTTCAAACAGCAGCTTATCAAGCACTGAAATTCTCGTGTAAGGTTAAGTGGTCTATGCTACTAAGCAAGGCCTGATTTATATCATGGAAATATTTTCTAGATCATAAAAAGAACTTTCCATAAGAAACATCTGAGGAAAATCTAACAGCAGGAGGAAGAGGTGAAGAAATCTCTTAACCCAAACAATCCCAAAGGAATACCTGATTTATGCAATAAATCTGCATTAGGCTCCTAATCTGTACCCATGTGCACACCCAGGAGCTCAACACAAAATAAATTCACTCACTAAAGATGGTCAATGCTATATTGGAGATGCCCACTGAAATGTCTGATTGGCCAGTGGAGACACTCAAAGTCCAACTGCAGGGACTGGACGAAGACTTCCTATATATGATATTTGAACTTTGTCTTGAAAGATGAGTATAGTTAACCATTGGTTTTTAGATGAAGTAGACAAAAATGTTTTAGGCACAACCCATGTGAAGCAGCAAGATGTATCATGGAAAAACTATATTCCTTTTGGTCTTTGGACCACGAGGTTGGGGTGGTGGGAGATGAAACTGCACAAGTGAGCTGCAGATTAAGTCATGTAGACCAGGGGTCCCCAACTCCCAGGTGACAGACCACCTGTCCACAGCCTGTCAAGAACCAGGCAGCAAAGCAGGAGATGAGCAGCAGGTGAGCGAGGGAAGCTTCATCTGTATTTATAGTTGCTTCCCATCACTCATATTACTGAAAGAGCTCAACTATCTAGTTGAAGGAAAATAAGCTCAGGGCTCCCACTGACGATGTATTATGGTGAGTTACATAAATATTTCATTATATATCACAGCATAATAATAATTGAAATAAAGTGCACAATAAATGTAATGCACTTGAATCATCCTGAAGCCATCTCCAGCTCCACTGCCCCATAGTCCATGGAAAAATTGTCTTCCACAAAACCAGTCCCTGGTGCCATCAAGGCTGGGGACTGCTGATCTAGGCTATGGAGCTTGGGCTTCGTTTCACAGGAAATGAGAGTCTCCGAAGTGCTTGAATCAGGCGAATAGGACTTCATTTTGATACATCAGTCTAATTACAGGCTAAGGAGCTGACATCCAGGCCCTAGACCTATCAAAGGGGCTAGATGGCTTGGTCTGTGCTATACACTGATGTCTGTCCTCTAAAATTCACCCTCAACATGGCACACAAAAGACACTCAACATCACGAATCATTAGAGAGGTGCATATCAAAACCACAAAGAGGTTACCACTTCAGTGGTCAGACAGGCCATCATCAAAAAGTCTACAAACAATAAATGCTGGAGGGAGGGCAGAGAAAAGGGAACCCTCCTACACTGTTGGTGGGAATGCAAACTAGTACAGCCACTATGAACAAGAGTGTGGAGGTTCCTCAGAGAACTAAAAATAGAGCTACCATATGATATAGCAGTCCTACTTCTGGGCACATATCCAGAGAAGGGTTTAATTTGAAAAGATATATGTACACCATTGTTCATAGCAACATTATTTACAAGAGTCAAGATGTAGAGGCAACCTAAGTTCCATCACAGATAAATAAGGAAGATGTTTGATATATATAAATGCATGTATATATATATATAAATGTATGTGTGTATATAGGTGTGTGTGTGTGTGTGTATATATATATACACAATCGAATAGTACGCATACATAAATAACGTCATTTGTAGCAACATGGATGGAACTAAAGATTATCATATTAAGTGAAGTAAGTCCAAGACAAATATCATGTGATATCACTTAGATGTGGAATCTAAAACTGTAATACAAATGAACTTATTTACAAAACAGGAACTCACAGACATAGAAAACAAACTTATGGTTACTAAAGGGGGAAGGGGACACATTAGGAGTTTGGGATTAGAAGATACAAATTACTATATAAAACAGATAAACAACAAGATCCTACTGTAAAGCACAGGGAACTATACTCAGTATCCTCTAATAAGCCATATGGAAAAGAATACACACATACTACATCAGTTCACTGTACACCAGAAACACAACTATGTAAATCAACTATACTTCAATAAAAAAAATAAGAAGAATGGCTTTTGATTTATGCTTAGGTCGAGCCCAGTAGAAAACAGCATCTTCATTGAGGTTGTTTGTTCAGTATTTAGAAGTAGTTTGGGGATTCGGATTTGAAGTTACTTCTTCTCGTCTCCTCTTTCCTCCTACCTGGGTTGACTTTCCCTGGCCTGACTCAGGAGGGTTGCCCCGATGTGGGAAAGCCTGTCCACAGATAGGAATGCGAACTTGGTCAGTATGAGCCTGTCCATGGCTGAATATCCTTTCCTCCTATAACCTGCTGCTAAGCTCCCTGGGAACTCCCATCCGGGGGTCCAGCTCATGCCACACCGGAGCCCTGGGGTTTCACCCTGAACAGTGTGAGCACCCAAGGTCTGGACCCTTGACTCTAAGGACTGCCTGGCTAGAATAACTAGCAGTCAGCGCACCTGCTCACAGGAAATAAAGCCTATATTCTAGGAAAGCTTGAAATGAAGCCTAACCTACAAGAACATGGCATCACTATGTTGAACACTTGAAACGCATATAATATTATAAATTAGCTACAGCTCAATTAAAAGAAAGGCATCTGCCTAACCTACATATAATCTATGTCACTGAAGATGAAATTCGTGATGGAGTGTGAAGGAGACCCAGTGCGAAAGCAGGCAACATTGAGAGACATCAGAAAGGTCCATAAGGCTCAGGTACAAACATGCTAATAAGTCAGAGGCATCCAAAAAAACTAAGCGTTGAAGTTAAAGCAGAGATATGTGTAAGCGGTGGGGGCTCTTTCTCGAACCCTCACTGAGGAGGGGATCACTCCAGAGTAAAGTTTATCTTTCTTCTTTTCTGCAGGAGGAGACACTAAAGTTGATATCACAGCCCTTGACTCTAGTGACTGTTCCCTCACATAGCTCACATTCCACCAATAACAGCCATACCACAGACCTCAAAAGCTTTGCAGAACACCCAGCGTGTGTCCACCTGAAGGGTTAGAAAAAGAGACAATTACTGTGAAGTATCTGTTTACAAGGAGGCTTCTCTGGTGGCTCAGATGGTAAAGGATCTGCCTGCAATGCAAGACACCCGGGTTTGACCCCCTGGTTCAGGAAGATCCTCTGGAAAAGGGAATGGCAATCAACTCCAGTATTCTTGCCTGGAGAATTCCATGGACAGAGGAGCCTGGTGGGCTGCAGTCATGGGGTTGCAAAGAGTCGGACAAGACCAAGTGAATAAACACACAAACACATCTGTTTAAAAGAAGTCGTTGTTTAAAAAACAGGACATAAAAAAAAAAACAGGACATAAAAACCACCCCCATGTTCAGCTCAGTACCTTCCTGCCAAGTGTTGGACATGTTCTGAAAAAATACTGGAACAAAAACAAAAAAAAAGAGCTATAGGCATTTTACTTGCCAGCAGATGGCGATACAGTCTAGTTAAAGAACAAATATCTCAAAAGGTTTTGGGTATGTGTGTGTCTAAGTCTGAAGCCTAACCTTCAAGAACAGAAAGGGGTGGGGGGAGTACTTTATATCTAGACACAGATGAGCAAGACAAATCAGTTCTTAAAAGGCAGAAGCCCTGATTTAACAATCAAAAAACAGAGTCCAGGAGATCTTCCTGACCCAGGGATCAAACTCACGTGCCCATTGGCAGGAGGATTCTTTACCACTAGTGCCACCTGAGAAGTACCATTTCTCTACTAATTGTTGTAAACTCCTGCGAATCAGTGTGGTCTCCGAGACGCAGCAGTGGAGGCACCAGGAAGCTTGTCAGAAAAGCAGGATTTCAGAGGCACCCGGACTCACTGAATCAGAATCTGCATTTTAACATGATCCCTAGGTGATTCATACACACTGAAGCTTAAGAGGGAAAAAGGCCATGATTCTTAACACTTGCTAGACAAGAAAATCATCTAGGAGCTTAGACCAGTTAAGGCGCCCTGTCCTCTCAGGTCTTAGCATGGGATGGAGTGGACATCACTGTCTTTAAAGGCTGCTGGGGTCTTTAAAGGCAGGAGGAGTTGAGAACCACTTCTCTGGGCTAAGAGATGAGCCTCCTTGAAGACAGTAAGAACAAACTGAGATGCTGTTTTTCAAACCAAAAAATAAACCTTCATCTCCAATAAATTCTCACCCGCTGTGCTCCTCACAAAAGGCCCAGGTAATCTCAGAAACCCTGATATGACTCTGATGACATGTCCCTAAATGAGTTCCACAAAAGACTGATATTAGAATTATCTGAGATACTCACCACTGGCATTCCTGGGCCTCACCCCAGACACACGGCACCAGATTTTATAGGGTAGAACAAGTCTAGCAAGTGTTTCCATGGGTTTGATTTACACAGAAATTTGAAAGCTACTGGACTCTAAGAGGGGAGAGTAAGAGGCACATATTCTGATAGAAATTCCCTGGACTGAAAACCCTAATGTCAGGATGAAATTTCCTGAATTTTCCCAAAACTGAAAAAGTTTAGATAAAGATTCTGATGAATGGCATTTCAAAGGCTGTCTGAGGATGTTAAACAAACACAGAGCTCATATTACTCCGCTCAACTTGTCTCCAAGGTAAATCAACGTGAACTGTCTCCTTCTCGAAGGGGAACACCACGTTACGTAAGCTTTGAGCACAGACTGCTCCGCAAGGAGAAGCTCCAGGTAGGAACGCACAGGCACATCGTTGCCCCTTTCTCCTTCCTGGGGATAACCTGCTTTGTTTCCACTGCCACCCTCTGTTCTTCTCTGCCTCTTGGTCTCAGCTGTGGCTCATCTGGGTCAGAGGGTCAAGGGAGCTGAGGAATAAGAAACTCCATTCCTCTGATTCCGTTTTGCCATGTGGGGTGGTTTACTTCATTCTCTGACCGCCTACATCCTATAGCTGACTCATGTGCAGTGTGAAGGGCACGGTACGGCCCCAGCTAGACCGAAAAGAGGAGTTATGTCACCCCTGACCATGCCTCTGCCCTGCTCACCACAGCTGGGGGTGGGGGGTTGTTAGAGGTGTACCATCCTAACACTGAAGCGGGAACCATAAATATATGAACCGTAAATATATGGAGGTCAGTTTGAAAGATTCTAATTATAGATGGGTGTTTGGATTTCTCTACAGCTTTCTCAACATTTCATGTTGTGCTTAGAAACAAGGTTCTTTGTATTTATTATGCTTAGTAAAGAATTCGAGGGACTTTCCTGGTGGTCCCGTGGCTGGGACTTTGAGCTCTTAGTGCGGGGAGGTGGTTGGTGGGCCTGGGTTGGATCCCTGATCAGGGAACTAGATCCTACATGCTGCTAAAAAAAGGATCTAAAACAGGATCCTAAAAGAAAGGATCCTGCATGCTCCAACAAAAGATCCCACACGCCGCAGTGAAGAATGAAGACCCCTGTACCACAACTGGGATCCAGCAGAGCCAAATAAATAAATATTTCTTTAAAAAAGAATTCCACTTTACAGAGGAAATACACAGAAGTTTAAAGTTACGTATTATTCATTTTGATTGGCTTAGTCACATTTCTGAGAACCCTAGGTACTCTGGAGGTGACATCATCAGGGCAATGCGTTCATAAGCCAAAGTACCTCAAGTGACAGCAAAGTCATGAAGCTTTCTGCTTCTATTAACAGGCCAGTTTTAAAGCCTGAATACCTCACTGCGATCTCAAATTCTTCAAACACATTTCAACATCTTTCCCAAAATAATTCTTCCCTTTCCTGAAAATCCATTGATAACAAAGCCACTTTCCAGATAATCAGCTGGAAAATCTTGATGCCTTACTTCCCTTTAAGTGTCCCATTCATCTACATGCCCATTCATCCATCCACACATCCATCCTTTAGCCAGTAGCTCTACCCATCTATTCACTGGTCCATCCATTGAGCTCTCTGTCCAACTTTTTAAAACTTTTATTGAAGCATATTTGATTTACAATGTTGTGTTAATTTCTGCTATACAGCACAGTAACTCAGATATACACATATAATATATATATAATATTTTTCATATTCTTTTCCATTATGCTTCATCACTGGATGTTGAATATAGTTCCTTGTGCTATACAGTAGGACCTTGTTGTTGAGGGAAAGATTAGGAGTTTGGGATTAGTAAATGCAAACTATTTTATACAGAATGGATAAACAACAAGGTCCTCTAATTTATGCTAACAAATAGCTTCCTGACATATGTATTCTCAATGTGTCTCATTAATTTTCCATCATATTACTCCTTTATTTAAAAAAAAAACATTTTTCAAAACTAAAAAAAGTCTTTAAATAGCAAAAAACCAATTTTTATTATATAAATCTAAAATCCTCAACCAGGTTTTAAGACACTGCTCCACAAGTTCTTTCTATCCTTTAACCACATTTCTAATAACATAATATGCATGCTCTACCCATTATATTGTGCTCAAAATCAATCAACTGCATCACAACTTCTACATCCCACCTCCTACACATACTGCTGGTTAAACAATTACAGTTCATTCCTATGCGCTATGTACTAGAAATCTCAGGTTCAGAGGTGCAGCCCCTGGCATTAACGAAGGCTGTATCTCTTCGGTACAGACACACACAGTATACACAGTACAGGACTTAATGCTGCAATTGACATAGAACACATGTGCGCCGTGGACTTCAGGAGCATAGTAGACAAGGCAGTTAGGTTTGAGCAATTGTTCAGAAAGGTGCTACTGAGCAGTAACGGATGAACAGGAATGCGATGCAGGAGAGAGGAAGAGGGCAGGAGCCTAGTTTCCTCTGCACAATGAAGTAGTGTCCGTCTTCTGTTTCAGCCACTTCCCTGACACCGTTTCCTTATCACTCCCAAGTGACTGCTTGCCTCTGAAATTTCACAGCACTCATGGTCTGACCCACTCAATTTAGAATTCACATCTCCCTAACGTTGCTCAGATTCTTTTTCCCATTCGCCTCTTTTGTGTCATTAACAAACAATATCTTTAGAAAATTCACTTCTGCTTCCTTGGGCTGTTTTCTATTTAGTGAAAGAAGAAGCAGTCTTAGATCATCTCTGAACTCCCTGTCTTTAATAATTCATACAGAGACTGAAACAGGAACAGGTTATGTCTTAACTGGACTGCCCCCTCCTCAAAAGCAGAGATCATCTACAATTTTCTAAATGCCTTAAAGGAAAATCTTATAAGAATTAATGCATTTTACATAGACTCTCATGATAAAATATACCTGACATTAATTAGCATGCGGTGCTCAGGTGGCCAGAATCATGGGGTCATTTACATTAATTCACTGCGCTCTGTTCCATGGTCCCCAACCACACCCTCAACCCTAGTTAGGTTATGGAAAGACTAGACCTAGAGATGGAGTAAGATTCAGAGCAAACTGAACTTCACTCCCAAGAAATTTCACAAGAGGTAGTTTTAGGATCACCATCATTACAACATGAAGATCATCACTCAGTAAATCAAAAGAGCAGGATGTTAAAAATAAATTCTCTACTTACAACATTTTTTTCTCTCTTCTCTACAATGTTAATACAGACATTTAACAGAAGAATTATTATTAATTTGGGGGGGACTTCCCTGGCAGTCCAGTGGTTAAGACATTGCCTTCCAATGCAGGGGGAACGAGTTGGAGGCCTGGTCAGGGAGCTAAGATACCACAGGCCTCATGGCCAAAACAGCAGAACATAAACAACAGAAGCGATATCGTAACAAATTCAATACACTCAGTCAGTCAGTCTTGTCCAACTCTTTGCAACCTCAGGGACTGTAGCCCACCAGGCTCCTCTGTCCATGGAATTTTCCAGGCAAAAATCCGGAGCAGATTGCCATTTCCACCTTGAGGGGATCTTTCCAACCCAGGGATCAAACCTGAGTCTCCTGCGTTTCCTGCATTGGCAGGGATTGGGATTCTTTACCACTGCACCACCTGGGAAGCCTCAATGAACTCAATGAAGACTTTAAAAATGGTCCACATAAAAAAAAAAAATCTTAGAAAAAGAATTTGGGGGTTTCCCTGGTGGTCCAATGTTAAGAATCTGCCTTGCAATCCTGGGGACACCTGTTTGATCCCTGGTCCAGGAAGATCCCACATGCCACGAGGCAACTAACACCTGCCACAATTACTGAGTCTGCACCCTAGAGCCCATGCTCTACAGGAGAAGCCACCACAATGAGAAGCTTGAGACAACTAGAGAGTAGCCCCCACGTGCTGTGCCTAGAGAGAGCCGGCGTGCAGCAACGAAGACCCAGCACAGCCAAACATTAAATAAATACATAAACAAAATTTAATAAAAATAATTTTGAAGAAAGGAAAGGGGGAGGGGTATTTCTTTAAATTAGAAGCTCCCATTAGAGAAGCTTTACTATAATTAATGTGATCTGGAAAATACCCATTAACTTTACTAATAACAAGAAGCATTATCTTGGGTCAATCTTAATTCTATGATTTCCCTACTTATCTGAGGTGACGAAAACAGTTTTAAATCTTTAAGTTGCTTAGCATGACACTTTAGGGAATCTTGTCTAAAATGTAAAATGTACACTTAATGGACACAGGAAATATCATCCAAATTCACATGAAAGTCACAGCAAAATCAGAATCCACAGGGGAGTATTGATAAGAAGCCTCAGAGAGTGGGATGAGAACAGATGAGGAGACAAAGACCTGGATTCTAGAACAATTTCTATCCTTTAAAGAGCTGTGTACATTAGATATATTATTAAATTTTACTTTTCTAAGGCTATTCATTATCCTCAAATGAGGTTGATATTAATCATTCTATAGGACTTGGGCAAAGACCAAATGAAACCTGTGAAAGGTAATATATTTTTGGTAGCCTTGGTGGTGTCTGTTGTTCATGATTATCATGGATAATAAATCATTATTCTGTCTCTTCCCTCTGAAGACGGGGGGAAAGTAGTTGAGTCTCAATTATAGTAGAAAGAAATACAGGTGGTGGCTCAGAGGGTAAAGAATCTGCCCGCAACGCAGGGGATCCGGGTTCGATTCCTGGGTCAAGAAGATCCCCTGGAGGAGGGAATGGCTACCCACTCCAGTATTCTTGCCTGGAGAACTCCATGGACAGAGGAGTCTGGTGGACTAGTCCATGGGGTTACAAAGAGTCGAACACAACTGAGCAACTAACACACACACACAAGCTCACGAAGGGCTTCTTAACTATAGGAGATGAGAAAGCGGAAACACTAAGAGTTGTAGCATGAACTTTCTTGAAAATCTGTAAGTAAAATGTTAGCGGTTAGGTTTTTTAACAACTCAAGTGAAGCCTGACGTGGAAGCAGAGGGATAAATCCTAGAACCTCGAGGTTTCGCCTGGCCCTGTCAAGTGTCAAGTTATGCCTTACGGAGAAACTGGCTGTCTTCCAGCGCTAGGAGTCCCACAGACTGCTATTCTACTTGGTGTCAGGAAATGGGTTTTCAAGAAAGCGTTGAAACTTCCAATGAAACGCATGAAAACTGACTTACCTGATTGCCTCCACTCTTGGGGTTCACAAACACAAGCAAGGGTTTCATGAGCGGAGAAGAAATAGGTTTTATCACAAAAGGACGACCTTTGTTTTCCTGCTAAGGAAAGAAAGCAGCGCTATTGAGACATACATCCTCGACCTGAAAAGCAGCCCCAAAGCAATAAAAGTGAGACATTTCCAGAACCACTGCCACTCTACACCCCACCCCTCAAAATCAAAATACCCCCCAAAACGCACTGCATCTTGTTTCACAAGGCTCACTCAACGTGAGAAAGCGTCTCAGGCTATAACTTGCCCCCAAGAATTTAGCCATGATCTGTTCTTTTTTTTCTATAGGCGCAAAGTGTTCTAGACACATTCTAGCTCTCATCTTCACCTTTATCATCTTTGGGATAATACTTCCAGGGACAAGCGCAAACTCTCTCTCAAGTGGCAAGAGGTTTTCTGTGTGTATTTTAAAGGAACAGGCAGAATGCCAGTGTGGTTAGGGTACGGTGGAGGAGAGTGGCGGGAGATAACATCAGAACCACGAGCTCGGGCCAGGTCGAGTCAGACGGAGGAGACGGTGGATTTCCCTGGACCATCGCCCTCAAGCACTTACTTCAGTTCCTCTTTTACTGGCTTTTCTTTTAAAGCTTGTTCTCTTCTTCTTCCGATTGGACGCCTTCAGGGAGTTCTGTAGGGAAAGAGGGGACCCCTGAGCCGTGGGCCGATGGCCCATGAGCGCGCCCACGCAGGACCATGAGAAGGTGACGGGGGGCACATGCTGTCCGGCAGGGCATGCTTCTCATGCTTTGACACTCCCAAGCCACTGCTCATGGGAAAGCCACACACAGAACCCAGTCGCGTGCTTCAGAGTGAGCGACTGACTCCCCACCCCACGGAGAGGCCGGGAGTTCGAACCCTGGAGGCTCTCATGGACTCACGTGACAACACATGTTATACCTGCCAACCCTCCCAGTAAAAATGGAAGAATCCCAAATTCTCTGAGGGGCTCCAGTCTCCCGCCCAACCAGGTCCGTCTCCCGCCCAACCAAGTTCAAGAAGTTCATCTCCTGGTATGGAGATCACCTATGTGGAAATGTAAAAAAGGAGGCCATTTTTCACGGTTTTCTTTTTGCTTTTTTCCTTCCCCCTCTGTTTACTTTTAAGGAAATGACCTGTTCACATAAAATGACTCCACCCCACTGAAATGTTATGACTCAAGTCTTCTATCAGCATTCATGGCTTGGTTTTAAAAATCTAAAGAGTCAAGTTACTTATGATAGTAGAGTGGCAGTCACTGCTCTTCCTTTTTCTGGCTAAGGACCCATTGGTTTAAAAAAGTCCTCGGCAACCTTGATCCTTTTCCTCTCACAGAAGCGCATCCAACTTGAAACACAGGGACCCCAAATTTACTTTTCCTGTCTTTCTCTTTCTAGGGAACGCATGGACCACAGCTCTGATTATTTCAGCTATTTACTCTTAATATTTGATACACATGCTTTGAGAAGAACCTCTTTCTGGGAACTATCACAGCTCCCTGGCTGAAGGCAAGGCAAAATCAGATTTAATTAGTGGAGAGTCAATAATTAATTAGATGGCCATCTTCATAAAGGTAAGCTATTACTACCATGACATAGATGTTTTACAAAGTGTTGAAAGCCTGAAATACAAAATCTTTAACTTGAAAGTTTACATAAGTATAGACACATGCATTGTTTGAACAATTACATGTTTTCAAACAGCTTGAAGAAACTTAGACATCTATTTTTCACACTTGTATTTTTTCTTAGAGCATTCAAAATAAACCTTTTAGTCTAGAGTACATATATTAACACATCCAAGTTAGTAAGACGGAAACTATTTAGCTTTTATTTTACTTGCATTTGGACCAAGAAAAAAAAATGTTGATTTGTGGCCTGTGCTCACCAAGGATGAAGGAAACTTTCTTGAACCACCATTTGTCCCAAGGTTTTCTTCCCCCATCAGATTAAAAGAGTCTTCAGGTTCTCTGAATCTCACCAGAAAAGAAATCCAGAAGTTCATGGGTGTTCGCGATGCCAGGTGATTGCTCATCACTCACTCTAGACTACACTTCTCCTGCAAATAGATCTCCAAGTTTCCAGATTCCTCTTTAAATGGATCTATTATCATATCCCTCTTTGGGAAACTTCTGCATTCTTTGAGTATTTGCTATATTTTGACTACTTCCAATTTTATTAAAAAGGAAGAACAATTACTTGGAACTTTTAAATGCTTAATTAGTCGAATATTCCAAGTAGAGTGCTGAAAACTATTAGACTGGCAGAAGCAGTATCTATTACTTAGGGCAATTCATGATGCTTTGAGTGTTGGTTCCTGGGCCCCAACAAATATTATTTAATTTGTTTAGGGTGCAGCCCAGGCAAAGATACTTTTTAAAAGCTCCCCAGAATAGAATAGATTACGACAGGCTGGAATAGAGTAAAATAAAATAATATAAGCTCCTGGGGAATTCTAGTGTAGCCAGAATTGAGAACCTCTGTTTGAAGTACAAAAGGTAGAATGAGGAGCTGTAGGTACTGCATACAGTAAAGCTAATCACTGGGGTAAGAAGCATGAGGTGTGGGATTTGACAGACTGAAATCTCAACCTCCCTCTTACTAGCTCCATAACCTTGGCCAAGCCAAACTTTTGAAATAATAGTGTCTTAATTTTCAAATGAAGGTGATAATACCTACCTCACAGGACAGTTGTGGAGTTTAAATGAAAAAAAAAGTATGTAAAGCAGTTAACCTGGTATCCATCCCATGAGAAACACTTCGATCAATATTATCAGTTGCCTCTTAATGGCCATGTATCCCCAGCACAAATTCCTGGCTCACAGTATGCACTCATTTCATTGTGGAAATAATAAATCAGTATTTTTATAATTGACAACACTGACTGAGTCTCCCCTGATTTCAAAAAGGGTCCTCAGGAAGTGAGTGACTGTTTCCTAACTTCTTTTGTTTTCGTTCATTTAATGCCAAGAGCAATGCAGGATACCAAACACTTACAGAAAACACTATAGGTCTCGGTTCTCGACAGGACTCAATAATTAAACTCCGACAGATAGGTCACATGAATCAAGTTGAGACTGTTTCCTCAACTTGCTTGATCACAGAAATCACAGTTCCTCAGGTGATCCTGCTGATCGAGTACGTTTGAGAAGAGGGTTAGAAAAACACACCAAAATACGGCTGTATTTCTGAAAAAGGAGCAGGCAGGGGACTCAGCTCTCAAAGGGAATGGACAGACAAAACGGCCTTTGTTTTAAACATAGATACAAATGCTTCCAAACCTCATCAAGCCACACGCACCTGAGGCCTTCATCTCACAGAACAAGAAGGGGGAAAGACCAAGCACAGTGGTTGACTTACAGTACCTGGATGCTTGTACATGAGCTCTGAGTAAGCTTACCTCCCTATAGATGGTCAAAGAGCAAAGGATAAGCATTATGGAACTTCACACCTCCAAATTCCCCAGGCTTCTTCCTGTCCTTGTGTAACCATGTATCTCTGTCTCAGTACATCACTTCTTTCAGAAGACAGCTTAATTCAGTGAGGAACAGATGGATGCGAAGGCAGATTCAGGCTGTGTTTTGGCCAAGACAAATCTTCAAGCCTTGCTAATCCACAATATTACTTACTCTGCCTGGTCAGTCTTGTGAGAGTTAAATAAACATGGTCCCCAAGAATGAAAAAATTATACCGAGACGCTATTATCTAGAATTGTTGACAAACAGCCAAGAAACTTTAAATACTTTTCCTGGGTTCTAAAACAAAGAAGAGCTGTTATCAAAAGCAGCTAACTCAGTGATGCAAAGGGTTCGCCCTACAAGTTCAACTGTCTAAACACTGAAATACAGTGATCTTGTCTGGATGTTTACATTCTTCTGATTCCAACAGTATTCACCCGTGTACATTCTGTGCCCACTCTTTTGTGAAACTCCTAAGAAAAGATAAAGGATTTTTGTTTTCTTGTCCCAGGTATTGTGGCACAGGATTACCTTGCCGCAAAAATAATCCTATCAACACAATCTTTAGCACAGTTATGATGCCTTCCTGGGTTGTTATGAAATCCTACGGGTGAATCCCTCCATTGTGAATGAAACCCAACTTACTATTCTTATTAGCTCTTGGGATTTCCTCAGGTGACAGGACCACAAAGGATCAATTATAATAACACGTCTAAAGAGACGCTATCTCACTTCATCATCCCAGATGAAGTCTTCCTCCATTCACACTCTGGACAAAACTCTGATGGATAACAAGAGGGTGCTCCACGGACTTTGTTTATGAAAGGATATTCTCACTCTGCCCTGCTCCAGGTTTAGCACGCAGCAATGCTTGTTGTGAGGCCAGGCAAGCAGAAGAATCAAGAAAACTTACTCCAAAAGTTAAGGACAGGGTCTCAGCAGCTTCTCAGGCATATTTGGCCAAATCACAGCAAGTGTTTCTTGACCTTTAGAACTGAACAAAGGAAGTCTTTGGCACTGGGCATTGAGGAATACTGTTGGTCATTGCTATTACATACCACGGGATCCCTAGCATTTTAAGATAATCCAATCATAAGGAATAAGGACTAGCATGGAGAAAGCCCAAATGAGGCGAGGCAGGAGTTGATTGTGACATTTTTATAAACAGACCATTAGAAATAATATAAATATCTATCGGTAGGAAATTGGCTTAAATCCACTACAAAATATCCATAGTAGTTTAAAAGGAACCAAATATATATGTATTAATATAGACTTTTCCCTCTGGTATTTCAAATAGAAAAGCCAAATTTTAAAGCATTAAGTAGAAAATGATGTTATTTATTAAAAACACACACCTCTAGGGTCCCCCCACAAATCTGACCTCACAAAAAGTTCATGTCGCATGAGCCTTGCTCCATCAGCTCCAAGAGCCTGCACTAATATTTGGATATCTTTAACTCATTCCTCCAAAGCATTATCCTCTAACATTTTCAGTCCAGAGGACAAATACTGACATTTGTGACTTCAACTATAACTTGGACTTTATATTAACTGACTGAGCCTTGGTCACTAAAATTTGTTTTTGTTTTTTCATTTTAACTCCTTTCAGTTATCTACCTTCCATCATCCTTCCATCATCTTTTCACTTCCAGGTCTCTCCAAGCAATTGGGTGATGAAACCTAGCAAATTATCCAGTAAGCTTTCACACAGCGCCCAACTCCACAGCTGGTCATGGAGTCATTATCCACTCAGAACCTGCCGTCTTTCCACAGAGAACGAAAATATATGGTTTAATTCCATCTCTTTACAACCCACTTTTTCAGACCATAACACACTTCAGTAGATTTCCTTTACTCCTCTTCTTTAGAGCCATGTATTTAGACACAAATATCACAAATAAAGCCGACTTTATTTCATGACCCATCTTCTCTGCTGTGCTCAGTTAGATCCTATTGGCTTACATCACCCTTCCTCATCCCTCTTGCCAGGGATGTGGCCCGCTTCCTTTAAGACCAAGCACACAGGGCAGATTTTCCATTGAGCCTAGGCTGTTCTCCATGACTGAGGCAGCTCAATTCTGCTTCATGTCTCCATTGTGTTTCTACATCTTAGGTGGCATTTACCCCTTTGCACCTGAGATGTGTACGCATCTCAATGACCAGGGCTGATACAACCCAACTCTCTGGCCCCTTCCTTTCACCCCCATATGTGTATCTCTCCCATGAGATGCACACCAGTCAAAAAGATATCCTTTCCCAGACATCTGAAAACTACTCTTTCAGTGGGTTAGCCAAAAAGATCATTTGTGTTTTTCCATAAGATGTTAGGGAAAAAACTTGAACAAATTTGTTGGCCAACCCAATAATAAGGATTTACTTGTGGCTGAATTCTTCTCCAGAATCAAATTCACAAAGACTCCAACCAATGATTTGGACTGTTGTGTCTATTTTTCTCTCGGGGATGTACACTCTTTGTGGACGTCAAATGAATATCTGATTCATCTTTGGACCTCCCACTGCAGGTAACAGCATCTTTGAATGTGGTTAGTTAAACATTTATTTAATTCAATTAAGGCCCTTCTCCTTTATCTTGTTAAGCAGTGTCACAGAAAAACAGGTAGGTAGGTGCTTGTGCTTATTTGTGTCTGCCTCTTTGCAACCCTTTGGACTGTAGCCCACCAGGCTCCTCGGTCCATGGGATATTTCAGGCAAGAATACGAGTGTGGGTTGCCATTTCCTTGTCCAGAGGATCTTCCTGACCCAGGGCTCAAACTTTTGTCTCCTGCAGCTCCTGCACTGCAGGCAGATTCTTTACCTGCTGAGCTATTAGGGAAGGCCCAATGGAAAAACATAGAAATATATGGTACAGGTGGAAAGATACATAAACTCTAAATGCCCAAAAAGCATTTTATCTGCTGTTTTCCATCTACTTTCCAAATTTTCCTTTTTAAAAAAAGATTTCCCACCCAATGTCTGCAAACAAATTCTCTAATCTTACTGCTTCCACACCATTTGTAGCAGGTTGCCACCTATGCCCCATACTCTACAAACTAAGGCTTTGACTTATCAATGATCTGGTTCCAAACACAAGGACTTCTCTCAACCCTTGCTATTTTTTTCATGTCTACAGAATTGAACGTTGATGACTGCCTTATTTTTCTTTTCGTTTTTTTAATAGTGAAACTTCATGCTATCATAGTTCTCTGTCTAGCAACATTCTCCTCCTCCTCCTTCCATTTTCTAGGTGTGGATGTTCTCTTGTCTTCTTTTATTCTTTTATTTAGTAAATGAACAGGTCTTGACTGTCTCCCCTGGGACAGGGATTGGGCTGGTAAATATACAACCCCACTCCGGTGTGAAATACAACCGCTACCGCAAAACTTCAAGGAGCACTTGGAAACACTGTAGATACCAGGCTATGGCCCCGACTCTTGACTCTTTCTACCCCCTCCATTGGGTCTCTCTCTCATCCTCTTTACATCTGCTTTCACTGTAACACAGAAGGTTCAGGGATCAGTAACTTCTATCCTGACCCCGGCATGAGCGTCCCGCTGTCACCTGTTGCCGCACAGCTTCACCTGACACCCTGTGCTCCTAAAAGTCAACAAGAAGGAAAACAGCAAGAGCTGAAATCTCAGTGGTTACAATGATCCAGGTACTCTTCTCTGTGTGCTATTTTGTGTGTTTTAGCTCACTAGTCCTCAAAAAAAGCTCTATGAAATAGGTACGAGTATTATTTACCCTTTACAAAGGAGAAACTGAAGTAGAAGAGATTGAGTTGAAACGAAACAAGTTATTAAGTGGCAGAGCAAAGTTATGCGTCCAGGCTGCTCGGTTCGCAAACCAGAGCTCTTCACCACTACCCTATTGCCACTCTGCCCCCTCAGGCTCATTATACACCACCTTTTATACAGAATTTAGTTAATTAGTTAAATTACTTGATGACTTTGGGAGAGAAGGGACCACCAAAATTTTTAAAGTTATCTAATTCATCAAGGCGGGTTTTAGCAACATGGTGAAGTAGCATGATATATCATCAAGAGCTTGGATTTCAGAATCACAATTTGTGGGTTCAAATGCATTTCACACAAATAACTGCATAGCCCCAGCTAATTTGTTTGACTTTATTCCTCCCATTCCTCAGCTGCAAAGTGGGACCACTAAGAGCAGTGTGACAATGAGATACTGAATGTATAGTACTTAAAATATCTCCTAACACATGCAAAGCATTCAATAAATGTTAGCTTTCATTCTTATTATTACAATGTCCTGAATCATAGATGGGAATAAAAAGGTGGATTATTAAAAAATTTTGGACTTTAGCATCCTGACTCTGAACTACTTTCCAAAAACCACTCCTACCAATCAGCTACCTAATAAAAGTTGCTAAGATACAAACTTATTAGTATGAAAATTTACAAATGAAGGCAAACACAAAAGCATCTGTTATGTATTATATTTGCTGGTAATAAGGTCAAGGTCTCTTTATAGAAAAACTGTAGCTAAAAAATGAAGAGTGAAAATTGGAAAATCACCCTTTAACAAATCCTAATGAAATAAAAGATTTAGGCAACAATCTGTAATGGATAAAATTACAGATGATAGACAGAGGGACAAATTTATAATAAATGGATTAGGATGACAGTTCCTGAATCCTAACACCACTAAGAGTGAACAGTCTGGTATTATGTTCCATTAAAAGCAACACTACAGAAAAAGACATCATTACCCATATAGTCCTTTTGCCAAGAAATTAAACCTGAATTTGAATCCTTACATCTAAATATTTTTGTGTCCTTACATCTAAATATTTTTGTAGGAAAGATGGGCCATGATTTTAAATGATGATTTAAATGGTTTTAAAACACAATAAGGATACCATCAGTCAAAATTAAAATATGAGCTACGCTATAGGTAAAGTGACTATCTATTCAATAAATAAATGGCAGAAAAAATAAGAGAGGAGAGTGCTATCGATTAAAAGGGATTTAAGAGATCAGTCAACAAAAAAGAAGTTGCAGACTTTGGATCTTAGTTTGAAAAAATAACTGTATTAAAAAGATATATTTGAAACAATCAGAAAATATTTTAAGGATGCGACCTCAAATTAATTAATTTTGATGAGTGAAGTAATGGTATGGAATTGCCTTTCTGAAGTATCTTTCTGGGAAACAAAAGGAAGCACTTATATATTAAATGGTATGCTAAACTTTGCTTTAAAATACCCTAGCAAAAGGAAAAAAGGAAGACTTGCACTTTCAAGAAGACAGAGTGGGACCAGAAAAAACATGGATGTGGCTATGACAAGGTAACATAAGGATACCTTTGGTGATGGAATCGTTTCGTGTCTTCACTAATCAGTGTCAATATCCTGGTTATGATGTTATACTCTGTTACAACAAGATGGTACCAGGAGGAGAAAGTCTGTAATGGATACATGGGTTCCTTCTGTGTTGTTTCTTACATGGGAATCTCAAAACAAATTTAATTATAAAAGGAAAAATATGGCATGGCGAGGGATAGATGAAACAACAATAGCGGGAAAGTTCATGGTTATAGGATTCATTATGATCGTCTCTTTCTCTTCAATTGTTTGAAGATTTCCACAACCCAAAGATCTTGCAAAGTTTACAAAAGTAAACTTAGAGTTTCTCTGCAGAATGGTAGTGTCTTCTGGTTTTCCTGTTTTATCTTCAGTCATCCAAAATCCCATACCACTAGGTCATCCTACATACTTGTGCTAATTGTTTCCTAAAAGGAAACAATTATATTTAAAAATATCCATATATATATATAGTTTTACTCAATCATTCCTTTGTTAAAAGGATAAAGTTTGCATGGAGCAAAAATCTCCTCTGAGTCAGGCCTGAACAATCTTATGCTCATCCCTTTTACTCGCCCCCTACATAAACCTTCCTCTGCAGTCAACCTAGCCTCACAGTCCCATGGATATAATTTTGAACAAACTCTACTTGCTCCTGCCATTCTCCTGCATGCTATTTACTTCTCCACTGATCTAAATCCCATACATCTTTAAGGAGGCAAAATAAAACCCACCTGCTTCATGAAGCTCTCCCTGATCTTTCCTTAAAGTAATTACATGGTTCTTCAGAGCAAAGATCATGTATTACATCACAGTGCTTGGTAGCCTTCTTGATACCATCAAAGTTTTTGATGAAAACGTGTTGATTTAACTGAATGTTTACTATAAAACAATTGGAGAGAGTACTGAATTTTAGGGGAAAACACGTACAAAAGAGCTGCTTGTTGGCTCAGACCTAAAGAATCAGCCTGCAATGCGGAAAGTACAAGGAGGCTTGAATACAGAATGAGATTAGCTGTTAAGAGGATAAATTCTACTTTGCCTTAAGGAAAGAGTGTTGCTCTCTAAGCAGGCCTCGTGTACTGGGGAAGGTCATGACCCACAGTCTGCGTTGGGGTTGGAAGTGGTGGAAATCGCAACCCAACACTGAAGCCCGCACCGTGGGCCCTCACAGCCACTCCCTGGGGTTGCCCAGGCTGCAAGAGAAGAGAATCGTGTAAGAATCAGCGGCACGCACCACTCACCACGGGGCTTTAAGGAACTCAGCAGAGCGCCCGGGCAGAGAGAATATATATCAGCATCTGAATGGGGAACGAGCACTCCTGCTGTGAATCTCTGATTTCTTTAGAAAGAGGAGGCTGGTTCCGTGAGAGAGCCCAACAGCAGTTGGGGATGGGCTAACAGGATGAACTGGGAAGCTAGGCATGGGTCTGTGGGGAGGAGTGAGCAGAGATCCTAGGAACCCAGAGCCTCGTCAAGGGGGAGAAAAGCAAGCAGTAGCAGTTCCTTTTTCTCTGAGCTGGCCCAGCAGCACCAGGGGCCTGACAGTTACCTGAGGTTTCTTCACCTTAATGATCCAGGTAGGCGGAACAATAACAGCAGCGTGAGCCCCCAGGGAGCAGGGTTCCTCAATCTGATGCAGCATGAAGCAGGTCACCTTATTGTGAAACTGGAGGGAAAAACAGGCCAGTAAACAATTCTGCGCCAAGGGAAGTGCCGCCACAACAAGTACACGTGTGCATACTTACGCACATGCTTGCGTGCACACACACACACAGAGGTCCCACGCTCCTCATCACTGCACAACCAGCCCCAGGAACTTAAGAGACCAGATTTCAATTCATTCTACTTTATAAACTGATAACAACTGATAACAAGAACTCAGCTTATAGGATAGAACAGCTGAAACTTGATCATCTTTTACAGGATATTTACACTTCAAGTGTTAGCGGCTTGGAGGGTTCTAGAAAGGCTAACTTTGCACATAATTTTGTTTCACTTGGCTTGCGCCCATCACAGACTTGGCTGATTGGGATAATGTTGAGAAGGAAATGAAGACAAGCAGAGCGGCAGTCCCACTATCTGCCACTCGTTTTTCTATCCACAGTCATCAATCTTTCCCAGTAGTCCCTCCAGTGTAAGGGACCCAGGGGGGAAAAAAAAAAAACAAAAATACTGTCTCTTCTAGAGAGTTGTTAGGAAACAAAGAGACTGCTTCTGCTGGGTTTGTCTAGGGCTGCTGAAAAAATAATGGTCCTAGCACACTTGGCAAATCTAAAGTGCTTTTGATTTTTGAAAGGAAGGAAGTCAATATAGACTAACGATAATAAGAATACTTAGGTTCCAGGGGCTTAACTCTATACCCCAGTGGACTGAGTAACCTTAGGCCAATCACATTTCCAGTATTTTGTGTGTGTGTGTGTGACTGTAAAGTGATAAATGTGTGGTAGCATTTGTTTTCTAATAAACATCAAATCCCCATTATACAATTATGGGCTCTAAAATTTTAATCATAGTGATTTAAAAAAAAAATTAACAGTAGGTGCTACTTAGATTATACTTAATGTGACCACATAATTTATCATCGTAACCGAAACAATTTTAAGAATGAAAGGGAGCAGAGACAATAATTATGTTGGAACAGCAGACACAAATTAGGACTGTCTCAGGCAAATAGAGCCACCCCAATTACATCACATCAGGGCAATTTTATCTTTACTGCTGAGTATCTTCAAGATCTGACATGATCCAGTGGCAAATTACTAAATCAATGAAGCATGAAATACTAATTAATAATATAATAAATAATTCCCCCTAAATTGTTTGTGATTTGCAAACAGTTTGATATACCAGAGAAATGTCATGCGAATTCCTTCTTTAAGAAGTAGTTTTCTCTCAAATCATCCCCTCTTCTCCCACTGAGTCCACAAGTCTGTTCTTTATGTCTGTGTCTCCTTTGCTGCCCTGCATGTCGGATTGTTGGCAACCCAGTATTGCAAAGTAATTATCCTCCAATTCAAATAAATTAAAAAAAATTTATTTTAATAATTCAGATAACCCCCCATATGAATAGCCATTGTATTTCTAACATGGCAGGAATCTCAGAGACTGCCGACTCCAACTCTCACAATTTACACCTGAGTACTTTAGAGAGACTAAAGAGGTGTCTCTAAAACTGCATGACTTTTAAGGGGTAGAGTCAGGACTCGAATACATGAAACCCAGCTCCCAAATACAGTTTTATTTTCTGCTACAGGAAGTGTCCACAGAAGGCCCTTAATTGTTTGACATCAGATATCCTCGAAGGAATTGCCTATAGTGTTAAAATACACCACCACTGTAGTCTCTCTTAAACGGTTTTGTAGTTTTAGTCCTTGAAAAATCAACTTCTACAACGTGGGACCGTGGAAAACTCAACAATACATGAGCTGTGCTTAGTCGCTCAGTTGCATCTGACTCTTCGCAACCCCATGGACTGCAGCCCGCCAGGTTTTTGTCCATGGGGATTTTCCAGGCAAGAATACTGGAGGGCGTTGCCATGCCCTCCTCCAGAGCATCTTCCTAGGTCTGCCCAGGGGTCAAACCCAGACCTCTTGCGTTACAGGTGGGTTCTTTACCAATGGAGCCACCAGCGAAGCCCCCAAAGACATACAGAACTGATTAAAACTCTGCCACAAGGGCCAAATGAAAGTTGTTCTTTTTTTAGTGATTCAATTGGCTA
Source organism: Antilocapra americana (assembly GCA_007570785.1). Classification (NCBI taxonomy): domain Eukaryota; kingdom Metazoa; phylum Chordata; class Mammalia; order Artiodactyla; family Antilocapridae; genus Antilocapra; species Antilocapra americana. The sequence goes on from ML662453.1 coordinate 6,469,813, forward strand.
CAGATTCATGAAAAGAAAGCCCATGAGTTCACTGCCAAGCGGGACAGTTTCCAAATTAAATGACCTGGGATCAACCATCTAACCACAAGCTGGCAGCTACAGGGTAGCAGCATGGGCAGCCTGTCTATGCCCAGGTTGATGCTACCTGGCAAGTGTCGTCTCACCAGGGCAGGGAAGCGATGATCAGGGACAGTGTCAGGGACCCCGAGGGCCTAAATCTGCTCCTTCCTTTCGAAGCGAAGGCACTGTCTCAACGGCCAGTCGCAACTGGCAGTTGCACAGTTTCTTGAGTGAAAGGAAACATGTTCCCTTATATTTGTGAACACGTTCTTGAACAGAAGCACAAAGACTACTTGTAAAACAATTAACTGAAAGGAGATAGAAATGCCAAGAACAAAAAAATGTGCCAGGAGGGTGATGCAGCAAACATTGATCTTTCCAGACCAAGGTGTCCCTACCAAATTACAGCAGATCCTCCTGACATGTGGGGACTACTGAAATTATGCCAGAGAAATTATTAGATTGAACCTGCTGGAACTGCAAAGATGCAAAAGCTTTTTTACCCACAATAAAAGCCAATTTCATATGTTTCAAGTAAATGCATCTTCCACACCTGCCTTGTGGCCCTAGATAAAGCTGATGTGTGTAGTGCATGTGTTAAGTTGCTTCAGTCAATCATGTCTGACTCTTTGTGAACCTACTGACTGCAGCCCACCAGACTCCTCTGCCCATGGGATTCTCCAGGGAAGAATACTGGAGTGGGTTGCCATGCCCTCCTCCATGGGATCTTTCCGGTCAATGTGCCCTACATTTCTTGCATTGGCAGGCGGATTCTTTACCCCTAAGCCACCTGGAAGTTTGAAGTTTATCTGCACAGCCTTAGCCCTTAAGCTTAAACAGCACAGCCCTTTATTTCCAGTTTGGCTGTGCAGTGAGGGGACAACATATCCCAATCACACAGTCATTTTAAAGAACCAGTGAATTGAGAGATTAGAGCAGGGGTCCAAATTGTTTCTATAAAAGGACTGGATAGTAAATATTTTAGTCTTATGAGGCCATATTGTTTCTGCTGTATTATTCAACTCTGCTGCTGGAGCAAAAAAAGTAGCCAGAGACAAGACATAAAGGATGGACATGGCTGTGTTCCAATAAAACTTTAGTTACAAAAACAGGCAGCAGTCAGATTTGGTTTACAGGCCATAGTTTGCCAACTTGTGAGTCAGAGTCTACATTGTCTAGCTAAAGACAAAAATAGGTTCAAAAACCAAAAAAAAAATGAACCATCTGGTTGGGACAGAGCTGTTAAAAAATTAAAAAAGAGAAGAGAGGAGAAGTAAAAAGGGAAATTATCATTGGATCCATATGAGTATCCATGTTCAAATGTAAGAAGGAGTAACATTTTAATGAGCATACAGCCAGCTATAACAACATCCAAACCTAAGGAAGAATATAAGCCCACTCTAATCCTAACACAGTTCCATTAAGAAAAAAAATTCACCCACATCAAAAACAGAAGAACCAAGATGTCTGAATTGCTTTGTCAGAGGGATTATCTAAGGATCTAACTTCCTCCTATACAAGTCATCATCGATAACCTAGTGTACTATGGGGCCAGTGGCCTCGGAGTGAAAACCCCTCAATTCTAGACTCAGAGATAGAGTCAGGAGGGGATTTTCTGACCTGTGATTCCAGGCTTCAAAATATATAAATAAAGGTGTTAATTTCTAGTTTCTTGCAGCTCATTTATCCTATGGTTCTATAGTTCTAATCTCTCTTTCTTCCTCCACAGATCCTATGAGAGAAATAATGCATAAATTAGGATAACATTCCACTTACAAACAGGAACTCCAGAAATGACACAATTCTATTTTGAGAAAACAGGAGCCCACTTTGTTTTATTTTATCCCCAAACTTACCGCCTGCTTGCACCAGGAACAGCTGATAGCCACAATCTCTTTACTGTGGAAGGAGAATTTTTGTTGGAAGCCCTAGAATATTAGAACAAGAGACAGAGAATTAAAACCCCTGCCAACCAAGCATGCATCTGCCATCCTGAAGTTCAATGAAGTCAGTAAGGCCAGGTTCAAGGGAACTGAGACAGCAAATGCCACAGAGGGCATTTACATCTCCACCTTCTACCATTTTTCCTATCACCAAATTCTCTAAAGTGTGAGAAGGGAGACACCACTATTTGCTTTACCACTAACACTCAAAGTCAGCCACAAAAACTTTTTTTTTTCTTTGATCGCACTGTGTGGCATGTGGGATCTTAGCTCCCTAACCAGGGACTGAACCTGTGTCCCCGCATTGGAAGGCAAAGCCTTAACCACTGGGCTGCCAGGGAAGTTCCAAAATCATTGCCCCCTCTGCCAAGTAAATGAGGTTCTGATGCATTTTTATTTTAAGTTAAAAAGAAGCCTCTATTGGTTCACATGATTTTTTTTTTTTAACAGGGGTTATCCATCTCACAGGTCCTACACAACCTTACCATCTAGAAGCTACAAAGAGAGAAATGAAGCAGGAGACAGTCAGGTGACCTAGAATTGAGAGTCTGGGAGATGTCCAAGGGTGGAGAAGGAAATTCAAACACTCTCATCATCCCCTTGGGATGTCAGGACTCAAAACAAGCAGTTTTCAATTTCCATTTTTTGCCAGCAAATGGCAATGAGATTAATGGAATGGCAAACACAATCCTCTTAATGAACAAACAGAATTACTTTTTCATCAAGAAAAGAAGAGATGCTTTTTGGCCGCTGTTGTCCCTAAATAATTACCAGAGAGAAGTATGCAGTAACTCTCAAGGAAAGTTTTTTAGCTTTCCCAAAGCTCACCCATTTCTATCTGCCTCTGAAATCTAAGCCAAACAAACTAGTACAGATCAATGACCAAAAACTCTTAAAATTATTTAAGTGACCCAAAGCAAACAGAAAGATGTGATGGGCAGGAAAGCTTTAAAGGCATGAGCTACATGTCTTGCTTAATGTGTACAGATAACTTTGAGTTTAAAGAAAGTCAATTTACACATTATTAAAAGAAGTCCTAGTGGCATTTTTGCCGTAGTCCCCGTACTTCCTACCTGTCTGCAGTATTTTATATACTAATGAGCATGTCCTCCTTTGTGCTCCTCTGGCCTCTCCTGATTTTCTAAAACACATCCCAATTCTCCTTCTTCCGCTCCATCTCCTGCACATGGACAGGAGACTGAGACCAGGGTCAAACCTTGGTGCTCTGCAATTCTACCTTGAATCCTTCTCTTTTTTGTCCAACCTCAAATCTCACTTCAAGAAACATGACCTCTTCTTAACATTGGACTTTCCTGGATTTCAAAAAGTTTCTCCATCAATATCCTCTTCTCAACAACTTAAGCGATTATAGAATCGCTCAGTGCAGAGGCATTCACAAAACAAGTATAAGTCTGCTATCCTCACAAAAGCCTTCTTGCAATGGGGATCCTTGGCTGGCATTCAGGAACTTGAATTTCAGGGGGGTGTTCCCCAGTTTCCAGAACAGTTGAAGGTGGCTCATTGTGCCTGAATTGCTGGTACAAACACCCTGGTGTATGAACTCCTGCTTTCCTTTGGGGAGTCTAGAGGCTGGGTCTATCCTGGGCAGGGGGTGATCATGTCATCAGACCCCCACGAAAAACCTGACCACCAAGTCTCAGATGAGACCCAGAGACAGTATTTCACACAAGTCGTCACAATCTGTGTTGGAAAAATTAAGCGGGACCTTTGCAACTGTCAGAAGACTTATGGCGCTTGACACTTGGTTTCCATGTGACCTTATCCCATGGTCCTTCCCTCTGTTGAATCTGCTTTGTAGCTGTTTGTTATAATAAATCACAGCTGTGACTAATATTTCCCACAAAGCTCAGTTGGTAAAGAATCTGCCTGTAATGCAGGAGACCCCAGTTAGATTCCTGGGTCGGGAAGATCGGCTGGAGAAGGGATAGACTACCCACTCTAGTATTCTTGGGCTGCCCTTGTGGCTCAGCTGGTAAAGAATCCACCTGCAATGTGGGAGATCTGGGTTCGATCTCTGGGTTGCTAACATTTCCTGGAGAAGGGAATATACGCTGAGCCCAATGAGCCCTCCTAGTAAATAACTGAAACTGGTCACCAAACCTACTCATCCCACCTCCTCCACCCCCACAAACAACGAGTCTCGATAGTCTCACTGACAGAGGAGACAGAGCACTTCCCCAGGAAAGGATATACTTCTTTAAAACAAACATGGACAGAATTATTAGGACAGGCCGGCATTCACAGGTTCTGCTGTACCCGTCAGCCAAGACCCACAAAGTCGCTGGTACATGAGTGTTATTACCACCTAACAGAAATAGTTTCTGTGCATGTGTATTCTAAAGTGGAATTACAAGTTCTCTGGGAGAAGTCCTTGTAATACTTCTTAATAAATCTCTACAACGTAGCATAGGCATGGCAGGAACATTTTCTGATTACTTGAACAAGAAAGTCACTGATACCACACTAAGACCCAACTACAAAGCTCCTGGTATCCAGATTTTAAAACTCTAACCCCAAACACCTGGAAATATGCCCCTCCTCACTAAACTCTCCTCCAACGGCTACAGACACAGCAAATGTCTTCTTCCTTCATCCATCTGGAAGTGGTCATAAAAATACAAACCTCTCCAACACCGCTGAGTAGTTATAAGCATCCAATAAAGCAATGCATTTGAAAAGTCCTTTATAATACAGTATACAGAAGAAGCACCTGGAACCTCTTCTAACTTCTTGCTAACAAAGTTCTCCAGTATCATATGTGTGACTAGCAATGCTCTATTCAATTACATTAGCCCATCTCTCTATTGACTATAGGCCTTCTGACTTCAGGGAGAAACAAACCCAGTCCAGTGGGGCCTTGACAGCCTGGCCGATAGCAGAAAGAAACCACCAGGCCAGCCACAAGTGGGGCGTTGGGTGCTGTGTTTATGTAGAGTTGTGGTGGGTCCCTTGGAAATGAGCCTAGTGGCAATTTGCTCTCTGTTTCAGACCCTAGTCTGGCATAGTCACAGTGGCCATGGCTTCAGGGTTACTATCTAACATAAAGACCTAAGTAGAACACCCTGACAATGCCAAAGAATGCTCAAACTACCGCACAACTGCACTCATCTCACATGCTAGCAAAGTAATGTTCAAAATTCTCCAAGCCAGGCTTCAACAATACATGAACCAGGAACTTCTAGATGTTCAAGATGGATTTAGAAAAGGCAGAGGAAACAGATCAAATTGCCAACATCCGCTGGATCATCAAAAAAGCAAGAGAGTTCCAGAAAAACATCTACTTTTGCTTTATTGACATAAAAGGCTTTTATGTCAAAGCCTTTGACTGGGTGGATCACAATAAACTGTGGGAAATTCTTAAAGAGATGGGAATACCAGACCATCTGACCTGCCTCTTGAGAAATCTGTATGCAGGTCAGGAAGCAACAATCAGAACTGGACATGGGACAACAGACTGCTTCCAAATAGGGAAAGGAGTACATCAAGGCTGTGTATTGTCACCCTGCTTATTTAACTTATATGCAGAGTACATCATGAGAAACGCTGGGCTGGAGGAAGCACAAGCTGGAATCAAGATTGCAGGGAGAAATATCAATAACCTCAGATATGCAGATGACACCACCCTTATGGCAGAAAGTGAAGAACCAAAGAGTCTCTTGATGAAAGAGGAGAGTGAAAAAGTTGGCTTAAAGCTCAACATTCAGAAAACTAAGATCATGGCATCTGGTCCCATCACTTCATGGCAATTAGATGGAGAAACCATGGAAACAGTGGCAGACTTTATTTTTTGGGGCTCCCAAATCACTGCAGATGGTGACTGCAGGCATCAAGTTAAAAGACTCCTTGGGAAAAAAGTTATGACCAACCTAGACAGCATATTCAAAAGCAGAGATGTTACTTTGCCAACAAAGGTCCGTCTAATCAAAGCTATGGCTTTTCCAGTAGTCACGTATGGATGTGAGAATTGGACTGTAAAGAAAACTGAGCACCAAAGAATTGATGCTTTTGATCTACGGGGTTGGAAAAGACTCTTGAGAGTACCTTAGACTGCAAGGAGATCAAACCAGTCAATCCTAAAGGGAATCAGTCCTGAATATTCAGTGAAAGGACTGATGTTGAAGCTGAAACTCCAATACCTTGGCCACCTGATGCAAAGAGCTGACTCATTTGTAAGACCCTAATGCTGGGAAAGATTGAAGGCAGGAGGAGAAGGGGACGACAGAGGATTAGATGGTTGGACAGTATCACCAACTCAAAGGACATGAGTTTGGGTGAACTCCGGGAGTTGGTGATGGACAGGGAGGCCTGGCATGCTGCAGTCCATGGGGTTGCAAAGAGTCAGACACGACCAAGCGACTGAACTGACTGAGAACACCCTGGAGCCTCCATGATCCCACGGGCAGGTTTTGGCTGGGATCTCAACACATCAAGAGGAGCCAGATTCCTAATTATCCATTAATAAATGCTGGCCCAAATCTGACATAATCTACTGATAGATACCCTAACTGAATTTCAACTGACTCTGATTTTTAAGGGCTACTTCATTCATCACTATCCACAAGGAAAATAAGGGTATGAGGTCAGATGCGCTGGAGCTGACTGACTTCAGCATCATAAATACCAAGAACCTTGAGGGATACAGTTGAGTTTTTTAGAATAAAGTTTAAACAACATTTATTCTGAGCAGCTAGAGCTTTGTTTCTTGTGTACCCAAGGGCATACACCAAATAGCACTCAGTTTTATAACCTTGGCTGAAACCAGGAAAGGGAGCTTTACTTAAAACAAACTTTTTGTTGTTTATGTATTTAACTGAGATTTGGGTGAGGGAATTTCCTGACTGTAGTCCTAGCCCCTGTATGATTTGATTCAACCCAAGAGTAGATACTGCTCTAGCCTCCAAAACTTTAACCACTGACAGCAAAATCGCCATGTCCACTTGCATATTCAAGACTCACGAAGTATTACAAAAGCAAACCCAAGGGAATTATTTAAGGCTAAATCAATATCCATCTTAACACAGAGTATTTCATTTTTGCTCAAATATTCCCTTTCATTTTTGAAAAATGTATATCCTCTTTTACGCATATTATGTTTACTATCTAATAAAAAGTTCATCCTAAGTTTAATTAGATGCAAAGTTCATTATTACGAGAAAAATAAAATGGAAATTTTAAATTTACAATGTTTTAATTAAAATTTTAAAATAAAACTATTATAGCACTCGTAAACTTATCCAGTGGGATAAAAGTAGTGTAGCAACTTGATACTCACAATGTAGAAGGAAATTTTTCTCATTGGAGCAGATCTCAAACTGGCTGTGCTGGTCCCATGCAACTGCTTTTAACCAGCAGAAGCTGACAACCAGTGATGACGTTTCAGCATTTCACCAGCTGAAGCTAAGTAACTAAGACCTTTGAGTGACCCAGGTGTAGACCCACACCAACCAACCTAATTGAAAACTTTTTTCTAACCAAGAAAACCCGACGCTTGTTTGACCTTTGAGTGACCCACAGGCAAACTCACACCAACCTAACTGAAAACTTCTTTCTGACTAATAAAACATGGCACCCATTTAACTGATGATCTACAGTCTTACAAACTGTCCTGTACAGAGCTTAACCTTCAATAGTTAATTAGCAAAGTCTTCATGAACCAATTTCTTTCCTCATAAATGCAAACTGTTAACTGTTTTCCCATCAACAAACTATTCAGCCCAATTTTCCATGAATAGGTATACCCTTGCCTGGCAATGCAAATCACTGGATATTAGACTAGTTTTATAATATGCCTTTTTCTTGGCTTTATCACAGTGTAAAAATGGTATCATTAATGTTGTAGTTTATGCAAGATTAGTGTTTATTTAATCATAGAAAATCTAATTTACTTGAGCGTCCTAAAGCTTCCTATACTGATTTTACTGGTTTTAACTCACACATTTTATAAACAGTCAAGATTTTCAAAATGTAAACATAAATTGAAGTAAAACTGAGTTAAAATAAATAATAGCTTTATAAATTGAATTACAATAACCAATTTTTCTAACTTCTGACAGTGCTGCAAATTATATGAATCTACAGTTACTTTATTAGAATTATCTTTGAAAAATCAAAATTTTTGTCCACTGGGTTTAACTATATGGCATTAAGAGCTTTGAAAATTTATGTCCTTATTGGTCATAATAAACTCTGATTCAAGGGTCACCACTGATTTATGTACAAAAACTGACATTTTAATTATTCCTTGATAGAGCCTTTATGTCCTTTTTTTGGTAATTACAATTTATTAACCAGAGTCAGTCTTCTTATTCTCAGATAGTTTGTTTTTTCTATTAATTTACCCAAAAGCACTTGCTATTATTACAAGCTACAGGTCAAAAATTGAGTCTCCAGAGCAGGGGTGGAGGTGGGGTGGAAGGAGCAGAATTTAGAGGACAGGATTCTCAATATAATCCTGTTACCAGGAACTTGTAAGAGTGTATGAAGTGCCTAACACATGATGTCCAGAATATTTTCATCAGATGCAGATATTTCATGGAAGTAGGTTTAAGCTTGTAATTAAAGTATAATTGAAATTAAACCTATAACAATGGATACAGAGTTACATTTCAGTTTACACGTTAACTATTTTAACTGTGTGTTCATATTTTTATGACCATTCTGATTCTAGGATAAAAATGTTTGATACAGATATTTATTCAATATGGCCAAAACTGCATACAAAACGTTAACTGTTAGTTTTATGTCTTTATCCTAGAATACCAGGAAAGCTCCTTATATGAAAATATTTGTCTAATGGTACAACTAGCTACAATTAAAATAATAATGATCTTCCATGAAAATGAATGTCCATCCCTGCCCCATAACTGATGACCTTCTCAATAAAAATTATAACTTTAATGTTGATAATATTTACCAAAGTGAAAGTCACTTAGTCATGTCAGACTCTTTGCAACCCCATGGACTATTACAGTCCATGGAATTCTCCAGGCCAGAATATTGGAGTGGGTAGCCTTTCCTTTATCCAGGGAATCTTCCCAACTCAGGGATCAAATCCAGGTCTCCCGCACTGCAGATGGATTCTTTACCAGCTATACCACAAGATAAGCTCGATAATATTCACCACGCAGGTGGTTTTTTGGAAAATTTGTTTTTAACCAAAACTACAATTTTTAACAGACAGGAATGATGTTATCACAGTTACCAACTACAAGTCATTACATATATTCTGAGAAGTTCTATAGTCTATAATCTTGCTGACAGTATGACATTCTAGGACATAACTGGCTATCCACCCTTAACTAATGGAGAAAAATGCTATTCTGCTGATAAAACTAATTGCACTTTCTTTTGGTGCAAAATTAGACTTTTTCTGTAACAGCTCCCAGACAACTGAGAAAGATACTGACAAAACTGCTGAAATTATTTAGATTGTGCTCCTTCTGGTTTCATGAGTTTATGACAAAGGAATACCACCATACAATGCATGCTTTAGAGAAATAAAAGATTCTGCTACTAGAAACAGCTTTGACTTCACTTTGGGATTTTAATAGTAAACGGATGGGTTTTCCAGCTCTCTCTGATATAGCGACTCTAGCAGGCCTACTTCAGTCAGATTTTGATTTCTACTTCCTCTATCACAGCAATTCTGGTATCTCTACCTCACTTAACATGGATTTTTTTTTTTTTGCTAATAATTATATTCTTATTATTACAAAAAAATGCAAATTAGAATCAGTCAAAATAAGAGAAATATAGGTCAATATCTAGAAGGGTTTGAAACATGCAGATATCCACTGTCCTCTCTCTGTGCAGTCAGGACACGTAATCATCATGTCATTTTGCTCTTCAAGTTTCAAATGCCACTCTAGTGTTAGATCTACTCAATAGATTCTTCTTGCCAGTATCTAAGATGACCTAATCATCTTTTCACACCAATATATCCAGTCTGGAATGTGCAGAGGCCGCTTAGAGAGAAAGAGGAATACATCTCAAAAAATCTAGCTATAGGACCTAACCATCAGGAAGAGGAAAGTGTGCATGGGGCTGGGTCCTGGGGGTGCAGGAAAAAGGGGGGCAGGACTTAATGTTGAAAAAAAGAGAGTTTCTCAATGTGGAAGCATTCTACAACAAAGAATTTAACACATTATCAGGACCCCAGACTATAGTGAGAACACTAGTATGCTAAAACCAATACTAGAATGGTGTCTGAAAACTTGAATGAAAAATGAGTGTTAAGTGAAGGAGCAATGCCAGAATTGCTGTGACAGAGGAAGAAGGAATCAAAATTACACAGAAATAGGCAAGTTAGATTTGCTATGGCATTCCAGGGACAGGTGAATAGAGTTCTACACTCTCCTTGTAGTTTCTCTTCTGCTAATGCATTTTAAAGATTCTCTTTATTAAACATATCAAATTACATAATTTAAGTGTGAGATCTCTTTCCTTCCTGAACCCTAAAAGAAAGTTAAAGTGTTAGTCCCTTAGTCATATTCGACTCTTTGTAACCCTTGGACAGTACCCCGCTAGGCTCCTCTATCCATGGGATTTTCCAGGCAAAAATACTGGAGTGGGTAGCCATTCCCATTTCCAGGGGATCTTCCTGACCAAGGAAATGAAACCAGGTCTCCTGCATTTCAGGCAGATTCTTTACTATTTGAGCTACCAGGGAAGCCTGGACCCTAACTCTTGCACAATATAGGATTATGAATGAAAACAATGTAACCCTATGCGGTGATCATAAACATGCAGCCTGGTGGTGAGTGAATGGTAAAGCAACTGAATCACAAGCAGTCTCATTTGCTATTCATTATATGCCACACACACTCAAACACATTCAAGGATTGCAAGAAAATTAGTCCAAATATTTACTGTTAATTTTTTTTAAAAGCAGAAAGTGAAACTATAAACACTCTTAGCTATAAACACTTACTAATAAGCCCAAATGTTTTTAAACCATCAGTTAAAAAATTTAGTTTTGCTAAGCGAATATATTTGTTACCCCATCCCAATGGATAAACTATGGAATAATCTGTATAGAAGTGTGTGTGTGTGTGTGTGTGTGTGTGTGTGTGTGTGTGTGTGTGTGTGTAATGGTTTAGAAATCTCTGGATATATAAGAATGTACAGCCAACCATACTCATGAAAACTATGCACAGCACAAAAAATCTGAAATGAACCTTCAGCCACCTAGTCTGCAAACGGAAAGAGGGTCACTAGGTTTCTCCTAATCCAGGGGACAAACTAGGCTCCAAAGAAGGGTTATTTATTATCCAGCAAGGAGACGGATTTAAGACCACCCCATGCCACAATTGCTTGAGCTTGTGAGAATCCATAAGCAGCTGCATTATAAACACAGGAGATGAATATAACAGTACGGTATTATAGGAACTTTATATGAAGAGCTGGGACCACAGACTTGCCCACAGACAGCCGTGATGAGAAGCACCCCACTCCTAGATGGTTGCCTGGGGACACTGGGCAGGAAGAGAGACATGGTCACAGCAACTCAGACTGCAGGGTGTCCAGCTCTTCCTCTGTGGTTGACCATGCCAACAGAAGGCAAGGCCAGAAAGGGGAGTGTACTATGATGCTAGGGAATATTTGCCACATGATATACAATGTTTATTGACTTTCTTTTAATAAAATTCCTCCAAATCTATTATGGCTTGAAAACTGCTGAGGGGGTGCCAGCTACTAGGTTGTCCAGTGAAGGTAGTTTTTCCAAATGCTTCCTACTGTTCACATCTCTGACCTTAAAATTTTCTGTGCCTACCTGTTAATTCTCTCTTATGCATACACACGTGCACATTCTTATGGGAAAGTTGTAGACAGTCTACACTTCACTAAGAGAATTCGTAAGCCTGAGTGCAATACCAGGGCTTTCTTGGTGGCTCAGTCAGTAAAGAATTCACCTGCAATGCAAGAGGCAAGGATTCAATCCCTGGGTCAGGAAGATCCCCTGGAATAGGAAATGGCAGCCCACTCCAGTATTCTTGCCCGGGAAATCCCATGGACAGAAGAGCCTGGTGGCCTACAGTCTATGAGGTTGCAAAGAGTTGGATATGACTTAGTGACTAATCCATCATCACTAGGGCAACACCAGAAAGGGAAGGAGGAGATGAACCCAATGAAGGAAGGTCATGTGAGGGCAGAGGGCTGACCTCGTTTTGTTTCCAGGTGTGTAAAAAAGCTGGTAAGCATCTTTCAACTCCTCCTCCCACCTTCCCTCCTCTTACTTTTACCTCCTCCCCTTTTTTTCCTCCTCCCCCTTTTGACTTATTTTGTCTGCCCTCTTTCCAGGCTAGAAAGGAATCACCTGGAAGTCACTGTGTTGGACTGGAGGAGATGTTACCAGTTATAATGGAGGGGGGGCCATACCCTTGAGGCTAAAGAATGTAGCCTTCCAAAGAAGGGCTTGGTGACCAATGGCTACACCATATTTTCTTTCCCAGCACTGGGCAAACAACACAATTAATCAAACTTTTCCCCATGTCTCACTCACCCTCCACACTACTCAGGCAGCCCAAACTTCTCTGTTTTCCTCAATTGTCAAAAATACATACTGGTCAGCTCACCCCCAGTGCTTGACCCAAAGGAGTCACACAAATAAATATACATATCAAAAATAAGCGGATGAGGAATATACTTTTCCAAGTTATCTTCCTCTCTACCAAATCAAAACTTCCTTTATTGAGACCAGCTTGTTGTTATCAGTTGCCTATTCATGTCCAACTCTTTGCAACCCTGTGGATTGCAGCTTGCCAGACCTCCCTGTCCTTCACCATCTCCTGAAGTTTGCCCAAGTTCATGTCCATTGCATCAGTGACGCCATCAAACCATCTCATCCACTGATGCCCTCTTCTCCTTCTGCTCTCAATCTTTCCCAGCATCAGGGACTTTTCCAAAGAGTTGGCTGTTCACATCAGATGACCAAAATACTGGAGCTTCAGATTCAGTCCTCCCAATGAGTATGCAGGGTTGATGTCCCTTAAGACTGACTGGTTTGATCTCCTTGTGTGCAAGGGACTCTCAGGAGTCTTCTCCAGCACCACAATTCAAAGGCATCAATTCTTTGGTGCTCTGCCTTCTTTAAGGTCCAGCTCTCAGAACCATATGTGACTAGTGGCAAGACCATAGCCTTGACTATAGGGACTTTTTCAGCAGAGTAATCTCTCTGCTTTTCAACACACTGTCTAGGTTTGTCATAGCTTTGCTGCCAAGAAGCAACCATCTTCTGATTTCATTGTGAAGCCATTATCCACAGTGATTTTAGAGCCCAAGAAGAAGAAATCTGTCACTATGTCACCTTTTCCCCTTCTATTTCCATGAAGTAATGGGGTCAGATGCCATGATTTTAGTTTTGTTTAATATTTAGTTTTAAGCTAGCTCTTCACACTCCTCCTTCACCCTCATCAAGAGGCTCTTTAGTTCCTTTTTGCTTTCTGCCATTAGAGTGGCATCAACAGCATATCTGAGGTTGTTGATGTTTCTCCCTGCCTATCTTGATTCCAGCTTGTATTCATCCAGCCTAGCATTTCTCATGATGTGCTTAGCATATAGGTTAAACAAACAGGGTGACAACAGACCGCCCTATCATACTTCTTTCTCAATCTTGAAGCAATCAGTTGTTCCATACAGGGTTCTAATTGTTGCTTCTTGAACCACTTACAGGCTTCCCAGGAGACAGGTAAGATGGTCTGGTATTCTCATCTCTCTAAGAGCTTTCCACAGTTTGTCATGATTCACGGTCAAAAGCTTTAGCGTAGTTAATGAAACAGAGACAGATATTCTTCTGGAATTCCCTTGCTTTCTCTATAATCCAGTAAATGTTGGCAATTTGATCTCTGGTTCCTCTTCCTTTCCTAAACCCAGCTTGGACATCTGGAAGTTCTTGGTTCACATAATGCTGAAGACTAGAATGCAAGATTTTAAGCATGACTTTACTAGCAAAGAAATAGAGAAAAACAATAGAATGAGAAAGACCAGTGATCTCTTCAAGAAAATTAGAGGTACCAAGGGACTATTCCATACAAAGATGGGTACCATGAGGGACAGAAATGGTATGGACCTAACAGAAGCAGAAGATATTAAGAAGAGGTGGCAAGAATACACAGAACTGTACAAAAAAAGATCTTCATGATCCAGATAATCGCAATGGTGTGATCACTCACCTAGAGCCAGATATCCTAGAATGCAAAGTCAAGTGGGCCTTAGGAAGCATCACTATGAACAAATCTAGTGAAAGTGATGGAATTCCAGTTGAGCTATTTCAAATCCTAAAAGATGATACTGTGAAAGTGCTGCACTCAATATGCTAGCAAATTTGGAATACTCAGCAGTGGCCACAGGACTGGAAAAGGTCAGTTTTCATTCCAATCCCAAAGAAAGGCAATGCCAAAGAATGTTCAAACTACTGCACAATTGCACTCATCTCACATGCTAGCAAAGTAATGCTCAAAATTCTCCAAGCTAGGCTTCAACAGTACATGAACCATGAACTTCCAAATATTCAAGCTGGATTTAGAAAAGGCAGAGGAACCAGAGATCAAATAGCCAACATATGTTGGATCATCAAAAAAGCAAGAGAGTTCCAGAAAAACATCTACTTTGGCTTTATTGACTATGCCAAAGCCTTTGACTCTGTGGATCACAATAAACTGTGGAAAATTTTTAAAGAGATGAGAATAGCAGACCATCTGACCTGCCTCCTGAGAAATCTGTATGCAGGTCAAAAAGCAACAGTTGGAACCAGACATGGAACAACAGACTGGTTCCAAAATAGGAAAGGGGTACGTCAAGGCTGTATATTGTCACCCTGCTTATTTTAAAACTTATATGCAGAGTACATCATGCAAAAAGCCAGGCTGGATGAAGCACAAGCTGGAATCAAGATTGCCAGGAGAAACATCAATAACCTCAGACATGTAGATGACACCACCCGTATGGCAGGAAGTGAAGAACTAAAGAGTCTCTTGATGAAAGTGAAAGAGAACAGTAAAAATGTTGGCTTAAAGCTCAATATTCTGAAAACTAAGATCATGGCATCCTGCCCCATCACTTTGTTGCAAATAGATGGGAAACAATGGAAACAGTAGTAGACTTTATTTTGGGGGGCTCCATAATCACTGCAGATGGTGTCTGCAGCCATGAAATTAAAAGACACTTGCTCCTTGAAATAAAAGCTATGTATGACAAATCTAGACAACACATTAAAAAGTAGAAACATTACTTTGCCGATAAAGGTCCATGTAGTCAAAGCTATGACTTCTCTGGTAGTCACATATGGATGTGAGAGTTGGACTATAAAAAAAGCTGAGCACTGAAGAATTGATGCTTTTGAACTGTGGTGTTGGGGAAGACTTGAGAGTCCCTTGGACTGCAAGGAGATCCATCCAATCCATCCTAAAGGAAATCAGTCCTGAATATTTATTAAAGGGACTGATGTTGAAGCTGAAACTCCAATACTTTGGCCACCTGATTTGAAGAACTGACTCATTGGAAAAGACCCTGATGCTGGGAAAGATTGAAGGCAGGCATAGAAGGGGATGACAGAGGATGAGATGGTTAGATGGCATCACCAACTCAATGGACATGAGTTTGAGCAAGCTCAAGGAGTTGATGGACAGGGAGGCCTGGAGTGCTGCAGTCCATGGGGTTGCAAAGAGTTGGACACTGAACTGAACTGAACTGGAGTATTAGCATGGGAAATGAGTACAACTGTCCAATGGTTAGCACATTCTTTAGTACTACCCTTCTTGGGAATTGGGATCAGGATCGACCTTTTCCAGTCCTGTGGCCACTGCTGGGTCTTCCAGATTTGCTGACATATTTAATGAAACACCTTGATGGCATCCTCCTTTAGGGTTTTGAATAGTTCTACTGGAATTCCATTGTATCCACTAACTTTATTAACAGCAGCGCTTCCTAAGACCCACTTGACTTCATACTCCAGAATGTCTTTCTATGGGTGACTGACCACTCAATTGTAGCAATCCAATTCATTAAGATTTTTTTGTACAATTCTTTAGTGCATTCTTACCATCTCTTCTTGATCCCTTCAGCATCTACTAGGTCTCTATCATTTCTGTCCTTTATTGTGCCCATCTTTGGGTGAAATCTTCAGAACAAAATGAAGCAGGGCAAAGGCTAACTGAAGTCTGTCAAGCAAATGCACCGGTCATAGCTAACACCCTTTTCAACAACTCAAGAGATGACTTTACACATGGAAATCACCAAATGGTCAATATTGAAATCAAATTTATGACATTCCTTGTAGCTAAAGATGGAGAAGCTGTATACAGTTGGCAAAAACAAGACCTGGAGCTGACTGTGGCTCTGATCATCAGCTTTTCATAGCAAAATTCAGGCTTAAACTAAAGAAAAGGGGGAAAACCACTAGGACAGCCAAGTACAATTTAAATCAAATCCCCTATGAAAATGCCGTAGAGGTAATGAATAGATTCAAGAGATCAGATCTAGTAAACAGTGTGCCTGAAGAACTATGGATAGAGGTCTGCAATATTGTACAGAAGGCAGCAGACAAAACCATCCCAAAGAAAAAGTAAAGCAAGGGAGCAAAGTGGTCATCTGAGGAGGCTTCACAAATAGCTGAAGAAAGAAGAGAAGCAAAATGCAGGGGAAAAGTACATCCAACTAAACGCAGAGTTCCAAAGAATAGCAAGGAGAGACCAAAAGGCCTTCTTCAATGAAAAGTGCATAAAACTAGAAGATAATGACAGAAGAGGAAAGACTAGAGATCGCTTCAGGAAAATTGGAAATATCAAGAGACCAGTTTATATTGATGTAATTTTAAAAAAATCTTTGTAGTAGGATTTACCACCGGATTAACCTTCTCAGAGCATCCTTTCATTCCTAAAGTAGATCTTTGTACATTGAAAAAAGCCATAACCCAAATCTGTTAGGGTCAATATCATGTGGTCTACAGAGCATGCAGGTTTCAAGAGCCCTGCCTCACTCTTCCACATGGCCCTGCACCCTGAGGGGCTTACAGCCCATGACACTCTGGGAAGAGACATAAATGAGCACATATGAGAAGGGCATCTCTTTCTGGGAAGTAGGTAATATCCCGGGTGAGCAACACACGTCTTGCTTCCATGTTGTCCTTCTACCCACTTCTGCTCAACCACAATGTGTCAACACAAGCAGCATCGCTCATCCACCTGCTGATTTTCCATTGTTGTTTGCAGAAGTATGTGATGCCTCTGCAGCCCTCAGGAGAGAGTTCAAACAAAAGAGGAAGTCTCCTTTCTTTAATTGTCAACAATGAAATAAAAATCCCTTCATACCAGGGATTAGCACTCAAAGCGTGCCAATCCCTGCCATGAAGACCACTGCCTCTTGAGGGAATTCTAGAACAAAAAGAACACCCCTTAAGGGGAAAAAAAATGAATTTGCTCAGTTGTGTCCAACTCTTTGGGACCCCATGGACTGTAGCCTACCAGGTTCCTCTGTCCACGGGATTTTGCAGGCAAGGGTACTGGAGTGGGTTTTCATTTCCTTCTTCAGGGGATCTCCCACCCCAAGGATTGAACCCGGGTCTCCTGCATTGTAAGCAGACACTTTACCATCTAAGCCACCTGGAAAGCCCTTCTTCAGGGAAGGAGGCCTGAAGGAAGGAGGCCTTTGGAAGGGAAGTGACGTACTGAGCCCTGCATTCAGGTGGTGGGACTCATCTACCTTGGGTGCTTGCCAAGGCCTGAACACCCTTCTGCGGCGGATGGCTGCGCGGGGCGACGCCTTACCTTACCACACTGCTTACACTTGCCTTCCTGCCGACGCCTGTGTACCCAGTGGTGGCGCACAAAGTTCTGTGGGAAAACAGAAGTAAATGAATACATTTCAATCTGCAAACTCCAGGATTCTTTTTTAAAGTGTTTTAAGAGTAGAAATCTCCATGAACAATCATTTAAGCCCATCTTGGCAAAAAAAAAAAAAAAAAAAAACACCAAGTATGTGCCTGTGTGATTTGTTTAACAATAAACACGAATCCACTTGGGAAAACGAAGCTAAGTAAGTCTCCATCTTTGGTGATCTTTCATGCTTGCAGAAACCATTAGTCATGCCTTCTCTCTGCAGCTTCCTGGTGACAAATGGCTATAATGAATTCCTGGTACTCTGCTTTCTTCTTAGTAAAAACATGGTTTAGGTTTGTGACCTTGGGCTGGGAGGTATCTGAGGCAGGTAAGAAATATTCTTAAAGAAAGGAGGTGAAGGAGAGAAGGACAAAGACATCCATTTTGGAAAACAAATGTGCATTTAAGGCTTTATAAGTGCCAGGCAAACATCATACTCAACATTTGTGTTAGGATTCTCAGAAAGAAATAGATTTCATGATTTGAGAGTTTGTTTGTTTTAACTAGCAAAAGTAAAGGAAGAGAAACACTGAAGAAAACTGATGACAAAAACAAGAGATGTGGGCCTATTGTGAAATTCTGTAATGAAGCTGTCCTTAGGTATTCTGAATGAGATCAGTTTCCAAGGTCTATCCTGGGCTTGTTTGTGTGTGAGCTTAGTTGCTTAGTTGTTTCCAATTCTTCTGCGACCCCATGGGCGGTAGCCCACCAGGCTCCTGTGTCCATGGGAATCCTCCAGGCAAGAACACTGGAGTGGGAGCTTCTCAACACAGGGATCCAACCCACGTCTGCTGCACCTCCTGCACTGGCAGGTGGATTCTTTACCACTGCAGAACCTGGGGCGCCCCCACTCTTGGCTTGTGTTGTAGGAAACATGGAAGGTCCTTTTCCTCCCAAAACAGATAATCACTCAAGAAGCACATGTCACCCAGCTGTTGGAATGCTTTATAAGAGAGAAAGGAGTCTTCAGGCCTAATGCTACAGGTAAACCCTAGTAACCTACATGCAATTCATCTCTCTTAGGCCAATTCACCTGAAATACTTGTTAATGTTTTTCTCCTGTCCTTTTCTAAGAACACATACTTTACCTGAAATTAACATTTGTATTGTTAGGCCACAGTCTATATTCTCCCTTTAAAATACGCCCTCTAATATATATTCAGCTTTGCAAATACTTACCAAATGCCTACTATCCAGGCATTATTCTAAGTAAGGAGGGACACAGAAAACAGATCAGTGTCGAGAAAAAGAATGTTATGTCAAGACATGAAATTCAGAGTGACACGGATACTTCTAACAAGCATTAGCAATTCCAAAATGTCACCTCTATTTCTCTTCATAATGTCAAACCAATTTAAATTAAAACTAAACAAAGATCCTGGAAGAACAAAGGTCTTTTAACTATAATAAGATAAAGAAGTATAATGGTCCTACTAATTAGTCTAGTTTTTGTCTTGCTTTTTCTACTGTGGCAGTTTAATAAAATAAGGACACAATTCTTACGCTGTTCTCAGAAAGAAGCTAATAATAATAGTTAACATTTCTTGAGTACTATCTCTGTGTCAGGCACTTTTTAAAATGTCTTATGTATTTAATACCATACACAAAAATAAGCTCAAAATAGATTAAAGATCTAAATGTAAGACCAGAATACTATAAAATTCTTAGAGGAAAACATAGGCAGAACACTCTCTGACATAAATCCCAGCAAGATCCTTCATGACCCACCTCTCAGCGGAATGGAAACAAAAACAAAATAAACAAATGAGGCCTAATTAAACTTAAAAGCTTTTGCACAATGGAGGAAACAATAAACAAGGTGAAAAGGCAGTATTTAGAATGGGAGAAAACAATAGCAAATGAAACTGACAAAGAATTAATCTCAAAAATACATAAGCAGCTCATGCAGCTCAACACCAAGAAAAACAAACAACCCAATCAAAACGTGGGCCAAAGAACTAAACAGACATTTCTCCAAAGAAGACATACTGATGGATAATAAACACATGAAAAGATGCTCAACGTCACTCATTATCAGAGAAATGCAAATCAAAACCACAATGAGTACCATCTCACGGCAGTCAGAATAGCCGCCATCAATTCAGGGGCCTAGGGCTGCAAGCCCAGGAACCTGCTCACTGTCCATACCTCCAGGTCAGTGCAGGAACTCTTTTACTGGGATGAAGGTACCAGACCCTTCACCTCACAGATGAGGCAGACTGCTCCAGCTTTTCAGCCCATCCACGTGAGAAGCACGTTAGCCCTCTGCTGGGAGGACGGGGGCCAACAGCTAACCGTTCTCTACCCCAATTCACATCATTGTAGGGCAGCTTATCAAAAGGTTTGACTTGAATTATCATCATCATCCTCATTTCACAGGTGACAAAACTAAGGTATAGAGTGATGACTTCAAAGGTCAAGGGCCGAGCAAGGATTCAAACCCAAGCAGGCTGGCAACAGAAC
The DNA here is from genome assembly GCA_007570785.1 of Antilocapra americana. NCBI lineage: Eukaryota > Metazoa > Chordata > Mammalia > Artiodactyla > Antilocapridae > Antilocapra > Antilocapra americana. The sequence goes on from ML662453.1 coordinate 6,490,172, forward strand.
CTGTATTCTCAATGACTCTGTTGCAGGGCCTCTTCTCTGCTCTGTAACATCAAGTTCAAGCTCTTACAATAAATGATTTCAATGACAGTCAGTTGTGGAAATATTGAATACATAAAAATGTCAGGCAGTATGATGAGAGATAGAAAAATTTACTATAATTGCTGTTAGTTTAGCAGAAGCTGGGGGAGAATGAACAATAACACTGATGTTAAGAGAAACTCTGCTTATTGAGATTATAAATCACCTAATGACTCTCCATTTAAGAATTGAAGGAGGGAAACACTGGAAGAATTTGATGCAATTACCTATGAGAAATCATGGTTGACTCATGGGATTATTTAGTGAGTGACAACCCTAATCAAAAGATTAAACCAGCAATTTCCACAAATCAACAATTATTGAGAAACTTTAAGACTGACAATGAATCATTTGTGCAGTGACATATATTGTTTGGTAAACAGATTCATAATACCATGTAGTTTAGTTTATTTAGGGAGTAAAAGAGAACATTTTAAAATTGTTTATTTAAATACTTATGACTCTGCAAGTTGTTGAATATTTTTAATATCACCCTTCTTAGGAAACAGGCAGGCAACTGAGGCACAGATAAAATAATTCATACAAATCACCACTGTAGAAACGGAGTAACTGTCTGTGATTCTAATTTGAGATGTAAAGTATCCATCTATTTAGAGGTCTTCTGAGTTCTGATATAAATTTTTTCCTATTGCTGCTTAAACATAGCTTGAACAAAGTGAAAGCCAAAAAATGTGTGTTGAATTGAATGAAATTTTCAACCTAATTTCTTTGACAAATCACATAGCTACCATTTTGGAGGGTCATCTATTGTTTTTTATCAGGAGAAAAAAAACACTTTTAGAGAATCACTGCTGTTTTATCATCCATCTTTCCCAAGCACTTTAATTTTTCACACTATTTCCTTTTGACTATTATTCATTTCTCCTAAATTATTGAACTGAAATTAGACTCAGAAGCTTCACACTGCAAATATGAGCCTTGATACATGACATTAAGATAGCAGAGCAAGGTTTCTAATACTATAACATCTTTTATTGTTCATCAATAATCTGAATTATTCATATACCACCTTCAAGTACTGGGTAAGAATAGGGCTATTACTTATGGGTGTCAAAAATCTTGGTGATCCATTATTTCAGGGATTATTGTCAGTTAAGATTAGCAAAAATGCATAACACAATTGCTCAGTTATTGTCCAAAGCAGCCCGTTCAATTCATAATATTCAGTTCAGTTCAGGCTCTCAGTCATGTCTGACTCTTTGTAACCCCATGGACTGCAGCAAGCCAGGCCTCCTTGCCCATCGCCAACTCCCGGAGTTTACTCAAACTCATGTCCACTGAGTCGATAATGCCATCCAACCATCTCATCCTCTGTCATCCCCTTCTCCTGCCCTCAATCTTTCCCAGCATCAGGATCTTTTCAAATGAGTCAGCTCTTCGCATCAGGTGGCCAAAGGATTGGAGTTTCAGCTTGAGCATCAGTCCTTCCAATGAATATTCAGGACTGATTTCTTTTAGGATGGGCTGGTTGGATCTCCTTCCAGTCCAAAGGACTCTCAAGAGGCTTCTCCAACACCACAGTTCAAAAGCATCAGTTCTTCGGCGCTCAGCTTTCTTTATAGTCCAACTCTCACATCCATACATGACTATGGGAAAAACCATAGCTTTGACTAGACAGACCTTTGTTGGCAAAGTATTACTCATAGAGTTTTTTTTTAAATATCTTAGAAATTATAGACCAATCCAAGCAGCTTATGTCTAAGGAAACTGAGGTCCATCTATAATGTTTCAACTTAGAGGAGTCAAACCAACATTCATTAAAAAAAACTTCATGTATCAAGCACCCCACAAAGCCTAGGAGACAGTGATTAACAACCCTGCTCTAAGAGCCGTCACTAGAGACACCACCGAGAGGGAAAGAAACAGGGATGTTCTTTGAACACAATTCAAACTAATTCTAAAGTGACTGTTCCTTTCATTTACATGAAGTAAACTATCTAAGGTCTCTTAATTAAGAATCCCCATGGTCATGCATCCCTGGTGGCTCAGTCAGTAAAGAATCTGCCTGCAATGTGGGAGACCTGAGTCTGATCCCTGGATTGGGAAGATGCCTTGGAGGCAGGCATGGCCACCCACTCAAGTATTCTTGTGTGGAGAATCCCATGGACAGAGGAGCCTGGTGGGCCACAGTCCATGGGGTCAAAAAGAGTCAGACACGATTAAGTGACTAAGCATAGCACATAGCATGCATCATAAGAATCATTTCCAAATTGTACTGTTGGAATAAGAGTTCTTAGAGATTTTGGGAAAAATTAACCGCATCATGGGCTTTCCAGGTGGTTCATTGTTAAAGAATTTGCCTGTGATGCAGGAGACCCAGGTTCAATCCCTAGGTCGGGAAGATCCCCTGGAGAAGAGAATGGCAACCCACTCAAGTGTTCTTTCCTGGAGAATTCCATGGAGAGATCATGGGGTCGCAAAGAGTCAGACACAACTAAGCAACTAACACTTTCACTCCTCTATAAATTCATTTGGTCAAAAGATATTCACTGATCACACCTTCTGCATCCTGCCTGGCACAACGAGTTTGGAACAAATTTCATGAGTGATCTCCCAAAGCTTACATGTCAGGAGGATGACAACAAACAAACAAATGAGTAATGCTTATAAATAATTATGATACACAAAGCTCTCTGAAGGGCAGAATAAGGTGCTTTGATGAAGAACAATGTGCAACCTATTTAGAAGTGGTCATCCACGAAGACCTCTGAGGGGCTCTAACTGTAAGAAACAGCCGGTCATGAACAGAGATCTCTGTTACAGTGACAAAACACACAAATATCAGAAGGTGAAAAGTATCTTGATGTGTGCCTCAAGAACTGAAATCCACGTGGCAGATGGATGGGTTGCAAGAGGTTGGCTGGCCCAGCCTACACAGGGCTTTGAACTTTTCATGCCAAGCCAAGAGGTGCAGTTTTCCTCTAAATGACATGGAAACCACCACTGAGTTTTAAGCTGGAAAATTATATAATTCAATGTTCATTTTAAAAGATCACTCTCATATCATGGTGGATCACTGGGGGAAATTAAAGAATCTCGGAGAAGTTACTGTGGTGGTCAAAAGCAAGGGATCATGGTGTCTCAGTCTAGGGCACTGACAACAGAAATGGAGATAAATGCATGATTTGAAATTTATTTTATAAATAAAATTGATAGGGCTAGCAAATGGATTAAGTGTGGGGAGTACCTGAGAGAAGAATCATCATGACCCCCTGTTTTCTCATTTGGGTAGCTGGACCAACAGTTATCTCATTTTCTGAGATACAAAACAATTGAAAAATATAGTTTTTACAGTGATGGCAATAGAGTTTAGTTAGTAATGTATTATATTTGAGATGACTCTGACACATTCAATGGGCATATCAAATGATCTCCAAGTGTTGTCAGCCCAGATATGATTTTGAAAGCCAAAGGATTGGAGGAGTTCTCCTAACGACAGTAGGCAGAGTGTAGCCCAGTACTAATAAGCCCAACAAATACATAGAAATCAGAGAGTGAACAATGAAAGGACTACTCAGTGAAATATTTAAGAGGAACATTAAGAAAGCTGTCATGACAGGAGAGCATATCCAGAAGGAGGAAATACTCAGAAGTTTGAACACATTTGAAAGACTGAATAAGAACAGAAAATATCTAATGAATCTGGCATCAAAGAGATATTGGCAAGATTTAAAAAAGCAATTTCAGTGAATGGGTAGAATAAGCCCAGATCAGAACAGGTTAAAATGCCTAGGAGGGAAACATGCTAGAAACAATTTATATGGCTAACACTTTCTGGAACTTTGGCACTGAACACAACACTGAGAATCAGAGCTGCAATTAAGACACAGTTGGTAGTTAAGGAATATTCTTGTTTGTTTTTTTTAAAAGATGGGAGTTCTCGGAGGATGTTTATGGTGATGGAAATAATCTAGAAGGAAGGTGAGGAGTTGAAAATGTAGGCATGGAAGAAATAGCAAGTCCTTGATATGAAGACAAAGGAAGATACTGAAAACACTTATGAAGGGTCTAGCTTCATAGAAAATAAATAATACAGCGACTGAAAACACATCCCCCAAAATCCTTATGTTAGAAATTATAAACAATTACAATTACCTATCCAAATGGAAAAAGAGAAATTAAAGGACAGGGAGCCACATGTAGACATATGGATACCCTGGTTAGAAATTCATTAGGTCCATCTTAAAAACTCAAGATGATTTCTTCTACTGTCCTAAATAAAATTTCTCCTTCATTTGAGCTATCACTGAGTTATCACTTGGCCAATGCTATAGTGTATTCCAATGACATCAAGGGTAAACACAACCCTATCATTTTTCTTAAGATTTTCTCACCCTATGTATGACCCGTAACCAACCTCTTGCTGACATAATAGACATACACAGGGGGAGCGGACAGCTAACGGGGACAACTATTTTCATCTCTCTCTACAACCTCCACTGCCAGCCTATTCTCTCTCCATGTTTTCTCCCAATCTGCTTGTATTAATCAGTAACAATATTATTCTTCTTCACTGTGTCTTCATTCATTAACTGTCATTAACACCAATCTATACTCAGACATCTTCTCTTCCTATCTTACCCAGTCATCAGTCTCATAGCTTTAATTACTATCTTGAAATGCTGACAATTCACCAGTGTCTAACCTCTAGCCCAATCTTCCTCATAAGCCCTAAACTTACATACCCACTCAGCATTCTGTTGGGTATCGCCAGTTGGGAGTCTCAGGACAACTCGAACTTGAGAGTTCTACAACTGAACTCATTACTTCTCTGCCATATCCTCAAGGCAACTCATTTGCCAATATATTTGTCCTTATAGTCAAAGGACAGGGGAGCTCGGCATAAAGCTATGGTTTTTCCAGTCATGTAAGAGTTGGACCATAAAGAAGGCTGAGTGCTGAAGAAATGATACTTTCAAATTGTGGTGCTGGAGAAGACTCTTCAGAGTCCCCTGGACAGCAAGGAGATCAAACCAGTCCATCCTAAAGGAAATCAATCTTGAATATTCACTGGAAGGACTGATGCTGAAGCTAAAGCTCAAATTCTTTGGCCACGTGATGCGAAGGAATGACTCATTTGAAAAGACCCTGATGCTGGGAAAGACTGAAGGCAGGAGGAGAAGGGGATGACAGAGAATGTGATGGTTGGATGGCATCGCTGACTCAATGGACATGAGTTTGAGCAAACTCAGGGAGTTGATGAAGGACAGGGAGGCCTGGTGTGCTGCAGCCCATGGGGGTCACAAAGAGTTGGATACAACTTAGTGACTGAAAACAACAACCCCTGTATTTGTGTCCAAAATCCAATAAATTAATATATCCTGACAATCTTATTTCCTTCAAATTCACATTTACTGATTTTCTCCATATCAGTATTACTGTTAGTTCAGATCACCATGATCACTTCCCTAGACCAAGAGAATAGCCAATTTCCTCCATGCCTCTAACATTGCTCCTCTTGAAATACATGGCATCCCCTCCACACTGTAGCCAGATTAATATATTCTGCTTAAAACTGTTCAATGCCTCCTCTAATTACTATGATGATGAGACATGCAACTTGCATCCTTGCTTATAAGGGCCTTCGTGGTCTCGCTTCTGCTTATCTCTTGGGTCTCCTGCCTTCCTTGCATGTCTCTCACTTTTGAGCCTGTGTGTATGTGTTCTGTCTAGAAGGTGCTCACTCACCTCCCAGCTAACTATCCCCCACACCTTCACTTAGATCAATCCTTTGGGTCTCAGTTTAGTTGCCACCTCTTCCAGGTGGAATTAAAACAGACCAAAAGCCAACCAAATACTATTTCTTTCTTACCTTCTCAATTCTACCATCATTTCCTCTCCCTGCTTTTTGGTTCATTCAATAAGACCTTAGCTCTCCAGGGCATTCTATGAGAAGAAGAAAGGGAAGCAGACACACACTGAAGAGACTTGAGGAGTTTACTGATTGTATTTGTTGAGATACTGATAAGACACTAATGTGAAATGGAGGGAGACAGATTTTTTTTAATCCCTAGTGACTATGAATCCAATGAATCAATGGGATTCACTTTTAAGGTGGTATTTGCACTAGAGCTCTGAAATACTTACTTCTCTTGGTGATCTTGAACCTCCTTCTCGAAATGTTGGTTTACATCTGAAATTAATCTGTCATTTAAAAAGAAAAGTGTATTATATTAGGGAAAGCACCGAGCTAGAATGAGTTACCCTAAAAAAACAACAAAGCCCATGAATGAAGGACACTTGCTATTACTGTGAAGAAACAGGCCCATACCAGGCTTTTTTCTCTAACCTTTTTATTCCTTCACCCAAGAGTCAACATAAAATGATATCAGATCAAAGCTCAGTAAACAATGGAATGGATGTGAACCTTAAGCACAGTCCTTCCATTATTAATCTGGTGACAGTGTTGGACTTCTAGGTTTTTAAAAGAGCGTAGTTGTCAAGAAGTTGAAAATGAAAACGCTTTGTCTTTGAAGTCCAAACACTTGCAGGGTAGCAAAGCCTGCAGCAGATGGCGCCGTCTCACCTTTTCTAGCTGTTCAATGCAGGCAGTATGGACGACAATCTTACAGACCGCACACTTCCTTCTGAGGGCTGATTTCTACAACAGACAAATCAGAAGACAAGAAAAAATGTTAACAGTCTGTTCTGAAGGGTTCCCTGGTAATAAAGAGAACATGTAAATGAGGCAAACATAAACCAATTTACAACTTCATCATAAACATTCAATAATATGACAAACTTCATCAATAGTCCTTTGATCTACTAAGCAGCTCTATAGTCACGACTTGGGGTGGCTAAGATGTTCTTTTTACAATATAATTACATACTAGATGTTGTATGTTGAGTATATACTATGAGCCAAGCTCTTTATTCTTTTTGTTTTTTCCCTAAGTTTCATAACTTCCATAGTAGGCATTATCATCTTCTAATTTTTTTTTCATGTTTACTCTAAGGGGTAGGGCCAACATTCCAGGTTCAAAACAAGCATTCTTTCCTACAGTCAAAGAGCCTACATTTCAAGGGGCCATCACCTTGGATTTTTATTCCCAGCACAAACCTAAACAAAGCTACTTGGGTTTCTGCCCAAATCATCTTGAAAGTAAAACGACAAGTCTAACTTTTACTAATCATTATCGTCATCATAGCAGCAGCAACAGCAACAGCAGCTCACGTGAATGTAGTACCTGCCATGTGCCAGGTCGTCTCATAAGCACTTCACAAACAGTAACATTTAATCCTCACCACCCTGAGAAACAGATACTATTCTTACCTCCATTATAGAGATAAGAAAGTTGAGGCACAGCAAGGGGTGTGCCCGAGGTTAGACGCTTAGGGAACAGCAGGACCAGGTAGTCTGAAACCAGACTCATGCTTAAAAGCATTACACAGTTTGGCCTCTGTGATACTCAGTTCAAGTTAAAAATTCACAATAAAAATACTCTCTGAGGTTGATCTTTTCTCGAACTAAAAAACAAGCAGTAGCGAGAGAGAGAGAGGAAGGTGTGGAAATCTTGATGCCTTGCTCCTGGTGCCATGGAAAGTATAAGCTACCAATGCTCAGGTCTCTCTATGAAGGACAAGCTAAAAGGCAGAACTGCATGAATAATTTCGGGGTTTGAACGCTGAAAGAAATTTCCTATAACAAAGCCAATCTGTGAAACAGCCCATCAAAGCATTCGTGTGTGAAAGGCCCTGAGTCCCTGTCCTCAAGAAAGGCACTACCACTGCGTACATCCTAAGGACTGGCTTCTCCTACTGGGATACGATTTTTGAGCTAAACATTGAAGTGATGCCTGCTACAAAAGCAGCCTGGAAGAAATGCAAACCAGCACCTTGGGAGGGACAGAATCGGCAAAGAAACCAGAGCCTCCTGCCTCCTAGGCGGCTCTACCCATTCAGACACGGGGTCGCCACAGTGCCAACAGACACCAGTCAAATGCCGAGAGCACTGCAGTCAGCGCTGTGGCAACGACACGAGTCACCCTAAAACCCACTGACTAACGTTTAGGCACTGTGCTTGCAAACGCTTTCTTCATTCTTGGTTTTCCTCTGCCTGAGAAAAGAACATAGTCTGGAAGCTTAAGAAAGTTTGGTAGTCAATTGATTTTGCAAAAAGACAGAATAAAGGGAAACCCAAGCATCCAGCTACACTATTGAAAAGTGTCTTTTTACTACTAAAAAGAAAGAGGAGATGGATGGGAAGAAAAAGGAAGGGGTGGGAGAAGGGGAGAGAGAACAAGAAGGACAAGTAGACGCGGCAGTACCAGCAGGGGCAACATCACTCAAGGCAACAATAATAAAATCCTAGGTTTGTAGTTTTTCATGAGCTGAGTGCCCATTAGCAAACTCTTGATGCGCTCCTGTTAGCTGGAACTCCTGGTGGGGACCACCACTTTAGCATAACCTGCAGCAAATGCATGGGGCTCTGGAGTCCTCTTGCTCAGGAGTTATAGTGATGCTTGAGAGTCGACCTCATTCTACTCGTTATCCACCAACCCCCTAGGAGATTTCACAGCAGGCAAGCAAAGTGACACTCTCATGGTAGCAACCACTTACAGGCTGATTCAAGGCCACCTGAAAAGCCTCCCTCCAGTTAAGTCCTGCCCCGGTCAAGCTTTGTGCCTGACCGTGTGCTTTGCACTGGGGACTGCATGAGGTTACATAAGGGCTCCATGAGGCCCCTAAGAAGCTGTGGGGATGGTGGGAAGAGACAAAGAAGCACTCATCGGAGCCAGAATACCTCTTCCTTGCTTTGTTTTCCATCTGGATTTCAAGTCAGAATCTTTTTTGAATAAAGGATCTTGCCTGGAAAAGTTTGAGAGCCAGTAGGTTCAGACTGTTCTCTCTCAGTTTCCTAGGATAACATGCAGTTACACTGTTATGTCAGGTTCAATCCCTGGGTCAGGAAGATCCCCTGGAGGAGGGCATGGCAACCTGCTCCAGTATTCTTGCCTGGAGAACCCCATGGACAGAGAAGCCTGGTGGGCTACAGTTCACAGGATTGAAAAGAGTCAAACATGACTGAAGTGACTTTAGCACATATGCAGACACATGGATATCATTCATGTGTAATAATTCAAGTGCAATGTTCTACAGATGATAATATATGAAGAAAAGTGTCTTACACTATAAAACTGATTTTATTCAGACAATATTGAATTTTTAAAGGCCCTCATAAAATATAATATGTGCTTCTATGCCTTCTAAGGCAGAATATATAACCATAACCTGAATTTGTCTTTATAATCACAACATGATGCATTTTACTACAGAGAACAGTCATTTTTCTGCTTCTTGTCTATCAGGCTAGAAGTTGTGTCTGACTTTAGTTGCCCTCAGTTTCCTAAATGACAGTTTCTAAACAGCTTATAATCTGATAAATTAGATAATTAAGGTCTATATATAATCATATGCAAAATTAAGTGAATAAATTCTGATTGAAGGCCTCAGGTCTTTTTCCATACTAGAAAAATATATCGATTTTTGCTTCTCAACTGATGAAAACTGTTTCAGTGAATCAGAAGTCCGAACTGCTGACTTCTTGGTTTATTGTTGTGCTTCAATTGGTTCCATTTCCTTGAAGCAGGCGGATAATAAGCTCGTGGGCAAAAATGCTCAATTCATGCTTGGCTATGTTCCAATTTTTATTTGCAAAATTCAAACTAAATATAAAGATAGAATTCAGGAATCTAGACATTCTAAATATAGTAAGTATTCACCTTTTCTTTAAAAACTCTTAATTTAAGTCAATAATTTCCTCAGTATAAAAAATGATAAAGCAAGAAGTCATTCAAATTAAGTCAGCAGATTAGCTGTCATTCTTCTTAGTGGGACAGTTGTGACAGAACCCAGCACCAAAATGCAAATTCAAAAATAAATATGATCTGGGAAGTAAACATGCTTAAAAACTGTAAAAGTTTAATAATTCACTCTCATGATTTAAAGGCCAATTATTGCTTCAAGTATCAAGTGACCGCAGTACCTTACCAAGGGTTTCCTCATTTCATAAAAGGTGGTTCATGAATTTATAATTGTGTGTGTGCCCATGTGTGTGATATCTGTAAGAACTAGTGGGAGGCACATCTGGGAAAACTAAGACAATATAGGCAATACTATAAATTATATCCCATTATACAATGCTTCCCAGGTGGCGTTAGTGGTAAAGGATTGGCTTGCCAATGCAGGAGACACAAGAGATATGGGTTGGATCCCTGGGTCAGGAAGATTCCCTGGAGAAGGAAATGGCAACCCACTCCAATTACTCTTGCCTGGAAAATCCCATGGACAGAGGAGCCTGGCAGGCTACAGTCCATGGGGTCGCAAGAGTCGAATATGCCTAAGGGACTGAGCACACATAGAGTGACCATAATTTACTTATATAATCATGACACCATGGATGATATGCTGTGCTTTAGGATGGTGGGCACCACCTAACCAGCAGACCCAACAGTGATGTAAAAAAACACCTTCCGAGTTCTGACTTAGCCCTACACATCTCTCATGCCGCAGGCACTGATGGCGTTCCAAGTAGTAACAATTCCTTTCCAAAGTTCTGCTCATCTCAAGCACAGAAGTAAAACAGCTTTAGACCAGTGGCCCTGGGGATGGTAGCTAGAGAGGGGCTGAAAGGACCAGAGGCAACAGTGCTGGAAAGTATGTAACTGTCCCCGAGAAAGAGTTTAATATCTCATCCTATCCGACCTATCCACTCCCTTTGGTCACAAGTCCCTGAATCATCTGTAACACCAAGCAAGCTATGTTTGCTCCCTTTGAATAAGAGATGTGATTTCTACTAAGTAATAATAAAGATCTGGTGGTAGGCAACAGCATTTGATAGAGAGAGGGAGAGAAGGGAGGGAGAGAAGGAAAGAAGAGGAGAAAGAAAAGGAACCTAGCTTCACAGGTTTATGATTTGTGACAGGTCAAGGCCACCACACTGCAAGGTAACTTAATTCAAATGTCACCCCTAGTAATGTGAAATTTGACCCAAGAAGCGTGTATGACAAGGCTGCCTGAGCCTCTTGCCAATAAGTATCCACCAAATCTCATTTTTCCCTGAAGAGGAGCAAGTCATTCTGCCTCTGACCACACCTCTCCTGCTGTATTCTTAAAGACACTCTTCCCCAACACACACACACATACACAGAGGTTTAATCACAGAGATTAGAAGCAGAGAAGCAGGAGGAAAAATTTAGTCTCCAGAGCCCACGTGGCCACCCTTTCTCGGCCTCCTGTCTCAAGAGACCTCAGGGGCCAGAGCCTGCTGCTGGCCGAACAGCAGTACGGGCCTGGCAGCATCTCACTGCGGACAGAGTCCCCAGGACACAGGCTCCCAGGTCAAATGCAAGAAACCAGGGTTTTCATCAGCTCCACCCCTGTCATAAGGCCACAGGGACAAAAGGACACATGGCCAGGAAAGGGGCTCTGGGCAGAGATGCAACCACACTGGGAGAGGGGAAGGAGGCAGAGAAGGTCCTGGGGGGAGGACGGGATGAGGAGCTGAGTGGTGAAAAGCTGGGAGAAGAAGGCGGGATGGTTAGCCTCCAATTAAAATAAATAAATAAAAAAGAAGGCTGGATGAGCTGGTGGGCTGAGCCTCCCAACTCAGGCTCCCCAGCTGTCTTCTCCCCAGTAATTCTCAACCTCCTCACCCTTCCCACCTCACAAAAATCATGGTGAAAAACAGAAGCTGAGTGCTGGGAGTCAGGCAAAGGAGAAACAGCAAGAGGGGCGAAAAGAATTTTATCCGTACTTCTGGACCCAAAGCTCTGTTTACAGGGGGGCACTCTGATGGAAAAGGGAGATGGGGCGATCAGGCCCAGGCAAGGCCATCTGCTCTTCTTCTCCAAGGGTTGAGGTAAAGGAAACCTCCTAAGCCTTCTGAGGGTCAGGAATCCAGCAGACCTTCAGTGGGGACTGCCTCTATGGGCAAGGCAAACAAGAACACTGCTGCCTAATCCTAGGTAAATGGAAAACAAGAGTTCTTTGATTTATTTAAAAACCTAATTAGAAGAAATGACAAGCATCCTTGGCAAGTGCTACTCCTCTGGGGCGTCTAGGATGCAATCTGCAAATTGGTATTAGGGAAAAAAGAAGAATGACATTATCTGGAGGCTCCATTACTGTGGCTTCAGGGCCAAAGCAAAGGCTTCATGGCCACTGGTGAGGGAGCCTCTCTTTCTCAGAGAGAAGACAGGATATTTTGGACAAATCAAGAGGGTGGGTAGCTGAAGTGCCAGCACACCCCTATTTTGGCTCCTCAATACATAAGTAAGCCTCTCTTACTTGAGGATTGCCATTGTGATGGCAGGTTCACGAGCCTGGACCAGGGAGCAGAGAGGCCACATGCCAGGAGGAGTCTGTGCCCAGGGGGAGGAGCCCTCTCTCTCTCAAGGGTCTCCTGGAGGGAGACCTCACTTGGTGTGACAGGGTGCCAGCCGTCGGCCTGGGCACCACTGCCCACGTTGGAGAGTCCAGGCCTTCATGTGTCAGGGCCCCATGTGTCCTCCGCAGAGGGCTCAGTGCAGGGCTGGAGCCCTCTGAGACACACCCCATCACCAGCGCCTGAGATACTAAAGATGCCAGAAGCGCCTCAGAATATTTGAAAGCAAAAGGAGCAAGACCAACAGGAGGCTGGGTCAGGGATCAGATAAGCTGTAACAAAGTACTCATGCACTGCTCACACACACACCAGGACACCTAAATCTGCGGGTCTCTGGAATCAGGGCGGTCTGAGGTGTCCAATGGAGTGAATCCTGCATGTCACTGAAACACAGAGGGCTAAGCAGCAAGTGAAGAGAAGGAAGCTTCTGTCATTCCCGGGAGAAGCTGGCGAGCCACTTGAGGAGACAAGGAGGACTCAAACGAAGGTCATTAGCAGGAGAAAGCCCTGCGTGGCTAGATGCTAAGTGAACAGCTCGGACAATGAAAGCTGTAATTTAGAGCAGAGGCTGAATCAGTCAAAAGCACCTAGTAGGAAAAGGAAAAAAAACCCACCACAATTCTTTAACTGGGCCTTAAAAGATATATGAATATTTAAAAAATGGAAGACACTGTCTCAGGAAGAAGATCCAGAGTCTCTTTACACAGTAGACACTGATGCGTCCTAAGAGTAACTGAGCTGGCTTCTGCGTGTCCAGTGGGGCCCTGAGCCAGGGGCTCACAGGGGTCTATCCGCATAAGTCACAGCACTGCGTTTCATGGTGGAATGTGGAGGCTTCTCTGTTTGTCGGGGCAGGTGATCAGGTGGGGGTCCACAGGGACGAGGAGTGGGAACGCTGGCTGTGGGTCACGAGGAGTTCAAAGAGAAATGGCAGAGCAAAACCATTCCCCAGAGGCCCAGGGTTAAAAAGGATAGGGTTACAATGAGATGGGGAGAGTCCCCTGTATTTCCATACTGCTCTAATCCAACACCAGGAAACACTGCCTGATACATAATAGGAGCTCAAGAGATATTCTGGAAGGGAGGGAGAGAGGAATGGACGGGAGAAGAACCGGCTTGCAGAACAGGGCTTTCTCCTCAACATAAGGCCCTAGTCTAACCTCAGGCTGGAGAACTGTGGCTTTGGAATGATGAGACAAACCTCCTTCCCCTCCTAGGCACAGGCATTCTCAGGCTAGACAACCCCGAAAGGAGAAAGTGGCACCTAGAGGTGTTTGAGGGACAGAAGACCTTTACAAATCTTAGAGGGAAAATAACAGGGTAGGGGCTTCATGGGGAGGACAGCTGAACAAATTTTGTGACCACAAATGGTGTCTTTGGGGGAGTTTCAGAGACATCAGACAAGAAGGGTATCTTGCAGAAGGCTGAAAGTGAAAGTATTAGTCGCTCAGTCATGTCCGGCTCTTTGCAACCCCATGGACTGTAGCTCGTGACGATAGCCTGCCAGACTCCTCTGTCCATGGAATTCTCCAGGCAAGAATACCCAAGTGGGTAGCCTTCTCCAGGAGATTCCCTTCTTCAGGGGATCAGCCAGACCCAGGGATCGAACTCAGGTCTCCATTGCAGGCAAAGCAACCAAACTTTAATTTTAAAAGGTGATTTTTTTAACTAATGAGAATTCATAGTAAAAACGCATGTATTAGGCAATGAGGGCCTGAACTGGAATGACAAAGAATGGAGCAGAAGTAAAAGCAGAAAAGCCAGAGTGATGAACCACCCAGAGAGTGGGGCCCTCTTTCCGTCCACGCAGGTCTCCCCAAAAGGAGGCCCCAACCTGGGCCTCATGTCTTTCAGGAGCACCCCAGCCCCGGATGGCTGCACTCCGAGTCCACGGTCAGTTTGCCGCTGTGCGTGCGGCAGCTCCCTACACGCCCTGCTCTCTTGGGCCACGTTATGGTGGGGGCTGCCTCTGAAGCACTGCAACAGAACGTGCTGAAAGCGCTCTTCAAACAGCAGAGTTTGTTCTGTACTAAGGCACACATTATCCGAAGCACTCTGCATATGAAAGTGTTTATGTTTCCAGAGACACCTCCCCTGAGGAACCACAGATGAGCCTCTAAATCTCCGGGAGGCAGGACCCACCGGAGCTAAGACACAGAAGGGCCTGCTCCACAGAGCCCTAGAGACACAGAGAGGAGGAGAAAAGTGTCGTTGTTTGGACATGGATACATTTCCTATTTCCCCAACAGCCAGTGCATTTTATGTTTTTCATGTGAAGAGAGAGAAAACCAAACTCTTAGAGCAGGAAGCTAAGGGAAGGAAAAGGACTGTGGGAGCTGAATATGAAAAACCACATGGAAAACTGAGACCACTTCCTGGAAACCTTACCTCATCCAGAAAAGCAGCCACTCAGGGCTCACGGGAGGAAAAAGTTTGGGAAGAACTAAATTACTAGCTAGCGAGTTAATTCAAAGCTAAAGTTGATGGCTGGTTAGCAACTGAAACCTCACTGTCTTTTGACCATTGGATTAGAATTGGAACAAGTTGTGGTCAGAACAGCACAGGCTTGTTTTGGTTTTGTTTCCTTAAATAGTTATTTGGCTGTGCCAGGTCTTAGCTGCAGCATGTGGGATCTCCAATCTTAGTTGTGGCAGGCAGGATCTTTAGTTGTGGCATGTAGGATCTAGTTCCCTGACCAGGGATCGAACCTGGGTCCACTGCCCTGGGAGTGTGGAATTTTAGTCACTGGACCACCAAGGAAGTCCCTAGGCTCATTTTAAGAGAGGGGGAAAATGTACATGTCCCTATCTCAATAGTTCACCCTCACAATGAAACTCCTGGTGGCTCAGGCAGTAGAGAATCTGCCTGCAATGCAGGAGACACAGGTTGAAACCTTGGTCCAGCAAGATCCCCTGGAGTAGGAAATGGCAACCCACTCCAGTATTCTTACCTGGGTAATCCCATGGACAGAGAAGCCTGGTGGGCCTAGTTTATGGGGTTGCAAAAGAGTTGGACATGACTTAGGGACTCAACTCAACACTGCAATTTCTACCAAATCAGTCTCTTTAAGAGTGATTTAAAAGTGGCTTATGCTAGGGAATTTAGTTAGTTTGTTTTATTTTAAATGAGAAGAAAGTGATAGGTACAAGGCTTCTCTAATGGGCTTAATTTTCTTTTTTTTTCCCTCTAAGTTTCTTTTTTTTTTTTAATTTTCTTCACTTTATTGTGTTGGTTTTGCCATACAGGAATATGAAACCGCCATGGATCTACACATGCTCCCCCTCCAGAACCCCCCTCCCTCCCCCCTCCCGACTCCCTCCCACTGGGACATCCCCATGCACCAGCCCCGAGCATCAACACTGGGCTGGCGATTGATTTCACATATGGTAATTAACATGTTTCAATGTCATTCTCCCATACCATCCCACCCTTGCCCTCTTCCACAGAGTCCACGAGTCTATTCTATACATCTGTGTTCCTTTTGCTGTCTCGCATGCAGGGTTCTTATTACCATCTTTCTAAATTCCATATATATGCGTTAGTATACTGTATTGTTGTGTTTCCTTCTGGCTTACTTTACTCTGGATAATAGGTTCCAGTTCCATCCACCTGAGTAGAACTGATTCAAATGAATTTTTTTTTAATGCTGAATAATATTCCATTGTGTATATGTACCACAGCTTTCTTATCCATTCGTCAGTTGATGGGCATCTAGGTTGCTTCCATGTCCTGGCTATTGTAAACAATGCAGCGATGAACATTGGGGTACACGTGTCTCTTCCAATTCTGGTTTCCTCGGTGTATATGCCCAGCAGTGGGATTGCTGGGTCATATGGCAGGTCTATTTGCAGTTTCTAATGGGCTTTAATAAAAAACTGCCACATGATTCTTAGGAAAAGTCTACGTCCTGGAATTTGATTGGGTAACTGGTATACACACCTACTACCTTTTGTACATCTACATAAAATTCAGGTCCAGTTATTGAGACATAAACCAAACATAGATTGCAGCTGTTACTTATGAAAAGGGTGATGAATGGCCTGCTAAGTCTGTATTGGCTGGTACAAGTTTAATGGAAACATACCAACACGGTTGCCCCCAGAACCAGGCTGATGATGCTCTGGGTTCCCCTCACTGACTAGTCCAAGACTGGTGTTCCTTCTACCAGCTTTGCATGGCCATCATGCATGAAAAAGGGACTTCTGACTAATGAACCTCAAGAAATCATCAAAAATCCATAATTCTATTTCCTACTCCTGATTCTCATTTTACTCAAGGAGATACCATATTTCCATGACTACTATTATTGACCATCTATGGACTCTATTACTCTCATCTCCTGTTTTGCTGTGTTTTTCTCCTGCCTGCTTGTCTTGGCCTCATTTCTTTTTTACCGTTTGTTTCCTCTGTGCCTCTCAGCTTTGACGTTAGCAGGTTCTAATGGTGGCCGGTTAATAGCTTTAAGTGTATCATGTGTTATCTTTCTGCTTTGGTTCTTCTCAGCTGCTTTTAAGGCTGTTCCCTGCTCAATGTTTGTACTTTTTTCAAAGTTACTTCAGATTAAAACTGCCATGTATCTTGTTGTAGTTTGAAGTGCTTCTGTATGTACACAAAAATGTATATAAATACGATTACAAGTATACAGGCACTAATAAGTAGATACTCACACAACTAGAAAACACATACACACGTGTACTCACAATTTTCCATCAGTTAGGTACGAGTTGGACATATTACAGAATTCATAGCAGAGACAACAGGAAATGGTGTTTCAATGTTGTCTTAATTGTCTTGTTCTAAGGTAGTGTATCAAGGGCAAAGCAGAGATCTGAAACTTAACATAAACTAGGAAACACCAACCACAGTTTGCCTTTTAGTATTTGCTAGCCTGATAGCACCATATATGCCATCTTACTTGCAGCATGATTCCTAATACACTCTCGTTATCAGTTTACTCCATGGAAATAGATGGAATTGTTTTTTTTGTTTTTTGTTTTTGTCTAAAGTTCACAGCACAAGATCTCTCAACAATAATCTAGAGACATTTACTTTAATCCAGAAGATTGCATCTACTTAAAAAGCTATACCAAACTATGGTAAATTACCTATCCCTTCACTGTCATTTCCAGCATCCCAAGCTGCTGAGGACATAATGAAGACAAAGTCTTTCAGTCAGTCTGGCCCAGAAGACCACCATTCCAATTTCAGTTCACCCAAAACTATATCTCCAATTGGCCATGTGGTTTTCCTTCACATACATACGACTACCAATACCATTTTTCAATAAGGATATCATTATCACAAGAGTGTTTACCAGAAGGCTGGCAGTGTGATACACACACCACGTGTCTGAGAGATACAGCTCAGCTCAGCCACACAACGTGGGTACCGTTCACCTACCTTACAGACAAGAAGCTGAGACCCAGTGAGACTGAGCAACTTGCCCAAGAGACACTGGCCAGGAATGGAACTTAGGTCTTTCTGACTCAAAACTATATCCTTCTATTATATCTTACTACTTACTTCTCATTTTACTAGTGATAGATTAGGGGAACAAGACTGATGAAGCGAGGAATCCATTATATTTGACATGATTGCCTTAGATGATTCTCTGTTCTCATGAGAATCCCAAGGAGATGATTAATGACAACTTACCACGGTCCCCTGTGCCAAGAATGGTCAATAGCAGTCTTTATCTTACAAGGAATCAAATAAGAAGGGTACAATACAGCCAAAACTTGACTTAAAACCCTGCAATACCTGTAGTAGTGAGTGTGGCACCTCCTCATGAAGAGCTTTAAAAACAAGGCAGAAATTCAAACATCTTGGATTCTAAGTATAACAATACTTAAATGGCAGGGCTGACCTGGGGATAGATGTCTGTGTGTGTCTTCCAACAACCTCATCATTGAACTCATTCATTCATTCCATGAAAAAGGGTAGGATAATCACTCAGTGCTACACTGTCCTCAGTGCTGAGGATCCAGGCAGAGTCCCAGGCTAAATGAAGCTTATGCTTTAATGGAGGACACGGACATAAGTAAAAAGTGATGCTTTTATAAAGACTAGAAAGTGATGAGTGCTGTGAAAGATCTAGAGACTGGAGAAAGGGCTTAGCTGGGCTGGTTGTTTCACCCTCTTTTATGCAAGAGAAGAGATGATGACAAGGCCCTCTAAAGTTAATACCTGGATACCCAGGGTACCCAACACCCTGGCCCTTCCTGTTGGGTTTCAGTTTCTGACAAATCCCTGAAACCACTTTTACTTGAAGAGTAATGATCAAAGTAACCAATTTTTATTGAGCACTTGTAACTGACCACATCATTCATTGCTACATCTGCTTTAATCTCACTGACAGTTCATGGCAACCATAAGCAGTAGGTATTATCCACACTTTACAGATATGAAACTGAGGCCTCAAGAGGTTAAAACAATGAAAGACATCACACAACTAGAAAATCCCAAAGACTAGATTTGAAGCCGATCACTTGATTCCAACGCCTGCAAACCTTCTCAAACAAAGACCTCAGAGCACACTCTGCCAATTTCTTGCATCTCTAAAACATCACTTTCTGCGATCTGTATCTGCCTGGCATATGAGGTAGGGAAAGCAAAACCAAAAAATCTTCTAAAATACAGTCAATGTCACCTTGGGGCCAGTAGTAGTTCTGGGTAACTGCTAATGTGAATAATGCTTCAGCCAAGACTGGGGCCTCTCAGAAACAAGAGGGTTGGTTGGAGTCCACTGCTCTGGGTCTTCAGCACTGAGGGACACTGGAGGAAGAAAAAGATCTTCTGGACACCTGGGCATTGCCTGGGTGATATGTAAATCCTATGCCAAATCACATGTAAATTATTTTTATTAAGTAACAGAACCATACCAATGTCAAATAAGAACTGAACTGTGCCACACAAGCTCATAAACCATCCCCCCCACACACACACTCAGAAATGCAGCTTCAATCTAAAAGTATCATTACATAAAAAAAATAATAGGGTCCAGATAAGACCCTGTGCTTCCACTGCAGGCAGCATGGGTTCAATCCCTGGTCAGGGAACTAAAATACCACATGACGCACAGTCAGTTCAGCCGCTCAGTCGTGTCCGACCCTTTGCGACCCCATGGACTGCAGCACGCCAGGCCTCCCTGTCCATCACCAACTCCCCGAGTTTACTCAAACTCATGTCCATCAAGTCGGTAATAGCATCTAACCATCTCATCCTCTGTCATCCCCTTCTCCTCTCACCTTCAATCTTTCCCAGCATCAGGGGCTTTTCCAATGAGCCAGTTCTTCGCATCAGGTAGCCCAAGTATTGGAGTTTCAGATTCAGTATCAGTCCTTCCAATGAATATTCAGGACTGATTTCCTTTAGGATGGGCTGGTTGGATCTCCCTGCAGTCCAAGGGACTCTCAAGAGTCTTCTCCAACACCACAGTTCAAAAGCATCAGTTCTTCGGCTCTCAGCTTTCTTTATAGTCCAACTCTCACATCCATACATGACTACCAGAAAAACCATAGCTTTGACTAGACAGACCTTTGTTGGCAAAGTAATGTCTCTGCTTTTTAATATGCTGTCTAGGTTGGTCTTAGCTTTTCTTCCAAGGAGTAAGCGTCTTTTAATTTCATGGCTGCAGGCACCATCTGCAGTGATTTTGTGTGTGGCCAAAAAATAAAGTATTATTGCAAAACAGATGACTACTATTCTCAGAGATTCAAATTCTAAAAATAATACAGACACACACACACACACACACACACACACACACACACACACAACCACACAGCTTAATGAAAGTTTAGAACAAAGGCAAAAGAATTACATAAAGTACATAGAAGTAATAAATGAAGCCCCAGGGTAGTGATTAGGTATCTCTGAGTTTTCTTTCCTTTACATGGGAGTAAACTGCCCCGATGAGCAGCCCAAAGGGTTACTGTTACCGACCAATATTGACAAGAGGAAAACTGCACTGCATGAGTATTTCTCAAATAGTTTTCTACTGAATACTGAGATCCTACAAGATGACGACGATGGGTGTTCTATGGGGAAAATAATGAGTTTTCAACAATCATCCCACCCCCACAGGAAATTCTCCACACCAATGCCCTTCTTTGGAGAAGGAAATGGCAACCCACTCCAGTCTTCTTGCCTGGAAAATCCCATAGACAGAGAAGCCTGGCGAGCTACCATCCATGGGGTCACAAAACAGTTGGACATGACTTAGCGACTAAAGAAGTGCCCTTCTTTGAGTTTCAGAGTAAATATTTGATTGTTAAAGGTGTTCAGTGTTTTCTAAGCTTATTTGATTATGAGGTTCTTGTTTTTTGATCACAAGGCTCTTTTAAGGAATGATATCCCATATTGCTTTTTCAGTGCTCTCCACAATATTTTAATTTTTTTAAGTACACTGTACAAATAGACAATGGTACTGTTGATGCTGGGTCACCTAGGAGAGTGACAGAACCCTGTAGCTTCCTGGGCTCCATATCCTATCACTCTCTCTAGTGCATAACATGGGCGGGGTCCATATTATGTACTCCTTAGGTATACAGATAACTCTATGCCAAATAATTACAAAGATAACAACAATAGTTGTAATAACAACAATGACTGACTTTTACTAAGGACCTGCTATATGCTGGACTCAGTTCTGTGTGTGTATCTGGCTGACCTCATGGAAATTCCTGACCATCTGTCCAGACACATACGGGCAACACCCCTTGCACCTACAGGAACACCCTGCCCTTTTCCTCTGCTCACATCCACTGACTCAGGGGTGGAATGCAGAGAGTCCGTCTGACCAAATGCTTTTTCAGAATTATTCTGGTTGATGGCTCTGTTCTCTCTGAGTCATCTGCATTCATGAGCTCCCCAGCATACTCAGGGTGGGAGGCACCTCTGGCAGAGAGCGGCGGCCTCAGAGGCTCCACGGAGATGGCATCTTCACACCAGCACCCAAACAGCTCGGAAGGCTGGCTTGGGCTCCTGAGCTTCGCTGCCACACTTCCAGCTCTCTCTCTCTGTGAGCCTGCACCCGCCCAGCCAGGCCACCATCTGGAGGTACAGAGCGTCAGTCAGCCTCTTGGACAACCAAAGGTGGCAAGCAGGCGGTACCAGTGAGGTTTGAGGCTCCCATTCAGTACAGGTGCTCTGGGGTGTCCACCCCCCAGACCCGAACGCACAGTCGGTCAGAGGTCATCAGCCGCCTGTGCTGGGGCCCAGCTCTCCTCGCTCCTGGCACACAGATGCACACAAACCAGTGTCTGCATGTACTGCTGTCCAGTACACACATCTTCCAGAAATGAAACAGACAGGACTGTCACCAGGTCCACCATCTTTTTTCCTTTTTAAAACAAAAAGCTGAAAGTTTCCTTCAAATAGGACAGAGAGCTACCGCCCTTGTCTTCTTGGGATCTTCCCAACCCAGGGATCAAACCCAGGTCTCCTGCATTGCAGGGGAATTTGGTACTGTCTGAGCCACCAGGGAAGCCCTCATTCTTCTTACAAGTTTCTTTCAAAAACCCAGAGACGTAGCCAGCGTCCTCGTGAGTAGATGCTGTGGTGCCCGGTGATAAGGATGAGGCTTCTGACCCACCAATAAGAAGACACGGCCTGTGAGACATAGTCCAAGAGGAGTTACTTTGGTTTGTCACAGTCAGTTGGTTCCACCCACAACCTGGGGAGACTATGCGTACTACCCACAGCAGCAAAATGACGGGGAAAGTGTGAGACCCTCACTGTTGGGGCTAGGCAGAATCCTCCTAAACAGAAGGCCGTGCTGAAAAAATGTCCAACCAAATTACTGATTAGCTCATTCAACTAATGATATCGAAATATAATCAGGGACAGGAGACAAGGAGGGAGGAGCTTAACCTTTATCAGCTAATTTAATCCTCCCACCAATTCCAAGAAGTAGATATAACCATCTCTGTTGTGCAGAGCAACCTGAGACTCGGAGCAGCAGGACACAGCTAGGGTTTCTATCCAGATCTACTTGTCTCTGCATCTGGGTGGCTCCTCTCTCTCCACTCCCCCTCCTCCCCAACTCACCTGGCCTCCTTACTGCAATTCATTCATCTCCTAAAACTATATTTGTTTAGTGCCAAATATTATTAAGGTCAGGTGTCACAGGTGGAGTTGGCCACTTTTGCCAAATGCGAACCACCAAACACACGAACAAAACAATAACAAAAGCAAAACAGTACCCATTAGCCTACCTACAAAAAGAAGGTGACATAAGAACATTTAAAAATAGAGAAGATATATCTGGTAACAGCACTCTGAAGTCTGTCAGCTCTTTCTCCCTCTTACCTAACCTGCGCAGTATCCCTCACCTTTCTACCTTTTCTTTTCCCATAGTTCTTGGCTTCTGGCACCTACCTGTCTGTCTGCTCACGTTTCCAGAAAGCCTCAAATCTGTCAACTGAAATCCTCCAGCAAGCCTGATTTAAATGCACCTGTGTGAGGGCATCTGAGAGCCGTGTGCAGGCATTTGTGTGGCCAGGCAAGGTAACTCATCTTAAAAGAATGTCTTCTGCCTTCACTTCCTAGGGCTGCCCTAGCCAAGGACCATACCCTGGGGAACTGAAAGCAATAGAAATGTGAATTCTCGCACAGCCTGACTCCGAGGTGTTAACAGGGTTGGCACCCTTCTGAGGTTCAATCTGTCCAGGCCTCTCTCCTAGCTTCTGGTAATAGGTGCAGGCCTTGGCTTATGGCTCTGTCACTCCAGTCTCTGCCTGCACCAGGATGTGGCTTTCTTCCCTGTCTACCCCTGAGTGTCCTCTCCTCTTTTGTATGGACACTTGTCAAAATGGATGAGGTCCCACCCTACTGCAGTGTGACTTCATCTTAATTATGTCTGCAGCAATCCTATTTCTGAATAAGGTCATCTCTGGGGGTCGTGGGGGTGAGGACCTCAGCATATTTGACCCCATAGCAGCTACTATCTGCCAGACGTGGGTTCCAGGCCACTTCATTTGGTTCTGATACTCTATGAAGTAGATCAGTGGCTCCCTACCCACTGTGTGTGACAGAACATAACATCAGCTGTAGAGTTTGTTTTTAAAATACTCGTCTGGTCCCACTCTCCAGAGATCCTGATGTGGTAGATCCAGGCAGGGAACCAATCATTTTGCAAAGTAAAATTAAGAAGTGAAGTTTCAAAAGGAATAACAAGGCTTATCTGGGAATAAGAATCATTGGGGTCCATCTTAACAACAATACAATAAATCAGGAAATGGGGGCAAAAAGAGGTGAAATGCTATGTTCAAAATTCACTCCGCACCTGGATGAAACAAAACGTTTTCCAACCCAGGTCAGTTTCACTCAGAACCTCCATCCTTCCCACTACCCAGGTGTGCCCATGGTTGTCTGCACCTCTACATAGTGATACAGGCAGTATTTTTAGGTGTAAAACTAAGTATGCACATCTACGCCCTCTGTGGATTCTTAGTGAAGGCATGAGTGTCTTTGGGATCACATATGTATTTGGCTCAACATCTTTGTATATCCTAACAGCCACACACCGGAATGACTTCTATAGAGTGTCCCCACTAAGTCATGACGTTGTCACTTACAATTAACTGTCTCCTGTCCCTCTCAACTCAGTCTGAAGTTTCTAGCACAGGGTATTCATCCCATAAATATTTGTACAATAAATGAATAAAGAAACATCCATATAAGGAAATATCACGAAATAAAAGTGGTCCTTGCTGGAATTTTTATTTTATTTTTTTAGTTTTTCCCCTCATAATCATGATGGGAAACCACGATCCTTCTGCTCCAATTTCATTACTTCTGCATCTTTTTCTTCTCTCCAGATGAGAAAAGAAGCCATTACTAACTTGGGAACTGTCACTGATTTGGGAACAACTTTAATCCCATTAAACATCTACTCACAAGCATTCTACAGTATTAAATGTTGTCACTGGAGGAAATAAAAAAGGAAGTTTAAAGGTAATTTGATTCAGCCCTGAGATTTTGGAGCAAATGTTCCAAGAGTCTTCACGTCCTAGGTTGTCTGTGCCTTGCTTGCAATATCCTCCAATATCAGCCCCCCAGGTCCATCCATGTATGGCAGCAGGAGGTCCAGATTTGCAGGACAGCTTTGGTTTTAAATAAATTATGGCACTGTCCCCATAAGCTGGGGTGACAGTTTCATAGCAGTCACTTTTACCCTCAAATCCGTCCTGCTTTAGCCAATATGGCCATGCTCCATCAGCACACAGCTATTTTTACAACATGCATTCTGAGTTTCAGTTGAGAAAACACAGATAGACACCCCCATCCATCCTTATTTCCATTCTTACCTAACATGTGCCCTTTGCTGTGTTCATGGTGTCTCGTGACTGTCTCCTCCCTCGTACAAAGCATCTTCCTGCCTCTGAGCCTGCCCATGTTCCTCCCCCTGCCTGAAAAGTTCTCCTTTCCCACTCTACTTACGTAAGTCTAACCCAGCTTTCAATACTGCCTTCAAGCCCCATTTCCATGAAGCCTCCTCTGTCTACTCAACCCACACTGATTCCTCCTTTCTCTTAACTTCCACCCGTGACATTTGCTTTGCTAAATTAGGGTATGGAGTGAAAAGCACCTCTTCAGTGATGGATTCACTCCTCCTCCATGCTCTGCCTGGACTTTGTTTAGAAGCCTGCAGGTAGCACCTTGTTATGGTAATTTGATCCTAAACCCAACAGGTTGGCTTTCTTCAAAGGTAGTTCTTTAAAAGAAATGAGAATACACAATTTGCTTACACATGTTTTTATTTTTTTTTCCTTTCAAAACTTGCTCAATTCTGAGAGAGCTGCAAATAGAATATTTAAATGTGAGCCTCTCTTGGAGATGTCCTTGCCTAACCTCTTATCCAAAGCAGAGGTACACCCCTCTTTAGCATCCTTGAAAGATGGCCACTAACTTATTCATAAACACCCTCTTTGAGCCCATCTCTCCAGGCACCTGTGCTCTTGCTGGTTGTCCTAGCTTTGACTGTTAAAGTTCTTCCTTATAATACAGAATTTGTCGAAGTTAAGTTTGTGACCCATCTGTACCATAATTATTTGAGGTGCTTGTTGAAAACTGCAGGTTCCCAAGTCTAACTCCAGACATGATGAATCAGCGTTTGGAGCAAGGATTTTAAAAAGTAACCTTTACCGTTAACAAGTTTCCCAGGTGATGTTTATTATACTGAAGTGTAAGATCCACTCTTAGAGTCAGTGGATTCTATATCTAGAACTTAGGTCTACCTTCCTAACAGTGGAGAGCAAGACACTTCCCTTTTCTGCTCAGTGCTCACTGCAGCGCTGTTTACAACAGCCAAGACATGAAAGCGATGCAAATGTCCATTGACAGAGGAATGGGTAAAGATGTGGTGCTTATATGCAATGGCATATTCGTTGTTGCTGTTTAGTTGCTACGTCGTATCTGACTCTCTGCAACCTCATGGCCTATAGCCCATTAGGCTCCTCTGTCCATGGGATTTCCCAGGCAAGAATACTGGAGTGAGTTGCCATTTCCTTTGCAGGGGATCTCTTCAACCCAGGGATTGAACCCATGTCTGCTTAGCAGGTAGATTCTTTACCACTGAACCACCTGGGAAGCCCCCACAATGGAATATTACTTAGCCACAAAAAAGAATGAAATAATGCCATGTGCCGCAACATGGATGAACCTAGAAATGATCATACTAAGTGAAGGAAGTCAGACAGTGAAAGACAAATATCATACAGTATCGCTTATATGTGTACTCTAGAAAAAAAAATAATACAAATGAACTTATTTACAAAACAAAAACCGACTCATAGACTTCAAAAACAAACTCATAGTCACCAAAGGGAAAACACAGTCATGGAAATGCAGACCTTAAGCATCAAACCTTGCAACCTGGAGATTTCATCTATTGGAAAAGACACCTCCAGAAGGAGTCTCTTCAACCTGGCTGGAAAGCCACCTCTCAGATCCCAACAGAAAGAGACGCACTTTGCGTCTCGGGCAGGAAGTGGCACTGCTTTACTATCACCGGAAAGAGCAAGAAAGATTTTTTTTCTCTTTACCTGGCAACAGCTCAGCCAATGAAAAACCACTATACTTCAAACTCTCGGTTTTCCTCAATGGACTTTTTGTTTATAACAGCCCCTCCCAACTTCCCCCTTCTCTTCTATAGGAGAGTTTCCTCTCCTTCCTTCTACGACATAGCTTCCTACACTGAACCAACTGAAGTACACTCTCCTGGGTCTTCTCTTTGTCAATATCCTTCCTAAAACGTGATGTCAAAATGCAGTGAAGAGAACAAGCTATGTTTTCTAATGCTTTTACTATGGATATATAGGGACAATTTTGATAATGAGAAAACCAGCTTTGGTCCAAACTAGCCAGCACGGTAGTATCATTCTGTAAATCTTCGTTAACAGACACATGATGTTAACTCTTCACAGTTGTTTTAATTTGGGCATCTTTATGCTTTATATCTATATATAAATACAGATATACATAAAAATAGATATATATAAATATTATATATATATATATATATATATATATATATATATAGGCCACTGGTTGTTCCTTTGTAAATTGTCTGCTTTATATATATTGCCTGCTTTATATATATATTAATATATATATGTATGTATAGGCCAGTGGTTGTTCCTTTGTAAATTGTCTGCTCTTTTTGTTTGTAGGTTTTTTTGTTTTTTTTCTCTTTTAATTCATTATGTCTGTCTGGCAAGTAAGCCAATTCAATCCACTATCTCACTTAGTCCTCAAAACAACATTTCCCTTACTTTACAGGCAAAGAAACTAAGCCTTCAAGAACATGAAATGAGGAAACATAGTTAGATCTTCAGTTTCCCCACCAACTTATGCCTTCATTTAATTAATGTTTTGGGGAGGAGAGAGCTTTATCTTTCAGACACTTTGTAAAGTAAGCTAAGAGAGCCAAGTATTTGGGATGCAAGCATAAGGAAGGTTCAAAAGAGCATTAGAAATTCTCATAATTCCATTATCTACTTAAAATTTTCCAACATGATAATGTAAAGAAAATTAATTAATTAATTAATTAAATTTAAAAAAATAATTTCCTTTTTTATTACTTTCCTGGCCTGGAGGTAATAGTGACCAAGTTATAATCAATTAGTGCCATTTACTGAAACAAAGGTTAAGGAGGATGTAGGTACCTGTTCATATTTTTGTCAAGAGAGGTAATGTATGTCTGACCCTAAAAGACCATCAGAAAAGGATCAAAGAGTGATCTAGAAATAAGGCAGAACCCCTTAAAATTACAGTCTATTAGTTGGCAGCAACATCAGTAGATAACAGTTCAAAAGTACACAAGCAGGAAGAATTGGCTTTCATTTTTTCCATTTTCCATTATCAAGACCAGTATTTACGCAATTAACTAAGATCCAAATGCTAATTCATCATTTATGGCATTTTAGTCCAAACAACTGAGCTTCTCTTGGTTTTGGTTAACTTAATCGAATTTTATGCAATTATACTTTAATTGAAAATGTATATGCATAAAGTTGAAATGGTATTTAAATCAACTGAATTTACAACTACATTTAAAAAAATGCAAACAACAAAGTACAGATCCGAGTTAGAAACAAAATTAATTTAACCCTACTCCATTTTTCTACATTGAAGGTGGCCAACACCCAGAGGTCAGGCGTTCTCAACGTTACACAGCCAGTGGTAACACTGAGACTCAAATCCAGGTTTCCTGACTTTGAATTGAGAGCCTGTACAGCTGGCTCTTTAACTGATATTTAACTGTTCCACCCTCACTCAAACAACCCTTAGTCCTCCAAACTCTCATAAAATTTTTCAAACAAACCTTATAAACTAGGTATCAAAACAGCTAATGTAATTTTAAAGATCTTTGTTCCCCAGCTTTGTGATTCCAGGCAGCCTAATAAAAGTCCCTGGGGTCTATATTCTTCCAGAAACTTTGGCAGAAACTCAATTTCTTCCTTCTTCATTATTCACAGAAACAGTGTTTTTGTGAATTCGCAATTTCTAGGTTCTACATTTTGCCCCAAATCTTTCTTTCACATAATAAACAAGCATAATCAAAAAGAAAAAAATTATTATTAGGTCAATTATGATGCCAATTTCTCCCAAATAAGAAATAATACATCGTTTCTTTCTTTTTTTACTACTCTAAGTTTCCCATTACTTTCTTTTTGGAACCATCATCTGAAACCACACAAAAATTTTAAGTTCACTTTCTCAATACTAAAATTTTAGTTCCTCCCAACTTACTGCCTGGCAACCATGCTCTTTTCACAGAACATAAAGAGGATTTAACATTCAAACACTGTTACAAATAGGGACAAAGCAAATTTTTAAAAGCCAAATATACTCTTAATGTAATTGACTGTCATTCACGTATATATTAATAGTTTCTAGAATTTTATCATCTGGAGCCTAGTCTTAATTATTTGTGAGCCTGCATCCACCACCAGACCAGGGTTTGCACTCATCTCCAGCTTTGCCCAAGAGTAGTGCCCTCCACCACACATGCTCCCCTACCAAGGAGAGCCCCTCCCACAGAGACCCTTCCTCCACACACAGGCCTCTCCCCACAAGACACCCCACCCCCAGACGCAAACAAATACCCACCCTGGGTATCATCACAAAGTAGCACATTACTCTAAGGTTCGACCTGCAAAGTCAAGAAAAACACCTAAAACCATGCAAATGACCCCTTAAATGCAATGTTAATTTGATAAACCCTGTCAGCTGTCTCATAGGGACAGGCTCTTTCAAACCTCTCCATGGAAATTCAGGCGAGGTGACCTCAGCTACCTTCAGATTCAATTACCCACAAGGCTCCCCCAACAAAGGCCAGCCCACAGGGGAGCCGGGTGCACACACTCACTGCAAATCTGACTTGGCAGCTCTCCTCTCCCAGGTAGCACAGGTCTCCTGAGACGTTGGTCTCCAGCCACAGGTGCTCTCCGTTCACGGCATTTTCCTGGAAAGAAAAGACACACTTGACTTCAATTTTCTTTTCAGACATAAGTGGCGGGGGGGGGGGGGGGGATCTCAGATTTTTGAAAGAAAACCAGTGAATCTCAGCAGTCTCAAGATTTCTCATTTTACTCATGACAATACTGCTGGAGTTGGTCGTACTGACATTCTAGAAATGGAAAAAGGTATTTGAAAAAATTCTGAGCAATAATGAAGATGTTAGCTCCAAAGATGCTTTAACCATGCCTGTGGTCATCTTTGAAATATATACTAAACAAGGGGGAAAAATCCTCAAGTTACTCAACCTAAGGCCTTATTCATCCAGGCCCACTGCAGAGTCCACGACAAGTGAGACCAAAATCCTATTAAAAGTTGATTCTTTTTAACAAATTAGCTAAGGAGGATAGTAGTATTAAAGTATTTTAAAGACTTAGTGAACATACATTTATATCATTAATGGATAAATTATACTTCTAAACCAGAAGCTTCTTAAAAGTTAGTTTTAAGTCATTGTATAGACAAAGCATTACACATTTCTACCAATTTAAACCTATTACCAGTTCAATAGGGCCTTCATCCAATTCTAAATTCTCCAAATTGAATGATTTCCCTGCTTCTAAAAGTATTTTCATACTTCAGTAGCAAACAGAGAATAGCTGTAGCTTTGGAACCCTATGGGCTTCCCTTGTGGCTCAGCTGGTAAAGAATCCACCCACAATGCGGGAGACCTGGGTTCAATCCCTGGGTTGGGAAGATGCCCTGGAGAAGGGAAGGGCTCCCCACTCCAGTATTCTGGCCTGGAGAATTCCATGGACTGCATAGTCCATGGGGTTGCAAAGAGTCTGACATGACTGGGCAACTTTCACTTCACTTCACTTGGAACCCTAAAAGTTCTCAGATAGTGATGGATGAAAACAATATAAAAAACTAATTAAAAGGCAATACTCTGCCAGTTATTCTAAAGAAATCAAGCTCAACAAACAAAAATATTCTACAACTGGGTATTTAGTATCCAGCTTTAACCTATAATCATCTGTAGAATTTCTTTGAATTTCTTTCCATTGTTTTATTCTTCAGTTCATTTAGTAAGCATTTTTCCACACTCCTGGTGCCAGGCACTGGGTTGTGTGCCAAGTCGCATCAGTCATATCTGACTCTTTGCAATCCCATGACTGTAGTCCACCAGGCTTGTCTAGGATTCCCCAGGCAAGAATACTGGACTAAGTTGCCGTTTCCTTCTCCAGGGCATCTTCCCAACCCAAGGATTGAACCTGCATCTCTTATGTCTCCTGCATTGGCAGGTGGCTTCTTTACCACTTGCACCACCTGGGAAAGCCAGGCACGGGGTTAGTGTATAGTAAAACCTACCAATGAACATGGAAACTAAACAAATAATAATAGCAGCAAACACTATGAATATTTACTACAGCAGAAATCCCACCAACTCTTTTAAAAAGTGAAGTATAAAATGTTGCAGTGGGGGAAAGGTCAAAAATCCTTGATAATACCAATCTAGGCAGGTCAGCAATTAAGTCCTGGTAGGTCAAGGAATGAGAAGGCAATGGCAACCCACTCCAGTACTCTTGCCTAGAAAACTCCATGGACGGAGGAGCCTGGTAGGCTGCAGTCCATGGGGTAGCAAAGAGTCGGACACGATTGAGTGACTTCACTTTCACTTTTCACTTTCATGCATTGGAGAAGGAAATGGCAACCCACTCCAGTGTTCTTGCCTGGAGAATCCCAGGGATGGCAGAGCCTGGTGGGCTGCCGTCTATGGGATCGCACAGAGTCAGACACGACTGAAGCAACTTAGCAGCAGCAGCAGCAGCAACAGGTCAAGGAAGCTGGGTAGGAGCAGGCAAGACTTGGGAGTCAGAGACGTGAGAGATATCAGTAACTCACTGGATTGGTAGGCTTCACTCATGCTAGGCCAGTTGGTATGTCCCTGCACTGAAGACCCCCCTGCAAGCACTCAGGGGCTTGCTGATCACTATCCAGGCACAGCAAGGATTGCTACTGCGAAGATAAACTGGCTTCACTTCTGAGTGGGGAACCTGATTAGAAACCCTGACATTTGTAAGAGAAGAAGGAAAGAAAAAGGTGCTGGATCAAAAACACGCTGCTTCTCAAATCTGACTGCATCCCCAGAGTCTGCTTTCACTAGTCTGAAGTTTTTAGCAAATACTTGCAGTTGTAAGAATGGGAACACCATTTACTGAGCATTAAGGGAGAAGACTAGAGTTAGAGCAGATTTAGGGAGTAAGCCAAGAGTTCAGTTCTTGTTTTATTTTATTTTCAACTGAGTTATAATTAACATTCAATAATATTAGTTTCCAGTGTACAATATAGTGTTCAATATTTTAATACATTATGAAATGATCACTGCAGTAAGAGTTCGGTTTTGAGGATGTGAAATTCTGAGATGCTTATTAGACCTTCAAGTGAAGATGTTGAGAAGCCTGTGTTTTATAAGTCTGAAGTTCAAGTAGAGGTTTGTACTGTATGAATAATTTGGGAGGCAACCGTTAACTGATGTAAAGCCAAGAGAACTGAGTGGAAAACCCTAAGGACCAAATGTGGATGGAAAGCTCTGATTTCTGAACTGTGGAACGTTCCAACGTTTAAGAGTTTGAGAACATAGGAAAGATCCAGCAAAGGAGACTGGGATGGAGTGGCCATTGAGGTACAAGGAAAACAAAAAAAGAGTGTAACGTTTCCAGCAAGAAAGTGCCCCTAGAAGGTCTGCGTCAAAAGCTGAAGACTGAGAACTGGTCATTGGCTCTCTCCATGTGAACATGTTAAGTCACTGATGATCTTGGTAAAAGCAGCAACAGCAGAATGGGAAGGAAGAAGGCCTGATGGAATTGGGTTAGAGAAATCATGTTACTGACTTTAGTTTCAAAATGTATATGAAGCCCAATCAATTCTCACCACCCCCACTGTTACCACCTGGTCCTCCATCCCCTCTGGCTTGGGATATTCCCGATAGCCCCCTGACCAGTGTCCCTGCTCCACCCATCTCTTTCTTTCCCTGTCCAGCTACCTCATCTTCTATCTCTTTCCCTCTTGGTCACTGATGTGCAGTCACACTGGTCTCCTCGTATTTCCCAAGCAGACTAAGGAACCTCTCATCCCAGGTCCACTGAATTTCATGCTTTCTTAACTAAAAATTGTTTCACTGTATATTGTTTACTGCATCCAAATTATTTACTCCTCTCCATTCTGACTTACATGGTTAATTTCTATTTACCCTTTGGTCACCAAATTGAGTGTTACTTTTTCAAAGAAGCCAACACTGACCCTCAAATTGAAGTCATTTTGTTAGTTACTCTCATAAAACCATGTTTACCTCCCATCATTTATCCCAGATGGCAATTATTCATTCATCAGCATGCCTATTTGATTCATGTTTCCTTCTTATGCTAGATTCTAACCTTCATATGGACATTAAATGTCCAGCACTTAGCACCTTGCTAAGTAGATGATAAATAAATTTCGGGAATTGAAAAGATGAGACTAAGAATCAATGAATGAATCACATTCTTGTCATATCCTTTCTGCTTTTTTACCTATCCATTAGCTCAGAGTCATATACCATGAGAAGTAAACATGGATGCCTGAGAGACTTGACAATTTTTCAAAATCATGAAGGAAACAGAAGCGTGCAAGAAAAAGCCAGTCATGCAAGGAAAACATGAAACATACCTTTCTCAGACTATATTTTCCCTGTCTCATCCTTTTCTTGTACATCTGTCTTGTCCAATGCATCAGAAAGAAGTAATCTTGCCCAAAGAGAGGTTTGGCCTTTGCCCTCAACTATAGGATGGTAATTTAAATGCCTGGGATGTCTTGCCTGATAACAGTATCTTTGTTTACCTGGGGACCCTGGGTCATACTAGATATACTAAAATAGCACTGACTTATGGTGGGGTGTATATCAACTCAACCTCCAGAGGGTCAAGTGGTTAAGGTCAACCACGCAGGTGGCCAACCATGTCCACATGACTAAGCCCCAGTTAAACTCTGGTCACCAAGGTTCAGATGTGCTTCCTTGGTGGCAATAAACCATATGGACATTCCCACCATGGCTGCTGGGAGAAGTTAGCTCCATCACAAATTTACTGGGAGAGAACAGTTGGAAGCCCCTTGTATAGGAATCTCCTGTACTCTGCACCATGTACCTCTTCTCTAGGCTAATATGAACCTGTGTCCTTTCACTGTATTGGGATTCCCTGTTGACTCAGATGGTGAAGAATCTGCCTGCAATGTGGGAAATCCGGGTTCGATCCCTGGGTTGTGATGATCCCTTGGAAAAGAGAATGGCTACTCACTCTAGCATTCCTGCCTGGAGAATTCCATGGACAAAGGAGCCTGGCAAACTACAGTCCATGAGGTTGCAAAGAGTCGGACATGACTAAGTGACTACACTTTCACTTTCCTTTCACTGTAAAAGGTCATAAATGTGAGTAAAACAGCCTTCAGTAAACTCTGAGTCCTTCTAATGAACAACTGAACAAGTGTGGTCTTGTGAATTCCAGAAACTGCAAGTGAGGGTGACCTTGGGAACTCCTGAATTTTATATAAAGGTATCCAGCTGGGTGGCATTCAGCCATAAATAGAGTAGACAAATAAAATATTGTTTTCTTCTTATATTTCTGGTAAATCTTAATCCACTTCAATATTAGTAAACATAAGCTTTGGAGTCAGATAGACTTGCTACTGACTAGCTCTATGACCTAGGGTCTCTCTAACTTTGCTAGACCTCAGTTCACTCAACACTGAAGTTGCAATAATGATTTTACTTCTCTCACAAAATCACAATGATGTTTAAATGTGAAAATGAATAACATTCAATGCCTTGCCCACAATGAGAAGTTAATACAAGTTCAATGTAATTCTTACTATTATCATTGTAGTTGGTCTCTACTTTTCCTTTCCTCCCAACCTGGAACAGTCCTGGTTTGCTCTTTGTTGTATTTCCTTCCCGTGTAGGTCACCACAGAGCATTAAGTAGAGTTCTCTGTGCTATAGAGTAGGTTCTCATTGTTGTTGTTTAGTTGCTAAGTCATGTCCGACTCTTTTGCAACCCCATGGACTGTAACCCAGCAGGCTCCTCTGTCCATGGGATTTCTCAGGCAATAATACTGGAGTGGGTTGGCATTTCCTTCTCCAGGGAATCTTCCAACCCAGGGATGGAACCCGCATCTCCTGCATTGGCAGGTGGATTCTTTAGTTATCTATTTTATACACAGAAGTGTATATATGTCTATTCCAATCTCCCAATTCATCCCACACCCTCCTTCCCCCCACTCTTGGCATTCATACATTTGTACCACTGTGTCTCCATTCCTGCCATGCAAATAGGTTCATCAGTACCATTTTTCTAGATTCCACATATATGCATTAATATACAGTATTTGTTTTTGTCTTTCTGATATACTTCACTCATATGACAGTTTCTAGGTCCATCCACATCTCCTCTCTGATATTTTACACGGCTATAAAATTAACTTCTGAAAAACACAGCTGTGATTATGACTCTCTCTTGCTCAGGATGCTAAAAAAAACCCCTCTCTATTATTTATAAAACAAACTCCAAACTTAATCCCACATACTAGACCTTCCATTAATGGTACCAGTCTGTCTTCCTTATTCATCTTCATACACAGTTTCATAGGATGTATGAGACTATGTATCTCAACATAGTCATATTTTCCTCTTCTGTGTCACGTTTTTTATTTATCCCATTCTCCACACCCAGGTACCTCTTTCTCTTCTCTACACATGCACCTTGAAATTCCATCTCAAACACTATACAACTCAGAGTACCCATCTGTGCCAGATAGAAACATCAGCTCTATTTCTAAATGAAGATAGCATTTCTTCTGTAGTGGTGAGTGTTAAAACAATGTATCCATAGATATACAGAGTATCTCTGTAGATATACATAGATTTATACAGATCAACCTATCTATGGATAGATCCAGTTACCTAAGCATAGAGACCCATCTATGTAAATATAGATATGACTCCTTCCCCTCAAGTTCTACCTGAAGTCTTAGTAATAGTTAGCTACAGGTAAGAAGATGCAAGTTGTGAATGAATACACTGATACCAGAAGCAAACAATCCACACAAAATGAAGACATTTACCGGTAAAGAAAAAGTTCTAAAACAATAAGAAAATTATAAATATGTATC
Organism: Antilocapra americana; assembly: GCA_007570785.1. NCBI lineage: Eukaryota > Metazoa > Chordata > Mammalia > Artiodactyla > Antilocapridae > Antilocapra > Antilocapra americana. Next base: position 6,525,824 of record ML662453.1, read on the forward strand.
GAATATAAACATCCTTACAAATTCAGAAATGGAAAAAATCTGGACTGCCTCCCCCTAAAACTCTTCGAAGTAATAATAGGTAAAATCTGTCTTGGATGGTTTAGATCTGTGCTGTCCAATAAGCAAATGGAAATGTGATGAGCACTAATTGAGATGTGCTGTCAATGTAAAATAAAATAAATAGCATACTTTGAAGACGGTCTGTAAAAAGTGAATTCTCTTATTGATCATTTTTATATTAATTACATATTGAAATAGTTATCTTTGATATATTTGAACAAATAAAATATTAAAATTAATTTTAGGGGCTTCCCTGATGGCTCAGTTGGTAAAGAATCCATCTACAATGTAGGAGACTGCCTGCAATACAGGAGACCCAGGTTTGATCCCCGGGTCAGGAAGATCTCCTGGAGAAGAAAATCACAACCCATTCCAGTATATTTTTCCTGAAAAATCCCATGGATGGAGGAGCCTCGCGGGCTAAGGTTCACAGGGCCACGAAGAGTCAGCTATGACTGAGCACAACATTCTTTCTGTCTGGTGGTCCAGTGGCTAAGACTCTGCACCCTCAGTGCAGGGGGTCCAGGTTTGATCCCTGGTCAAGAGACTAGTTCCCACACACCACAACTAAAGTTTGCATGCAGCAACCAAAGACCCTGCATGCCACAATTAAAGCCCAGTGCAGCCAAATTTAATTATTATTATTATTTTTAAGCTAGCTCTGTCCTTAAATTTTTTTTTAAAAGCAGAATTAATTTTACCTGTGTCTTTTTGCTTTTTAATGTGGCCACTATAAAATGAGGCTGACTTTATGGCTCATATATATTTCTTCTATTCACCTTTATTAGTTTATAATCACCTACTAAAAGGCAAAAGATCAGACCTAGTTACTTCTCAGTGAGCTGTGAAGCTGTACGATTCTATGACTTCTCCCAGCAGCCAATGTGATATAATTTAAAATTCTCATAATTTTAGAAAATAAAGGACTAGTGAGGGTGCCTGAATCATGCTAAATCTATCCCACTATTAAGATGACTGGTCACGGCCAGGACCTCCACTAATTCATAGTTGGCTAGCTTCTCCTGCTTGGCTCAGCAATCTGATATCTTGATTAATCTGACAATGTTTTTCTCCTTTTTTTTTTTTTTTGACAATGTTTTTCAAAAGAGGGATGGAAGTGAAGAAAGATATCAGGCTGTGTCACTATGGGTGATGACACCCAAGCCTGAAGTTAAAGAGCAAAGGCTTGGAGCTTGTAAAGATGGCACAGGTCTGTGAGGACCTCCCAATGTAAACAAAGCCAAAATGAAAGCATGCGTATGTGCATACGGGTACACACACACACACACACACACACACACACACACACACACACCTGCCTCCTCCTGCCTTTCCATTCAAGGTTTCCAAAGATAAAACGACCTAGTTTCAAAACCCAGTTTAACCAATCCCACATGAAGACTCTTTTCCCTAATCTTATCTCTGAACCAAACTGTGAGGTAAGTGTACCCACTGGTCCATGTTCTACCTGCCTAAAAGAACTCCTTTTCAACCGTCATCATTCAGAGGGCAGGAAAGGTGGTCAGGATAAAACGTCTGGGTTTGTTTGCATTGAGGCTCTGTTTTCCACAGCCCTCAGCATTGGAGGAAATTTTCCAATGAGGAAAGAAAAAATGAATAGAAATCAAGAATGCCAGATTGAAAACCAATATAGTTTTTTTTTTTAAAGAAAGATTTTCGTGGATTCTTCACCATTGCTTGGAGAATTGTTTTAGGCAGTGTAATGGGCAAATTACAGAACAGAAGAGACAGAGTGAAGACTCACTCTGTTTTAAGAATAAAAACAAGGAAGAAATCTCATGTCCAAAATAAGTCTCCATCCCACAAGAGGCATGTGACATTTAAGAGAAAATATGCATTATCTATGCAATAGACTTACTTCAAAGTGGATTAACTCCCCCTAAACTGGAAGTTTGGATTCCAGCCCAGGAGATGGGACTATTTTTCCTTTTTGAGCATTACTCCCTTCCTTTCTAGCAATTTAGCCTGTTTTCCCCAAAACTGGCTTGGCTGATGTTCATGGCATGGTGTCAAAGGGAGCAGCTCTGTAGGTTCTCACCATGAAAGGGGAGAGAGGATGCCATTGGGGAGAATGGGAAGATCAAAAACAGTGCATGCTTTAAGTCTTAACACAATGCACTGGATTGGGAAGGAAATTTTTAAAAAGTTACTTGGAACTCAATAGCATAAACTCATTGATGTTTCAAACAGGCTTTTGACTTGCATTTTCCAATGCCCTTCTGGAACTGGAGATCATCTGAGTGCCCATCAGCTCCCAGAGATGTGTCCCTTTTTTGCTGATTGAACAGAAAAGTTGTAATCAATTCATCCCTGACATCCATCAGACAGTTACTAGGCCAATGATGCTGTGCAGTCTACTGTGAAGAAGATACACATTTCTGCTTGTTAGCAGAAAACACTATTCCTCCCTTTAAAGTACCTGAAATCTAACTATGACCTAGTCAACCCAAAACAGGAATTTGGCTCTAAAACAATGCGCTATGGGTAGAGGTTTTATGTGGAATCAAAACAAGAAAGTTAATAAACAGAACTAGTTCAACCAAACGAGCAGAGCCTGGCACAGAGCAGGAGTCAAGTCTTTGTAGGAAAGAGCCACTTTCACCTCAGGTGAAGCTGACTGTCCACCATAGTCAGTAGAAGACCCCAGCCCTGTACTGAGGCTGGATCTGGCTGCTCCCCATCATTAAGGCTTCTATCCCTGACATGAACGGAGAGGAGGGCCTGTGTAAAGGTGGCAGGAGCAAAGGTCAGCAAAGAGTCATCAAGGAAATGACACAGTGTGGGGCAGAGAATCCCGTAAGTCGAAATAAAATATTTGAGTGAATCACAGCGAAAGAGAAGTTTCCAAACTTCGAGGAATAGACTAAAAATAAGAGATAGTATGCATCACTAAGTAGCGAAATGGGAATATGAAAATGGACACTTCAAGGAAATTATTAAGTTCACGGACCCAAAGCATAAAAACTGACTTCTGCAACAGGATTTTTCTGGCCAAACACAGAGGTGCCTATAGTCTAATCTGACCTGGGTCTCAGGCACCCCACAAGCAGGCCACTCCTCAAAGCCCTTTGTGAGAAGATGTTTAGGAAACAACTGTGCCCCTTCTGAAGTCTTTGGTACATATCAGAGTCAGAATGGGACTTCCCAGGTGCAATGCAGGAATCTCAGGTTCAGTCCATGGATCAGGAATATCCCCTGGAGAAGGGAATGGCAACCCACTCCAGTATTCTTGCCTGGGAAATCCTACAGACAGAGGAGCCTGGCAGGCTATAGTCTACAGGGTCACAAAGAATCATACAGGACTGAAGAAATTGAGCACGCACACACACACAGTCAGAACAGGGCCCTCTGAGATTTCTATAATAAGTAGAAACTTGGGACTAAAATTGAAATTCCAGGTTCACTCTGATTTGTCTTCAACTTCAGATGTACCATGGACAGCTTTTGCATCTGTTTTCTCACTGGTGAAAGGAGGAGAGGGGAGGTGACGTAAGTTAGAGGTCATGGTACTACAGGTTTCTAAGATGACTTTCCACCTCTGACCCTCTGAGGCAGAGAGAATCTCAATGTTTGAATCAAGGGGGTTGAATGCAGAACAAGGTGAATTTCCACAGCCCTGCTCCACCCCTGAGGATGCCAGAAGTATCCTCAGCTCTACTGGGAACTCTTATCTCATCCAAGATAAGAAACTGAAGTTCCTCCTTTTTTACCTTTATTTTTACATTTTTGTCATTCTTCTTCTCATTTGGGAGACTGTTATTAACAAGAGGCTCCAACCCAAAGCAGCACTCAATAATCAGTAGGGTTGATCATTTTAATCCATTTAGTCTAAAAGAGGGGATTATAGAAGGAGAGAGTGGTCACACTGCTTTTTTGCAGAGAAGCAGACAAGGAGGTGGTATACAGGCAATAGTGGTAGGTCAAGACTAGTAGGACTACTTTTATACCTTAAACAGAACAAAGAAAATCCTGGTTTAGCTTTCTGCACAAGCACGCAAGCCAAAGTGGCATAAATGAAGTTGGTGTAAAGCAGTTTGGTTAGTAAAAGCCAAAAATTTGGAACCTTGGGCAAGTCTCACCAAAAAAAAAAAAAAAAAGTCATTTAAATGTTTTTAACAATCTGCTTCTTCCTCTCTTCTGAGAAAAATCTTTTAGATAACTGTAATAAGAACGTGTAGGGCTGGTTGCTGTCTGGCTTCAGCAATATTAGCCCACAGTTACAGGGTTTTTCAGAGTCACATCTTATAACTCCTTCCATATAAGATCTCTAAATAAGCCCTGAGATAGAGTGTCTTCAGAAAAGGCTTTCAATTTTCCCTCCACTGTTAAACATCCCCAGAGTGCTTCCTGTCACCGTGACAATTCATCAGGCCACCAAGAGGAAGTGACCACAATCAAAGAGGCCAAAAGATGAAGGATCAGCTACACACAACGCAGCCTTACTTTCTACTCTTTCTGAACCGTATACTGCAACCTCCCACCATCAGCCAAAAATACCATTTTGATGAAATATTAGAGCATAGACCTCTTAACAGTAATCAGAAAAATAACACTTCCTAGTCAAGCTTTGGTTCAGGAAGGAAAATTTTTCTAAAAGCATTTTTCTGGTAACTCTTTCCAACATCAAATAGGGATGGAGTGTCTTTCCTCACACCCCTATGACACTCTTTGAACCCAACTATGCTTGGTGTCACTGCCCATATTTTAGTGCCAATGTCTCTTCTGCATTCTAAGCTTCTTGAAAGCAGAAACCATATCTTCCTCACCCAGAATCCCAAGGAACCAACACAAGTTCCAGAACAAAGCAGTTACTCAACAAATGGTGATGGATCAATAAATTCACCAATGACTTAATTTCTGAATAAATAAACCTCCCAGCTGCACAGTTCACAAGAACTTTTACACTAACAACCCCATTTGATCTTAACAACAGTCCTGAAATCCCCCTGAGGGAGAGGTCACCATTGTTCCCATCTATAGATGAGGACACTGAGGCTGAAAGAAATCAAGTGACTTGACCAATGTCACAGAGAAATGATTTAATGGATGTGTGTGTGTACACTCAGAGTTGTGTCTGACTCTTTGCAACCCCATGGACTATAGCCCACCAGCCTCCTCTGCCCATGGGATTCTCCAGGCAAGAATACTGGAGTGGGGTGCTGTTTCCAATTCCAGGGGATCTTCCTGATCCAAGGATCAAACCAGCTTCTCCTGCACTGAAGGCAGATTCTTTACCACTGAGCCATCTGGGAAGCCTGATTTAATGGATGTTTCTATCTAAATGATGTAAACTCTCTCTCATTAGAATCTTGCATCTCAAATAGAATCCTATGACTTTGGATCAGAGGATCTGGAACATTGTGGATAATAAACTAACATTTTGGGGTCCCTGATTCTTAACATATTCTCATCATTGGTCTATGTATATCCCTTTTTAAATTTAACTTATCTGTTTGTTTATGTATTTAATTCTTTTAAATTATGTAAACACTGGTGTCAATATAGTCTACACTCTAACCATTTAAGGGTTTATTAAATAACTGTCCTGGAATAAAGGGAAACTTACAGGAGGGCAAGAGTCTTCCCAAATACCAACTCAACATACATAGGAGTGACCTGAACACTCTTAACTGACTTAAATTCAGACTGCAGTCTTCAAGTTAACAGCTTTCATAGATGTCTTTTAGATAAAACATTAAAATCAGCCAATACATATAGCAGACTTCATCAAGGAAGAAAGTTTCATTTCAATTAGATTCAGTCTTTTGCCAGGTACGTCGTGTATTGCATACATTGGTGTGTGTCCAGAATATAAAATAAGGATGTTAGTAAGTGTGTTCTTGGGAAAGAGGAAGAAATATTACAGTATTAAATGATATTAAGTTATGGCATATGTGCTAAAAACAAAATTTCATTTACAAAGTCCTCTCCTCTCTGGCATCCTGCCATGGTCTTTCTTATGGGAGGAAGAGAACATGGATTATTCCCTGCGTTCAACTCAACCAGAAATGCTAGACAAGATTCATCCTCAGGACCAGACTGGACTAACCTCAAAGCGGTCCTCCTCTAGCTTCATATTGTTTCTTTTTTTTTTTTAATTTTTATTTTTATTTATTTATTTATTTTTTTAAAATTGTTTTTGCCATACATTGTCATGATATCACCATGGGTTGGCATATGCTTCCCCTCCGGAACCCCCCTCCCTCCTCCCATGTCTAATCAATCGCCAGCCCAGGATTGATGCTCGGGGCTGGTGCAGCAAGATTTCATATTGTTTCTTACATTTCTTCAGGAAGGGAGAGGCCTTTCAGTCCATAGTTAGAAATGTCCTCAGGCAAGAACTTGACTCACTGAAGGCTCTCAACAAATATATTCTAACTGACTTAAGAAATTCACACTGCAATCTTCAGTTTAATAGCTTTTGTATATGTCTTTTAGATAAAATGTTAAAATCAGTTAATATACAGCAGATGCAAACTATTACATAAAAGAAGAGATAAACAACAAGGTCCTACTGGATAACACAGGGAACTATATTCAATATCCTGTGAAAAACTGTAATGGAAAAGAATATGAAAGAGAATGTATACATCCGTATAACTGAGTCACTTTGCCACACAGTAGTAACTGGGCTTCCCCGGTGGCTCAGTGGTAAAGATTCCACCTGCCAATGCAGGAGACACAGGTTCAGTTCATGGGTCAGCAGGATCCACTGGAAAGGGAAATGGCAACCCACTCCAGTATTCTTGCCTTGGAAATCCCATGGACAGAGGAGCCTGGCAGGCTATAGCCCAAGGGGTCGCAAAAGAGTCAGACAAGACTTAGTGACTAAACAATAACAACAACAGTAGAAATGAACACAACATTGTAAACAAACCAGACTTCAATAAAATAAATTTTTAAAAAATCAGCTAATATACCTACCCCGCTGATACAAGACTCATTACCTCTGGGTTAGGAGAGGAAACATAGCAAACAGGAGGACATGGAGTGCCTGGAATGTAAAGTCAGGTCATCCTCTCTCAGGAAAAATGAAAAGGAAAGAAAAGCACCAAAAAAGAAAAAGGCAGCTTGAGCTAAGGAAATCAGACTTGGACTTTATGATTTAGTCTCTAAGAGTAAACTCTATTCATCGCCAACTTGGCAGGCAGGGACCAATGAAGCATGTGCACAGAAGTACTTTTTATTTCACAGCTGCAATCCCAGGCAATAGCGCTTCAAAGGATTCCTGAAGTTTTTAGCCTAGTCTTCAATGTGTCTAACTTCCTAAAAGGAGCTATGTTCCTGGAAATCTGAAAATGGAGTTGGGGCTTGAACAATATTGAAAATGATCAAGTCTTGTCGGGAGCTACAGGGATCCCGAGAATGAGAAAGACACACAGGCAGTGGAATGACGTTTACATGAAAAAGCCGACACCTACGCTCCAGTCCAGAGTTGCTCTGGGCTCCTTCGCTGGACCATTTGCAACAGGAAGGCTGAGGGGATGCGCAGGAGCCAAGTGCTGCAGGCCTGCCCGAGAGATTGCTTTCCTGCAGCAAGAAGAAGAAAAAAAAAACACAAAAACCAACATCAGAAGGTAATACAGAGCTGAAAATTTCCCGTGGGGTAGAAACGATGCCTGAGTTAGTCTTCCACGTGTGAAAACCTTTGCAAATGTACTGCAATCTCTAAAGTGCATGGTGAGAACCGAGGGTGGCAGGTCTCAAAAGGCAGAAAGGTTGAGGGGTTAGGAGGCAGACAGCAGAATGCAGGTCTCTGTGTTTGCAGAAAAAGACCTAAGGCTGAGGTGGTCACAGTCTTTGGACAATTTTAAAGGTGCCAGAGACTGAAAGCAAGTAAAGAGGGCTCATGAGGTCTTTGATTAAAATTCCTCCATTTCCCAGCAAAGAGCTCTCCAAGCTGGTTACCACCCCCAAGTTCACTGTTACACATCTCAAGAACATCCTCCCTTGCCCTTGCAGAGGATGTCTACAGTTGACTTGAGATTCTAAGCGGGAAAAGATTGATTCGTATCCTGGAAATCACACAATGCAAGACCAATATTTTATCGAAGTCTGGGGTAAGAAAATTCCAAAACAGGTTGGTTGGATTTTAGGTTTGTTGAGTGGAACATCACAGAATTCGGGTCAGAAAGGAGCAACGGAATCAGGAGAGGTTGAGAAAGTCAAGACTAACCTAGGCAAAGTTAAGACATAAGAGGAGTTGCTTTAGCAACCAAACGTGCCTATTGCTGAGCAAAGGGGAGGGAGGAGATAAGGGCAGAGTGGAGACAGTGAGGACAGCATGATAGAGGAAGAAAGGAGGGATTACCAAGCTTGTGGTTCCACCATGAATAATAGAAGGCCAATTTCTGAACAGTTCCATCAGGAATGTCAGACAGTGGTCTCGAGCTTAAACAGGAGTGCTGATCTGTGGCTTAACTAAGTGGCTCTCTGGAAGGGAGAGGAGCAGTCCTCTCTGGGAGTGTCCATGGGAGCTCTGAGAACAACCTGAGCTAGAATAAGGGGTGCCTTGTGATGCTGCAGCTCTGAGTCCTGAGTCTGGGGTGGGCTCAGAGTGGGGGCAGGTAGGGCAGGAATCTGAGCTTCCACATGCTTCCCAGGTGCTTCTTTCTGTCACTAAAGGCTTCACACTGCTCTACAGGAGCGTGGAAGGATTTTAATCTAAAATGGAACGAGACACTATGAAATGGAGAATCTCCCACATGTGCCCTCAGGCAAACAAAACGTAAGCGCTAAGAGACTGATTTCCAGTAAGTGCCTGATTTCCAGGAGACAGAAGCTTATTCCTCCAACACAGAATATCTGCCAAGAATCTCTCCCCATCCTCAAGCCAATGAGCCTGCTGCTTAGAGTCTGTCTGGACTCTCATGTCTTTACTCTCTTTGGCCATAAGGACAGTGCATCCCAAACTATCAGGAGACTCACCGACAGCTACAGTCTGCATGTCCCACACCGCACTTCCTCTGCTGAGTGCTTGTGTGCTTAGTTGCTCAGTCGTGTCCGACTCTTTGCAACCCCATGGACTGTAGCCCCCCAGGCTCCTCTGTCCATCGGATTCTCCAAACAAGAATACTGGAGTGGGTTGCTATGTGCCCCTTTCAGGGGATCTTCAAACCCAAGGATGGACCCCATGCCTCCTATATCTCCTGTTGTATCACAGGAGATACCACTAAGCCACCCAAGGAAGCCCCACTTTCTCTGCTCTTCCTATGTAAATTCAATATGTGGTCATTCAAGCTTGTCTCAGTTCACTTCTTTATTCGGGTGGGCAGAACAAGTATCTTTGGGCAGGTAAGGGGCACTAAGTACCCCAGGCCTATCCAGGAGGAGGAAATCAGCAACCACTTCATTGCCCACTTGACCCCCCATAGCTCCCTGCAGCCTGTCTCACGAGACGTGAACAAGAGCGTAGGAACTCTGCGACCTCTGACACTGGACTTGCCAATGCACCAAGTCCCCAGGGAGGCCCAGATCCTCATACAGAGGAGCAAGGCAACACACCAACAGTAAGATGGGACCCCATCACAGCCCAGCAGAATCTTGCTGGACTCTAGATGACAGATGATCTCCCTGTACTGTTCACTGGCCTCTGCAAGCTCCACCCAGTCACATCATTTGTAAAGGTGAGCAAGATGAACAGCAGCCCCCAAACCCAAGGAAAGGCTGAGTAGAATCCAGAAAAGAAGCCAGTCAGTCACCAAGGATCAAGTATGTCTGAGAATTCAGCCAGTGGCCAGCCTTCTCCCATCCTTCTTCATCTCCTTCTTCCCCTCACTCCATTATATATTCCATTTTGTTGAGCCATAAGGAAAGAACACTGGAAGATTCTTCTTATTCTCCTTCCCCTTCCCCCTCCTTCTTCTCCTTCCTTTTTTCCTCTCCTTCTCTTACATTCCTACACAGGAAGTCCCAGAAACACTGGACAGGTCTTCAGTAGTTGAAAGTGATCATATCAAGCTTGCCAGCAGCCTACATTCAGAAGCTCCCACTGGGCAGCAAGGAATGTACTTGCTTTACATAAGCACCCCCAAACAGTCATCACACATATGTAGGCCTTTAACAAAAACAGTCTGATGACACAATATTTTCTCCCTAATTTTATCAAGGTAAATAAGGAATAACATCAATTTTGGCCCCTGACTCCAAGGTATATTCCATTTTCTTGAGCCAGAAGAAAAGAATACTAGAAGACTCTTGTATGGTGAGTCTTCACTTCCTCCCCCAGGCATTGTTTCCTCCATCTGAGTTCAAAGAGCTTCTCTAGCATTTTTCATTAGGACTTTTCTCTGATTTACCTTGTATGGTGATTCTGAGTCACAGTTTTTATCACAAGAAAGTCAGATCTCTGTGGAGTCAACATCTACAGGTTCCACGACAAATGAGTTTAATTCATCAGAAGTTGGAGACTGAGCCCCCAAACCTGATTATTCTTGCTAGTGAGGACTGCCAGCAAATTGCTCAGAGGGTGAAGTTAGGATGTAAGGAATACATGTCTCTAGAAGAGCAATGTGGTTATAAGGTAAGAGACATACTAACATTTAACCCTGGATGTGTGAATGTATGTCTGCTCACTCATGTTCAACTCTTTGCAAATCCATGGACTGTAGACCACCAGGCTCCTCTATCCATGGGATTTCCCAGGCAAGAATACTGGCATGGGTTGGCATTTCCTTCTCTAGGGGGTTTTCTGAACCCAAGGATCGAACCCATGTCTCCTGCACTGGCAGGCAGATTCTTTACTACCGCACCACCTGGGAAGCCCTAATGCCGGATAAGCCCAGCAATGAAATTCCAGTCAAATCACACTCTCACCCAGCCTGTGAATACAAATGATTAAGGGCTTCTGTTGATTATTCCCCACTGTGGATGCAAATTTAAGGTTGGCTTTTTTGTAACATTAATAGAAGAAAATTGTATATCTACCACACATATAAACATTAATTAGGGGGGAAATAAATAAGAAACTTCAAAGTGGCTGCCAGTTTGTAACAGCAAATGGGCCTCACAAAAGGACATTACATAAGAGAGAGAACAGGAAAAATATATAGAGGTAATAAAGGAGGGTGGGAGGTAACTTCTGATTATAGCTTCCCATTCTTCCAAATAACCATGGGAGAAAAAGTCTTTTTTTCCAATAGTTCATACATGTATACACTTTGTTCCAAAATAAGAAAGCAATTTCATTATTTCTCAGACCTCAAATAACATTAGTATAAGTTATTTTTCTATTTGGATTCATCTTGGTTGTAAAAGATGACATTTAAGAATCTGATAGAATTTGATGTTTGTGGAGGGGGTTTATGCTGCGGTTTACTACAATTAAAAAAAAGAAACTCAATGCAGTTTCAACTTTCATTCTTTCCTCCTACTCAGAATCCTCCCAAACCCACAGTAAGTAAAACCATCAAATGCCAATGATTCTATTAATTTTACAACAATACTTTGTCAGGTGATGACTATAATGGCAAAAGAGTCTTTGAAAAGGAGAAGCATGGTATTAATGGTGAAACAGATACAAAAACAAAATTTTCTAAAATGCGGTTTCAGGCACACAAAGTCACAGTTGATGTCAATTACCTGCCATGAAAGACTGTGAATATATTTAAAGTACAAAAACCATCATACATTTTAAATAGCATTCTATTATTTCCTCCACTTCATTCAATAAGACTATAAACTCCTAAAGGACAGGGCTCAATTCATCTACTAATCTTATTATGTTGTAGCCTGGGGTAGACATAGCATATATTCAATAAAGGCTTTCTGAGTTAATGAATGAACTTGACCAAGAAGCTAAGCCAAACAGCTTGCTGATTAGATCAAGGGTTGAGAAATCTGATTAGGATGATTTGAATTATATCCCAGACCTTCCATTTCAGTGATATTCTTCCCTGAGAGAGCCAAAAATCCCTCAAAGAAGCTCTATAAAGATAAACGAGAGGGAGAATCCAGTTTTAAGAAGCCGAAGAGACCTCAAAATGGCTTTGTGATCAACATTAAAATGGAATCTTTTGCTACAGCATTTGTAAAGGGCATATGATAGTCAATATTTTCATAATGCAAATTACTGAAATAAACATGCAGCATGTATTCTTCATAAAGACAAAGGATCTTTTTTTAATTTATGGGAAAACATATAAGTGGTTACTGGGCCAGAATCCTTTCTAATTACCCATTCTGCAAACTTCTCTCAGTTCAGGTTGGTTTTCCTATTCTTCCAGGTTGATGTGGCTCCCAGAATAAATCCATCCCCCCTCTCTGAGTGATGCTACCTGCGGGGACAGAATAAGGAGCCCAACTGCTGGTAGGAGAGGAGGTCTCCTTAGCCAGGAAGTCTCTTAGTTCAGTTCAGTTCAGTTCAGTCGCTCAGTCGTGTCCAACTTTTTGCAACCTCGTGAATCGAAGCACGCCAGGCCTCCCTGTCCATCACCAACTTCCGGAGTCTACCCAAACTCATGTCCATTGAGTCAGTGATGCCATCCAGCCATCTCATCCTCTGTCGTCCCCTTCTCCTCCTGGCCCCAATGCTTCCCAGCATTAGGGTCTTTTCCAGTGAGTCAACTCTTCGCATGAGGTGGCCAAAGTATTAGAGTTTCAGTTTCAACATCAGTTCTTCCAATGAACACCCAGGACTGATTTCCCTTAGGACGGACTGGTTGGATCTTCTTGGAGTCCAAGGGACACTCAATAGTCTTCTCCAACACCACAGTTCAAAAGCATAAGTTCTTCAGTGCTCAGCTTTCTCAATCATCCAACTCTCACATCCATACATGACCACTGGAAAAACCATAGCCTTGACTAGACAGACCTTTGTTGGCAAAGCAATGTCTCTGCTTTTTAACATGCTGTCTAGGTTGGTCATAACTTTTCTTCTAATAAGGAAGCATCTTTTAATTTCATGGCTGCAATCACCATCTGCAGTGATTCTGGAGCTCAAGAAAATAAAGTCTGCCACTGTTTCCACTGTTTTTCCATCTATTTGCCATGAAGTGATGGGACCAGATGCCATGATCTTAGTTTTCTGAATGTTGAGCTTTACATCAACTTTTTCACTCTCCTCTTTCACTTTCATCAAGAGGCTTTTTAGCTCCTCTTCACTTTCTGCCATAAGGGTGGTGTCGTCTACATATCTGAGGTTATTGATATTTCTCCAGGCAATGTTGATTCCAGCTTGTGCTTCTTCCAGCCCAGCATTTCTAATGATGTACTCTGCATACAAGTTAAATAAGCAGGGTGACAATATAGAGCTTTGATGTACCCCTTTTCCTGTTTGGAACCAGTCTGTTGTTCCATGTCCAGTTCTAACTGTTGCTTCCTGACCTGCATACAGGTTTCTCAAGAGACAGGTCAGATGGTCTGGTATTCCCATCCCTTGAAGACTTTTCCACAGTTTATTGTGATCCACACAGTCAAAGGCTTTGGCATAGTCAATAAAACAGAAATAGATGGTTTTCTGGAACTCTCTTGCTTTTTCAATGATCCAGAAGATGTTGGCAATTTGATCTCTGGTTCCTCTGCCTTTTCTAAAACCAGCTTGAACATCTGGAAGTTCACAGTTCATGTATTACTGAAGCCTGGCTTGGAGAATTTTGAGCATCACTTTACTAGCGTGTGAGATGAGCGCAATTGTGCTGTAATTTGAGCATTCTTTGGCATTGCCTTTCTTTGGAATTGGAATGAAAACTGACCTTTTCCAGTCCTGTGGCCACTGCTGAGTTTTCCAAATTTGCTGACATATTGAGTGCAGCACCTTCACAGCATCATCTTTCAGGATTTTAAATAGCTCAACTGGAATCCCATCACCTCCACTAGCTTTGTTTGTAGTGATGCTTTCTATGTCTCTTAAGACAGGCAATTTTCACACTAGAGATCAGTGGACTCATCTCCTTGTTCTAGAAAAGGAACCAGCTGCCTCAAAAATTATTCTGTACCTTAGTTTAATTCCCCAAGTACCTCAAGCAAAATCTTAATTATGGTACATGTTGGTGTTTTTCCCTCCATTAATTGCACTAACTCTGCCTATGTTCTCTGCAGCCCACAGTGCCTCTTGGTTGATCCAGACAAACTGCCTGTCATGTTAAGGGGAGTCTACTCAATTAAAAAAGTTGTCTCAAACCCACACAGATTCCAAATATCTTACCAGAGATTTATGTGGAGGAACAAACTGTAATTATTTGAGCCTAAATCTTAATTCATTTTATTTTATTTTTTTCAGGATTATCCTCTTTTTTTTTTTTCTCCCTTTTATTGTTTTTGCCATACAATGCCATGATATCACTATGGGTTTACATATGCTCCTCCTCCAGAAACCCCTCCCTCCCCCCTCCCCCCGGGAAATCTCGATGCACCAGCCCCGAGAATAAATCCTGGGCTGGCGATTGATTAGACATATAATAATTAACATGTTTCAATGCCATTCTCCCATATCATCCCACCCTTTCCCTCATCCACAGAGTCCACGAGTCAATTCTATACATCTGCATTCCTTTTATCCAGAGTGAAGTAAGCCAGAAGCAAAAACAACAATACAGTATATTAACACATATATATGGAATTTAGAAAGACAGTAACGAGAACCCAACATGCGAGACAGTAAATCTTAATTCATTTTAATATGGAAACAGAGTATTTTTTGACCATTTTAACATATATTAACATTTTCAGGAATATAATCATTACTGAAACAAAGGTTGGGTTTAGGTACTTACGGGGTTGAAAGGCATTCAGAAAATCACCACTGGTGTTGAATCTTCAACATGGTATAAATGGATGACATTGGTATCTGTTACTTTCACAGTGATTCTTAACCTTTGCCTATGGTAGGACTTGGAGAATGAGTCTACTTAAAGGCCTTCCAGGTATTTCTAACATGAATTGTGAGCTGAGAACTATTGTTCTATATAAATGTGCGTGCATCTGACCACTTCATTATGTCTGCTAACGTGACTAAGCCTTAGCATTTATATACTGAAACACATTTATTCATTTGCCAATGTATTTACTACTGAATGTCTATTTCATACAAACCACTGTTCTAGATGTTTAAGATACATGACTGAAATAAGCACATATAAACTGTTGCCTTTGTGAAGCTTCTAGCAGGAAATATATTTTGCCAGGCACTGCTTCATTTTACATTCCTTATATATCCCTCACGAGGCAGGTACTTTTATTATCCCCTAATTTACAATTTAAAAAAATTATAGCACAGAATGGTTAAGCTACATGTCCAAGATCACACAGATGGAAAGAGGTTCAAGTGAGATTTGAATCCAGGCATCTCACTCCAGATTGTACATATGTAACCATTACCCAACCCCACGCTTGTAAGAAATGGTGACATATGATACAATCAGCCTCTTGCCATGCTACCTTTATATTGTTGCAGTTATAAGCGTCTGATCTCCACAACAAGAATGCAAACTTTCAGACAGAGGCTGATTAGAGAGGCATTCAATCACACACGTTGAGAACACACCCTACCTCACCCGTCACCAAGTTGCGTGACCTCTCTTAGCCTGTCCTTATATTTCAAATCAGAACAATGTTATCCAACTCAGAGAGTAGCTCTGGTCATTTTCTTAAACGTGTGCAGGATGCCTGGCCCATGACAAGCACAATAAATAGCCACTGCTATTACCAGTCTCGCATACATATCAGCCGCCCTCACAAGCATCCAGCCCAGACAAGGTATATGGTAAATCTCTAAATAAATGTGTGCTCTTTACTCGATTGCTCTCAAATATCCCAAGTTCCCTGGACACTACTGTTCCTTCGATAAACATTTAACAAGCTTCCATTATGTGTCAGGCAGTTCAAAGGGGTTATTCAAACAGATTCTTCTTCCAGTCATCGTAAATAATTCCACAGTTGCCAAAGGAATGAATCACTTTTCTTCCCTGACTTGCCCAACTGCCTAGAGCAAAATTAAGAAGCACCACACACTCCCCTCAGACAAATTTACCAACATATTAAAAAAAATGCAATCCAAATGACATTGGAAGTACCTAATGATATTTGTGTAAGTGAATGCAATATCAAAAAGGCAAGCATTTGTTTGTTTAATCTGTAAAGCAGACTAGCTGCTAAATGCACCTGGGAACTTGGGAACCCACTGTTAGGATTCATTTCCCCAGCCTAGTTAATCATTAGCACATTCCTTAAGCAGTGCTGACATGGGGTTGGTGTGCAATGCGGCAATGATGTGGACATGAGGCAACATTTCTTAACTGGGATTCTCTCAGAAGTTAATGACATTCTTCTCCTTAAGACATTAGTTGAGGTAATCCCCAGGGATGGATAAAAAGTAATCATACTATTTGGGGTTGAATTGTGTTCCTGTATCAAATTCATCTGATGAAGGCCTAATCCCCAGAACACACCAGAATGAGACTTTAATTGGAGAGAAGGTCTTAACAGAGATAACAGAGTTAAAATGAGGGAATTAGAGTGGGCCCTAATCCAGTACAACCGGGGGCCTTATGGAAGAGACGATTTGGATAGATACACACATAAGGAGAACACCATGAGAAAATAAAGGCAGAGATCCAGGGATGTGTGTATGAGCCAAAGAAGGCCAAGAACTGCCAGGAAACCACAGCACCAAGAGGAGCGAGGCCTGGACCACATTCTCCCTCACAGCCTCAGAAGGAATCAACCAGCTGATCTTAAAGTTTCAGCCTCCACAACATGAAACAATAAATTTTTATTGTTTAAAGCAGTATTTCGTACTTTGTTAATGACACCTCTAGTAAATACAAATGCTATAATAGCAAATACACTTCAAAGCTAGATCCACAGTCTGGATTTAGTATGACAGGGTTTTTCAGTTCAGTTCAGTTCAGTTGCTCAGTTGTATCCGACTCTTTGCGAACCCATGGACTGCAGCACGCCAGGCCTCCCTGTCCATCACCAGCTCCTTGAGTTTACTCAAACTCATGTCTATTGAGTTGGTGATGCCATCCAACCATCTCATCCTCTGTCATCCCCTTCTCCTCCCACCTTTAATTTTCCCAGCATCAGAGTCTTTTCAGATAAGTCAGGTCTTCGCATCAGGTGGCCCAAGTATTGGAGTTTCAGCTTCAACATCAGTCCTTCCTATGAATATTCAGGACTGATTTCCTTTAGGACGGACTGGTTGGATCTCCTTGCAGTCCAAGGGACTCTCAAGAGTCTTTTCCAACACTACAGTTCAAAAGTATTAATTCTTCAGTGCTCAGCTTTCTTTATAGTCCAACTCTCACATCCATACATGACCACTGGAAAAACCAGAGCCTTGACTAGACAGACCCTTGTTGGCAGAGCAATGTCTCTGCTTTTTAATACTCTGTCTAGGTTGGTCATAACTTTCCTTCCAAGGAGTAGGTGTCTTTTAATTTCTAATGATCTGCAGTGATTTTGGAGGCCCCCCCCCAAAAAATAAAGTCAGCCACTGTTTCTACTGTTTCCCCATCCATTTGCCATGAAGTGATGGGACCGGATGCCATGATCTTAGTTTCCTGAATGCTGAGTTTTAAGTCAACTTTTTTACTCTCCTCTTTCACCTTTATCAAGAGGCTCTTTAGTTCCTCTTCACTTTCTGCCATAAGGATGGTGTCATCTGCATATCTGAGGTTATTAATATTTCTCCCAGGAATCTTGATTCTAGCTTGTGCTTCCTCCAGCCCAGCGTTTCTCATGATGTACTCTGCATATATGTTAAATAAGCAGGGTGACAATATATAGCCTTGACGTACTCCTTTTCCTATTTGGAACCAGTCTGTTGTTCCATGTCCAGTTCTAACTGTTGCTTCATGACTTGCATACAAATTTCTCAGGAGACAGGTCAGATGGCTGATATTCCTATCTCTTTCAGAATTTTCCACAGTTTATTGTGATCCAAACAGGCAAAGGCTCTGGAGAAGTCAACTCCAAAATGTTGACTTCTGTCCATATAAATGCTGGGTACCTTTCAATCATAATTCTACCCTTCAGAAACTAATAATACTTCAGAAACATACTCTGATGAAAAATCAGTGTTAAGAACAACAACCTCACACAGATAGTGAGCATTTGATAAGGTTCTATTAGATTCAATAATGAAGTAATGAACAGAGGAGACAGATGCAAAAACCAAAGTCTGTATAAGAAACTGGGTAGGAAAAACTGATTATTTATAATAATCAGGAAGGAAGTGCCTAAAATGACTTCTAAATCTGCTATAACAGTAAATAACTTTCTACAGAATAATAAGACCTTAGCCCCTGAGACATTACCTCTCTTTGGTCTATAAAATCATGACATATCTCAGTTTTTCACAGGTCAACCTCTAACTTTTTATGGGGATATAAACTGCCAGCACCTCTATCATTTGTGGATAATTAATCAAATATACAGGGACAACAAAAATACAGTATCAAATAATATCAGGTAAGAGTCACTAAGAAGTAAGGTTCTACTTCTTTTGGAGCAGGCTAATCAGAATATGCTCTAGTAAAATAACATTTAAAAAAATCAAACAATAACTTTCTTCCATTGTCGGAATTTAGGATAATTTTATTTTCCCTACTCATGGTTCAAACTACATATAAGAATTTGTTGTGGTGTTGTTGTTGGTACTTCCCTGGTGGCTCAGTGGTAAAGAATCTGGCTGCAGTGCAGGAGACGTGGGTTCAATCCCTGGATCAGGAAGATCCCCTGGAGAAGGAAAGAGCAAAGGCTCCAGCATTCTTGCCTAGGAAATCCCATGGAGAGAGGAGCCTGGCAGGCTACTCACGGTTTAAACTATTAATTAGAATTTGTTGTGTAGCTTTATATATGTCTGGAATAATTTGAAAAATCTCATAAAATACATGATCTTAGTCTCCAAACAACAATAATAATAGCCATCTGCTAGATACCCAGTATGCCTCGGACATTATTTTAACCATTTTCTCTGAGGCTAGAAGCAGATGTTTGCAAGTTTACCAGAGAGCTTGTTGAGGAGGGAGGGCAGCAGGACTGGCAAAGTAAGAAGTTGAACTGTGGTGCAATTATAACAGAAACTTCAGTTGATCTCACATAACGACCTGGAGCTGGAATGCCCTTCAGAGCTGTCCCAATTTCAGGCAGAGACACGACTTTGAATCTCCACCTCAATCAGTCTTTGGGTGCAGGCAGCCCCCTGGCCAAGCATAACATGGTCAAGAGACTCTCTTACGCTGGGGCATTGCCTGGGGAGGGGCTCAGCTGCAGACTCTTAGTAGCCAGTGCTTCTGGAAGCTGGAAAACTAAGCACCTTGGTCCTGAGAAGGCATGTGGGCGGCAACCCACAACATCCACCACACACCTCTCTAATACTCATGACAAACTAGGAAATGGATCGTTTTAGTACGCACATTTTACTGATGGAACAACTAACATGAGAAAGTTTAAGGAAATTATAAAAGCCATCCAGCTCAGAAGTAATGAGGCCAAGACTAAAGCCCAGATGTCTGGGTCCAATAGCTCCACCCATCTGCTTCTGAAAGGGAGGAGGGAAGAGAAGGAAAGGCATAGAAGGGGAGAGAAGGATGGTCAAGATGGTACAGGGGCTGGGCAGGCAGTGGCTTGAAGTGACACCATGCTCTGGTGTGTGGAGGGCAGAAGGGCATTTTAAGGACACAGTCTAATGTCCTTGAGCTGCTGTCATGGAAATGCCCCCTCCTCTGTATTTCCCACCTGTTTTTATATCTTCAGGAAAGTCTACTCCTGGCTTAAAGGCAGTTGGGTTTTATGAATGTGAAAACTGAAGAAGAAGCTGAATTTTACATCTAGGTCAATGAATACAGAATAGACTGCCTACTGGGATAGAAAGATAATCCGAAATGGAACAAATTTAGAAAAAGCATGAGCCTGGGAACAGAAATAACCTTACAAACGTAAGCCCTTTGGGAAACCACAGAATTTAGGGGGAAGAATTTAGATTTCCATAGGGTTGTTCCCAATAAAACTAACAACGGGAATTATTTATCTTTAGAGTCTCCCCATCCCTGTTTCCAGGCTCGGACACTTTCCAGTTGCCTTGAGTTTCTCGTCACTCCCAGCACCTTTGCTGCTTCCACCACAATCATGTTCAGCTGGTAATGTCACTGAGGACCCAACACAGCTTTGTCAGCTGAAAACAGTTTAACATATGTCCCTAAGAAGGGTGTCGACAAGAGACCCATCTTGTCAAAGCTATGGTTTTCCCAGTAGTCATGTATGGATGCGTGAGTTGGACCATTAAGAAAACTAAGCGCTGAAGAATTGATGCTTTTGAACTGTGGTGTTGGAGAAGACTCTTGATAGTCCCTTGAACTGCAAGGAGATCCAACTAGTCCATCCAAAGGGAAATCAGTCCCAAAATATTCATTAGAAGGACTGATGCTGAAGCTGAAGCTCCAATACTTTGGCCACCTGACATGAAGAGCAGACTCATTGGAAAAGACCCTGATGCTGGGAAAGATTGAGGGCAGGAGAAGTGGCTGATAGAGGATGAGACAGTTGGATGCCATCATGGACTCAATGGACATGAGTTTGAGCAAACTCCAGGAGATAGTGAAGGACAGGGAAGCCTGGTGTGCTGAAGTCCATGGGGTCGCAAAGATTTGGACGTGACTGAGCAACTGAACTGAACTGAAGAGACTCATGAAAATGCAAAAACCTTCATGATCCAAAGGAAGGGAGTCAAATGGTATTCAAAGTGGTCAAAATAATTTCCCTAAGCTACTACCCCATATACTGCAAAATAGATGGGTGGAGGGTGGGGTCAGAGGCAGCGACCTCCTGCCTACTTGGAGACCAGTCCTAGGGTGATGCTAAGTTTACAGAGAGGCTCAAGAACATAGATATGTCTTCTCAACTGGTATCAGGGAATGATGGTTTCTGGTCATAAAGAAAGCTCACCTCAGATAATTCGGACAAAAAAACTTTCATAAAGGAATTATTTTAAAGTAACACTAGGGGGACTTCTCTGGTGATCCATGGTTAAGAATCTGCCTTCTAATGCAGAGAGCTCGGGTTCAATCCTTGGTCAGAGAATTAAGACCCCACATGCTGTGAAGCAACTCAGCCCATGTGCCACAGCAACTAAAGGCAACACAAATAGAGAGCTTGTGTGCCACAGTGAAAGATGCCAGGTGCTGCAACTATGACCCAATGCAGTCAAATAAATAAATATTTAAAAAGGAAGGTTAGGGAATAAACCACTCCCTGAACTCAAGACTTACAATAAAGCTCAAGAACCCAGAGCAAGTGGTATTGAAGAAAAGAGATGTCAAGGTACCCAGAGAATAGGCAGCGGGTGAATGTTTGAATGACACAGTAAACCACAACCAGTAACACATCAGTATACATCTCAGCCTTCTCTTTAGCAGACGAAGGAAGTCCAGAATCATCAGTCTCTTTGCACATTTGTCACTTCTCAAATCTTTTAGTCATATTTGCAACTCTACCAGGTTTTGTCTGAAATCAACTTCCTCTAGGTCCAAGGTAGACAGCAAAGTACCTCATCCGAGGTCAAACGGCTAGTCAGTGGGGGAGCCAGCGACAGAAATCAAGCTTCACGTCAGCCCAGCCAATCTGCATTATCTCTGTATGGCTATCGTCCATTCCAACCAGTTTGGCTTGTATGTGTACATGTTCTTTCCCTTCTTCCTGCCCAACACCCCCAGCAACTAATTCTTTGCTACCTAGATCTTCATGTATCCTTCAAGACTACTTACAAAAAAGAAAAACAGTGAAAGTGTTAGTCGCTCAGTCTATTTCCGACTCTTTGCAACCCCATGGACTACAGCCCAGTAGGCTCCTCTGTCCATGGGATTCTCCAGGCAAGAATACCGAAGTGGGTAGCCATTTCCTTCTCCAGTGGATCTTCCCAACCTGGGGACTGAACCTGGGTTTTCCAAATTGCAGACAGATTCCTTATTGTCTGAGCCACACAGGGAAACCCCAATAACGATAACAAAAAATCATGATCTAAAACTTTCAATAAGCTAGAAAGAGGAAAAAGGTTTTCAATCCGATAAAAGATTTGTCTGAACAGTCTGCAAGTAATATTATACATAAGATTTTCTCCCTAATATTGAAACAAAGTATGTCTACTTTCACAACTTCTTTTTAACATTGTTTTAGAAGTCCTAGATAGTGGAGTGAAAGAGAAAAATAAGTAAAGAAAAAAAACACTGGGGAGGAAAAAGTAAAATTTTAATTTGCAGATGACTTGATTGTGTAAGATCCCAAGTAATCTACAAAAATCTACCAGAATTAATTGTGAGTTTGCAATCTTAGTGTTCAGAAGCCATATACAAAAATCTCCTGTATTACTACATATATGCAACTACAAATTGAAAAATGAAAATTTAAAATACCATTAAAAATGACATTCAAAAAATGAACTATTTAGGTATACATCTAAGAAAATATGTATATGACCTATACTGAAAATTACAAAACTTTACTGAGAGAAAGTAAAGTTGTTGTTAATGAATGAAGGTATCATATTCATGTATTGAAAGGCTCAATACTGTTAAGATGTCAAATCTTCCCAAAATGATACATGGATTCAACTCAATCCCTATTGAAACCCAACTGATATTAAAATGTATAGATATATATGTAGAGAGAACTAATACATAAAATAGTCAAAAACCTTGAAAAAAAATACAAAGTTGAAGGACTTTCACTACTCAGTTTAAGACTTACTATAATGACAAATCAAGAGCATGCAATATCAAAGAAAGAATTGATAATTAGGTCAATGGAAAAGAATAAGAGACTCCAAAAATAGACTTACACATGTATGACTTCAAAAGAGGCACTTAGATCAATGGGGGAAGGAATATCCTTTTAACATATAATCTTGAAAAAAAAGATTATTCATACTGTTAAAAAATTTAACCGAGATTTCCCGGGGGGGTGAGGGAAGAGGGAGGGGGGTTCCGGAGGGGAAGCATATGTAAACCCATGGTGATATCATGACAATGTATGGCAAAAACAATTAAAAAAAATTTAACCTTAATCCTTATCACACTGTATACAAACGATGCTTCAAGAGGAATCACAGATACAAATCTAAATGATAAAATTTAGATTTAGTTTCTAGAAGAAAACATGACCTTGGAGTAGACAATGATTTTTTTTTTTTTAGATAGGATGCAAAAAGTTCTAACCACACAAGAAGAAACTGACAAATAGGAAATCATCAAAATTAAAAACTCCTACTTATCCAAAAATGTATCAAAAGCTACTTCTTACTCTGCTATTTCCATTCCTGTGTCAACAGTAAAACAGAAAGGTTGTATCAAAACCTCTGAAAAACTGCTTTCATAAATAGCAATGAGAACACTGGCAAAATTATCAAAATCATTATTTTTCAGAACTCTGGAAATTACCAATTGATCAGATGAGGCTGGCAGCAGCACTGCCCTTGGTTAGCTACTAGGGCAGACCGAGCCCCTCGTCTTAGGCTTCAATCCTGCTCCACTGACCAGGGTGCAGCTCACTCAGGAGTCAAAGCCCACTCTGTCAGCACTGACCATCCCAACCAAGATTTCGTCTTCTCATCCACCCAAGGGCAGGATGGAAATTGCATCAATCAGCCTGCGGTCTTATAATATCCAGGGTTTGCTGTTGGTGTTTGCCTCCAACTCACCCAGGACTGTGATGATACTGGTAAGACTGTGCTTGTCCCTCACTTCCAGCCCCAAATTTCAACCACCTATTCTTGAGAGCCTGAGTGAGGTCAATTTTCTGAAATTTCAGGGAACCAAGAACTTGAAAGGACCCCAACATTTGCTCCATTTTGCCTGGCCAGCCCCCACCAAGTCTTCTCTTCGTGATTTTGCTTCTCCTACTGGGATGGCCCAGCAGCCAAGTCCATGGACTAAGCAAGGGCCCCACGGGCACGGTCTCTCAGGCCTTTGTGCAGACACCCTTCACCTGCAGGACTATTCTCTCTGAGTCCTCTTCCTCAAACCCCAGTGGCAGCTAGAGAATGAGAGAAACCACGAAACTTTCTTTACTAGCACTGTAGTCTCAACAAAGCAACATGTTCTCGCCTCTCCTCCATTTTTACTGATTTACAGGAATGGAAAGAAGGGCTGGGTGGAACAATTTTCTGGCCTAGCCCTCTCAGTAGGCAGCACTGGCAGCACTGCAACCTTAGAAAGTGTGCTCCTTAGTGTGTTTGTGGTCTTCAGCTTTGAAACTTGACCATAAGTCCAAGGTGTCAGGGAAAAAAACCCATTAAGGGTTTTTCAGAAAGGGGGAGGCAGTACATTTAGGAAAAGTAAAGTGAGCTTCAGAATCAGACTTTTAGACACTCAGCACTTATATTCACAGTAGTTAATGCCTATATGTACTACACCGCAGGGCAATGAATTGCTGGCTATACAGAAGGACAGCACTTATGGTCCCTCCCCTTGTTAAGCTTATGACCTTGGGACAGAAAACAGATCATAAATAATAAATACACGAGTTATTGCTGAGAGATACAACTGTTATGCAGGGAATGACAGGAACAAATGGTGCAGAATGGGAATGATGGTGATGAGGGACTCTCCCAGGAGGAGATGACAGAAGCAGGATTTAAAGTAACCTGCTTTAAATTGAATTGAAAGAGACACGTGTACCCCAATGTTCATCGCCACATTGTTTACAATAGCCAGGACATGGAAGCAACCTAGATGCCCATCAACTGACGAATGGATAAGAAAGCTGTGGTACATATACACAATGGAATATTACTCAGCATTAAAAAAAAAATTCATTTGAATCAGTTCTACTCAGGTGGACGGAACTGGAGCCTATTATCCAGAGTGAAGTAAGCCAGAAGGAAAAACAAAAATACAGTATACTAACGCATATATATGGAATTTAGAAAGATGGTAACGAGAACCCTGCATGCGAGACAGCAAAAGGAACACAGATGTATAGAACAGACTCGTGGACTCTGTGGAAGAGGGCAAGGGTGGGATGATATGGGAGAATGGCATCGAAACATGTTAATTATCATATGTGAAATCAATCGCCAGTCCAGATTTGATGCTTGGGGCTGGTGTACCGGGATGACCCAGGGGGAGGGAATCGGGAGGAAGGAGGGAGGGGGGTTCTGGGGGGGGAGCATATGTATACCCATGGCGGATTCATGTCAATGTATGGCAAAACCAACACAATAAAGCAAAGAAAATTGAAAAAATAAATAAATAAAGTAACCTGGAGTGGAAGTCCTGCTCTCCTACTTGCCAAATACATGATCTACCATGACTTAATGTCTCAGACTCAATTTCTTCGTCCGTAAAACAGGAAGTATAATTTACACCACATTGGGGTTGTTGTGAAAATTTAATTAAGAATATTAAACACATTATTTTCCTATTACTTTCATAGAATACAATAAAGGTTTTTTAAAAAGTTATTAAGGTATAAAACCAAAAAACAGATTAGACACTTATTAACTTTGTAACTCTGGACAAGCCATGTAAAAGCTCCAAGGCTTCTTTTCATCAACTATAAAAGAGAGAAGGCAATATCTTATGGACTGTATGAGGCTATAAACTACCTTGCAAAATAAAAATATTTCTTTGTAAAGTTCTAATGTCCTTGATATGATAAGGTAATGAATATACACTCTTAACCATGGGTCAATTTATCGTGAAACTAATGAAGTTTAAATTTTAGGGCCTCTCACTTGCATGGGCCACTGTGAGTACCAGGAGTCACAGAACTTTGCATGCGGGAGTGAGTGTGAGACATGATAGTGAGGAAGCATTTACATGTAAACATTACTGGTGTGTTGTCTAAAGAGAACTCAGGAAAAACAGGGGCTACATGCCAAAGGCTCCATTTATGGGTCTACAGAAAAAATGTCTGTCTTGGATATTGGTACTCAATGATAAAAGGAAAAAAAACTCTTCCTTGAATATTAGGCTATAAGCTAGCCCTTACACGGTTTGCTCCCTGAATTGTCCCAAAGAGTCAACCCAAATATTTAGTATAAAGTAGTTATTGGTTAATAAATATTTCTAAGTGTCTAAGGAGTAAACACAAGCCCTTCCTAGAAAAACCAATTCTTTAAACCTAGGTCTCAAAGAATTCCAAGAAAGTACCAAAACACACGAAATCTCTTATCAAAAATCACAAACACAGAAGAATCAATGAGTACAAGCCAGCAAAAACAAGAGACTCTAGAATACTAAAATTGTCATGACTAGAATATAAAACAACCATTTTTGGTGTCCTTAAACAAGTAAACAATGGGAATAAAATAAAAATTGATAAGAGACTACTACAGCTAAAATTAAGAAGTAATTTTTAAAAAGCAAATAATAAATGAGCACATAGTATATAGAAGCAACAGAAAAAATGAGCAAACTACAGTGAGATTTAAAGAAATTATCCAGAATGCATAACAGAGATAGAAAATTGGGAATGAAAGGAAAGTTAGATGCAAAAATCAGTGAGAAAGTAGATCTAACATATGTCTATTAGAGTTTCAGAAAGAGAAAAGAGAGAACTGCCCAAAGGCAAACTTAAAGACATAGTAGATGGTAATCAAAACACCCAAATAAAAGATCTGTGTCCATGTGGTGGAAGACTTTTTAAAGATGTCAGTTCTCCCCTGAATGATCTAAGGATTCATAAAATTCCAATCAAAATTCCCATAGGCTTTTGAGTAAACTTGAGAGACCCATTCTAAAATTTACATGAGAGAGCAAAGAACAAGAGTAGCCAAGATTCCAGGAAAAAACCTGGAAGTAGAGTTAACACTAATAGATATCAAGTCTTGCTATAACATGTTGACAAACATGTTGACAAAATAGTGGTTTTGACACAATAGACACAAAAAATGTGATTCAGTAAGGAAGCAAAAAGTATATGGAAACTTGATTTATGACAGAACTGGCACTGCAGAAAAATGAAAAAAAGATACATTTTTCAATAAATGATCCCATAAAAAATTATTATCCAGACAGAAAAAAAGAAAGTAGACCCTATCTCAAAGGATGCATAAAAATTGATCCCAAGTAGATTAAAGATGGAAAAGTAAACCACAAAACTAGGTAACATTCATAAAATAATATAGGAAAGCATCTTTTTATCAAAGTGGAGGGAAGCATTTACTAGATAAACATATACAAAAGTGCAGATATCCTAAAATGCTTTACAAATTTAATTAAGTCATTCTGCTTATCAAAAACACTATGAAGAGAGTGAAATAACAAATCACAAAATAAAAAAGATGTCTTCCACAAATGTAATTGACAAAGCATTAGTAAAAATCCATAACAAAAAGAACCTCTCACCCCACCAATAAAACAGAAAAAAAGTGGAGAAAGATGGAAGGAAGGGAGAGAGGGAAGGGGTAAAGAGAAGACAAAGAAGTGGAAATTCATCTCCTTCCCCTCTCCCTCATTCATTCTTTTCTCTACCATTTCAAACCACTCTGTACACATTGGCAAAATTTTTAAAGTTTATTTCTAATATTAAATCTTGGAAATATTAACAATTGAAGACAGAGAAAGAACTTATAAACTGTTAAAAGGTGTACAGTAAGGCACAATCGCTTTGAGAAACACCTGGCATTACCTAGGACACGGAAGGTGTGTGTGTGTGCGCGCGCTGTGCTAAGTCTCTCCAGTCATGTCTGATTCCTTGCAACCCTATGGACTGTGGCCCACCAGGTTACTCTGTCCATGGGGAGTCTCCAGGCAAGAATACTGGAGTGGGTTGCCATGCCCTTCTCCAGGGGATCTTCCTGACCCAGAGATCAAACCAGTGTCTCTTAAGCAACCTGTATTGGCAAGTGGATGCTTTACCACTGAAGCCCCTGAAGCCCCTGAAGGTAAACACAGCACAATATTTACCACTGGCACTCCAAGGTACAGATCCTAGATATCTCCAGCATGTACACATGAGATGTTATAAAAAATATTGTATCAGTAGTTTATTATTAAAAAAAATAGAAGCAGCCCAAATGTCCAACGAACGCAGAATGGATAAATACATTCATAATGAGAAATAGCAATCCACGGCAATGAAAATGAATGAGCTACAGCTCCACAGAATGAAACAGATGCAATTTGGGAAGAGTGGTGATTGAAAAACACCAATCCCAGAAGACGTACAGTTGTGTCTCACTTATATGACAAAATAGAACTATACTATGTATTCTTGAGAGGTGGTGTGGTGTGGAGGTTAAGAACACACAGCCTGCAGACCACTGGAGTCGGAATTCAGGTCACAACCCTTAATACTAATTGTAGGATTAGGCATTTACTTAACCTCCATATACTTAATTTCCTCATCTGTACAATGGGTCTACCTACCTCTGAGGATTGTTTCAGGATTAAATGAATATATGGTACCTCAATTGTTTGGCATATAGAAATCACTATAAAGTTTTATGCTGCCACAATTAAAGATATTAATACTTGGTTAACAGAATAATGAAACACAGGGGAATGCTAAGTAAAAAATTCAGGTCAATTAGACGAGGTTCAAGGATGGATTAAGAACTCAGAGGCTGTGATAGGGCTCTTTGTTATTAATATGGATAGCAAATTCTCAGGTAGTTTTTGTGTCATTATTCTTTATAATTTATAAACATTTTATAAATGTTTTGTTGCATTCTATTTCCTCCTTCCAGTGAAAAATACTTTTAAATGTTGTAAAATTACAAATAAAAGGGGTAGGGGAGTTCAAACAGTCAAGTTACTGCTGTCCATTCAAAGCCACCACCCTAGAAAATGCACACAAAAATCTCTCAGTAACAGATGGCATTTTCCTGAGATTCCCGTACCTTGTTCAAAATATTAGTGATTTTTCTTTTTTGGAAATACCTCCAGAGCCTGCAGCCCTTCTTTTGAGCATTCTGAGTGTTGACAGTTCTCATCCTTTGAGGGAAGATTTAATTTTTCTCCAAATAGCAGCAAGCGATTTGAAACCAACTTTGACAGATGAGATGGGTGATTTTGCTCTCTGACAGATAAGTGAGGTAACAGTGTTTCATAAAACAGTTTCTCAAAGTAATTTCAAGAAATAATGGACTTCCAGGCTTACCAGAGTAATCAAATCCAACCTCCCTCACAACTAAGCAACTAGATCTGCCAGGACCCTGAAAAATGGCTAGGCAGCTTTGACTCAGAATTTACAAATAACACAAAGTCAGACAGAACACCCTAGAAGATCAGTGGTGATAAGCACTGATATCTACTCATTAATCTAATTGCCACATTTCCTAAGCATATAGCCTTCTGTTACATTTTACTGGTCAATATTGGACCACTGTTTCCACTGACAGATATCAAAATCTGATGTCTTATCATCAGGTGCACCAGCTCTTCTTCAGAGGAGGGTAAGGAGGTAAATATTATTTATGATTCACCTAAGACAATGATGCAAGCAGCAACCAGATTATGACCAAGTGCAGAAATCCTGCTCAGACAGGACCTGGCCTCCAGTTTGGAAGTAACTAGCAATATCTGTGGAAGTGGTTTCCATCTTGACCATGGAGAAATCATGAAAGAGGATCACATGCATTGTTAAAATTTAGACACAAATTATCTATGGAATTTCCTAAATCTATTACTGGAATAATCCTACCCAATAAATGAAATGAGACTAATTACATATATTTATTTATACATGCGAAGAGTTGAATCATTGGAAAAGACCCTAATGTTGAGAAGGATTGGGGGCAGGAGGAGAAGGGGATGACAGAGGATGAGATGGCTGGATGGCATCATCGACTCAATGAACATGGGTTTGGGTAGATTCCGGGAGTTGGACAGGGAGGCCTGGTGTGCTGCGATTCATGGGGACATGACTGAGTAACTGAACTGAACTGAACTGATTTATATATATGTACATAATATATATTTTATTTATTTATATTTATGTATGTAATGTATGTAATATATATTTACATACATTTTATTTCATGCTAGTTCATTGTGATTTCCTTTTTTAAGTCTATATAAAATATCTGTTTAAGAACTGCAGGAATTTAATAGAGGTTGTCATTAAACTTATTAAGCTACAATTTCTCCTGCACAATTTTGACCATGGAATCTTTTCCTATCACCAATCTTCCAGAAACACTACGATCTGCAATATTTCTCAGACATTATTGGTCCAAGGCTCTATGATCAAATTTGCAAGACCTCTCACTACCTATGATACAATTTAGTTGAATATGGAAATCTTTCCTCTTCAAAGAAACTAGGTTGTTTTAAAATCTGTTCTTTTTGATTTTAGATTCTTTTTTATCATCAATATTTATTCACGTCTTCCAATTTGAAGGTAATTCTCCTTCATGGGATTACCTGAAGCAACATTAGGCAAAAATCCAATTTTAAATTTTCACAGATCTAAAATTCTAACATCATTTTCTTCAAAGATTCTTTGAAGGATATACAAAAATGTTAAAAACACCCAACACATACTTGCTTTTAAGTACACATTTTAAACAATGCAGAGTGTTTTAAAGCAATTTTCACCTTTAAGACTGGATGTCTGTAACTGTTACTTTTAAATTTTTCTTCTATTTTGTTGCACCAACATGTAGACATTAACCCCAGAAAAAGGACAATGACATATCCAGCACAGAACTGGAGAGAGAGACGTGGAAAGGACAAGAGAAGCAGAGGTGGGGCAGAGGGGAGCAGCATGAGTTGCCCAAATTCCACAAGAGACCCTGCTTCACGAAATTGAATCTGTAAAATAAAAAGCAGCCAGTATACCATAACCATCACACAAACTGGTCCTGAATAAAATCCTTCCATGTTACTACTTATTTCAATCCACCTTGCTATAAACTGAATGTCTGTATCTCCCCCACCCAAATTCATGTGTTGAGGCTCAAACTCCCAATGTGACGGTATTTGGAGGCAGGGCCTCAGGAAGACAATGAGGTTTAAATGAAGTCAAGACAGCAGGGCTCCCATGATGAGATCAGTGTCTTTATTTAAGAAGAAGAAGAGATCAGAGTCACACACACACACACACACAATGTAAGGACACAGTGACATGAGGCAAAGGTTGTCAGCCAAACAGAAAGAGGACCTTTATTATGAACCAAATCAATGAGCACCATGGCCTTGGACTTCCCAGCCTCCAGAACTGTAAGAAATACATTCCTGTTGCATAAGCCACCCTGTCTGTGTTTGTTTATTGCTGTTGCTGTCTTTCTGCAGCCCAAAGTAAGACACATCATAAGCATGGTAAGAAGACATCTTACTGAAATTAAATGTTAACTATAAAATCACTCCCTTGCTGAAGGAATAGAGATGCGCAGATAGAGTATAGACATGGACACGTGGGCAAAGGGGTGGGTGGGGTGAACTGGGAGAGTAGCATTGATATATATACACTGCCGTGTGTTATTTTGGGGGGCTCCAAAACTACTGCAGATGGTGACTGCAGTCATGAAATTAAAAGGCACTTGCTTCTTGGAAGAAAAGCTATGACAAACCTAAACAGTGTATTAAAAAGCAGAGACATTTACTTTGCCAACATAAAGGGCCATATAGTCAAAGCTATGGTTTTTCCAGTAGTCAGATACAGAAGTGAGAGTTGGACCATAAAGAAGGTTGAGCACCAAAGAATTGATGCTTTTGAACTGTGGTGCTGGAGAACATTCTTGAGAGTCCCTCTGACTGCAAGGAGATCAAACTAGTCAATCCTCAAGGAAATCAACCCTGAATATTCATTGGAAGGACTGATGCTGAAACTGAAGCCCCAGTACTTTGGCTACCTGGTGTGAAGAGCCAACTCACTAGGAAAGACCCTGATGCTGGGGAAGACTGAGGGCAGGAGAAGTGGGTAACAGAGGATGAGATGGTTGGATGGCATCATGGACTCAATGGACATGAGTGTGAGCAATCTCTGGGAGATAGTGAAGGACAGGGAAGCCTTCACAGAAGTGATGCAGTCTATGGGGTTGCAAAGAGTTGGACATGACTGAGTGACTGAATAATGTGTAAAACAGACGGATAGTAGGAAGCTGCTGTGTAACACAACAAGTTCAGCTTGGAGCTCTGTGACACCTAGAGGGGTGAAACAGGGGGTGGTGGGAGGAGGGTTCCAAAGGGAGGAGAGGTACATATGTGTACATAGAGCTGATTGATGTAGTTGTACAGCAGAATCCAACACAACACTGTAAAACAATTATACTGCAATTAAAAAAAAGAACAAAAGAAAATGACTTTCCTACTTAGAAATGAAGTCACTCATTGCTCTCCTCAACATTAAACCCACATCCTCACCCTAAACTTGAGATGCCCCACCTGTAGTCACGCAGGTCTACCTCATTAATCCACACATGCAGTCTTTCCATCAGCTAAAGTAAATCGCTCATTTCCGTGCCTTCACAAATATGAATTCTTCCACCTGAAATGGCCTTGCTCTGCCTTTCTGGCTGTTTATATTGTTCTTCTTCATTCCTCCTGCCTCATCAGAAAACACAAATAAAAATAACCACCATAAAATCTAATAAATATGAGCCTTCCCTGCAATTTCCCATAGGAGAATCAGCCGATGCTGCCCTGCTCCCTTTCGCATCTTGCTTCTTGGTGAAAGACAGGAGCACAAGAGCTTAGATCAGTGGTTGGTGTTACAGATTCTGTGTCAAATGGTGCGGGTAGGACCCGGGCCTTGATATTTGGAAAACCTCCCTGGGGGATTGAATGTGCATCCAGGAATGAAAGCCACCTCTCAGTCTAGCTGTGCACAGAGACTCAGGCCAAGCTCTGGAAACATTATCTTAATTAGGAGTCAGTGAACAGACCTACCAAATTAGATGCTCGGAGGCTGAGGCATTTGTATTATTAAACAGCTCTTGACAAACCTAGGCTGAGAAACTCAGGCCCAAACAGTACATTAGCCTGATGGTGGAGCAGGACAGAAGGTGCTCAGGCCCACTCCCCTCTTTCTTCTCAGTTTGAAAGTCCCTCAAAGTGCAACAGCAATGCCCCTTTTAGCATCATCCAAAACAATCACTTGGGTATTCTATGATGCCCTAGAGGTGGGTCATGATGAAAGCGCCAGCTTCACCTAGGGTGGGTCTAAAGTATAACAGGCCCAACAACAAGTATGGACAGCTGCAACGGTGCCCTGTTCTTGTGCAAGAAAAAAAAAAAAAAAAGAGGAATACGCAAAGCAACAAGGAAAAACATGTTACTCAGAAATATTCTGTGCACTGTGAACACCAATCACACAATGAAGAAATAGCCCACAACTCATTATCTCAGTGGTATAGCCAGTCTGCAAGGAGCACAGAAAAGGGAGTGAATTTTGCCTAGAAGAGGGTGGAGGGAAAGCTTCACCAAGGAGGTGGCACTTAAGCTCGGTATGAGAAGAATTTAAGCAGATGAAGAATTAGATTCAAAGCATGCTAGGAAGAGGATGCGGCACAGCAAAGGCCCAGAGCACAACAGTGATAGTGACAGTCTTGTGCTGGTACCAAGAATCACCACCGTGCCCACATAGAAGGAATACAAAGGAAAGAGACAGCACGGAGCAGGATGACTGAGGGCGAGAGCATGAAGCCTTGAATGGCCGACTAAAGAGGTCATATCACCAAAGCTCTTATATCAGGGAGTCCACTACCACTCTGGCCTCTGCCAAATATTCCTTATTTTCAGCTCTAACAGAACCTCTATAGCATGTTCAACATGAGAGTTCTCTAGAAACCATGGAACCTTCCTACAACTGTCTCATTATAATTCTGTAACATCTTCAGACAATCTGAACATTCATGAAAAGGTCCACTATCAGAATAAAAACCACAAGAAAGATCTTTAAACGACTGCAAAATTTCCTAAGAAAAGCTAGCAGGCTCTTCAGGCTCACAAGCAAGCCCCACAGGTATCCCCAACTGCTATCGCATTCAGTTGCTATAACAACCTGCCACTCATTTCGACTTTACACCGGTAACCCGAAGACAGCTGGATCCAGAACAGGTTAACTCAAACATAAAGCAAAAGATGCCAATGGAGGAAAACTCAGCAGGGAGGTAATTTAAAATGAAATCGCTATTCTCTTAATGATCTTTAAAAGCAAATGATAACGTAGACCTTTGAACACAAGCAGCGTGTGCTGAAAGACTGAAAGGGACACCGGGACTGAACATCTTACCACTGACCAGGAAAGGGCCCCTTTCCCCAACTTCATTTCCATCCCTGCCCTCTCTGGAAAAGACGGTGCAAATTCTCAAAGGTCAAAGCAAGTACTTCCTTAGCCTTTCACTCCTCAACTTTTTTTTATTGGGTTATAATTGCTTTTTAATGCTGTGTTAGTTTCTGCTGTACAACGAAGTGAATCAGCTATATGTGTACATATATATATGTATATATATATGTACTTAGTCATGTACATATGTCATGTCCGACTCTGTCACCCCATGGACTGTAGCTCACCAGGCTCCTCTGTCCATGGGATTTCCCCAGCAAGAATACTGGAGTCGGATGCCATTTCCTTCTCCAGAGGCTCTTCCCCACCTAGGGATCGAACTCTCATCTCCTGCATTGGCAGGTGGATTTTTATCACTGAGCCACCTGGGAAGCCCATACACACACACACACACACACACACACACACACACACACACACACACACATATCACCCCT
The DNA here is from genome assembly GCA_007570785.1 of Antilocapra americana. NCBI lineage: Eukaryota > Metazoa > Chordata > Mammalia > Artiodactyla > Antilocapridae > Antilocapra > Antilocapra americana. The sequence goes on from ML662453.1 coordinate 6,560,512, forward strand.
CCCTCTTGAACCTCTCTCCCATCCACTCCCCATCCTGCCCCTCTAGGTCATCACAGACCAAGCTGAGCTTCCTGTGTTATTCAGCAGTTTCCCACTAACTATACACTTTACACATGTTAGCATGTATATGTCAGCCCCAATCTCCCAACTCATTTCCCTCCTTCCACCTGCCATGTCCATATGTCCATTCTCAACATCTGCATCTCTATTCTTGCTCTGTAAATAGATTCATCCATACCATTTTTCTAGATTTCACATATATGCATTAATACATGATGTTTGTTTTTCTCTTTCTGATTTACTTCACTCTGTATGACATAATCTAGTTTAAACAAGTTCTATTACTGACCTATTTGTTTTCCTCTCCCTCTGAAAAAACTCTTGGCCTAAGCAAATTTCCCCCTCAATGTTGATTTTATTCTGCCTGTTTCTTGCACAATGCTGTATCAACAACCTTTTGCTCACCGATAACTGCACACTCTCCTTCCAGACCAGCTCTTATCTTATGAAACTTGTCCTATTCCACTTGTCCCACAAGGTCAGTTCATCTAACCTTTATTAAATTCTAGAACACTAGGGGACAGGGACTGTGTTTTATTGGGACCATAACATACCAGCAAATAGTAGGTAGCCAGTATTCTTTAACGTGATTGGAACTGAAGGAAGAAATTTCACCCCATACACAGAAAAACTCCAAAAAGCTTGCTTTCTTCAATCTGCTGGTTTAGAACCTGTGGGATATGAAAGATCCTATTATTTAATCCTGGTCAGAAATGGCTTTGATGTGCTTTGCTCGGCTTTCAAGAAGGAAACAAATGAAAGACTGTGGTGGGTTTTTTTTTTTTTTTCCCTCTTTCTGTAACTTAGAAGAAACCAGGATTCTATTTAAGATAAGCAGTTGGCATTTTGGCTGTAGGGAGCATTTCTCAGGACGATGGTAAACAAAATAAAATCTAAGAGTAGACAAGTACATTTTAAGTGACATCAGCATTTTCTAAGAGGCGGTGGAACCTCTCTAAGGCTTAATGCTGGGTCTTATTTGCTCATTTACAGGAAATGCAGGCACAGCTCAGTAAAAGCTACTCTATGTGTGTGTGTGTGTGTGTGTGTGTGGGGGGGTGGGTGGGTGGACACACACTTGCATAGAAATTTTCTTTTTAAGTTTACTTTGAACATTTTATCAGGATATTCGGAAGTGTTCAGACAAATTTCCATAAGGATTAATGAAAAGTGGGATATTCCATGGGTGGGGAGCAGGCATGAAAAATGAAAACATGAAATTCTAACAAGGGAACAAGGGGGTTCACACCTCATCTTCTCCAGAAGATTTCTCATATAAAACCTACTGCCCAGAATGGCCATTCTGGGCTGAAAAACATCTCAGCATGTACTTATCAAACCATTTCCACATACACTACCCCTGACAGTATTAATCTCCCCCTTAGCATTCTTGGTGCAAACTACCACTCCACCTTACAGCTGTTGTGATCCACTAGAGAAGGAGAAATCGCGAGCCCCGTTCCCTTCCACCAGGAGCACAGTGCTTCTCAAAGACAGCCTCCTCAGCAGTGCTCAGAGTGCAGGCCCACCTGGAATGGCAAGTGATAACTCACCAAGGAGTCTGGCCCGCTCACAGCATCTCAAGTGAATGAAACGAGAACCAACGGGACTGGCCAATGGCTCCAAGCCTTGGGAGGAGAACAAGCAAGAGTTTTTTCTTGTTTTTTTTTTTTTTAAAAAAGGAAACACTAGGCGGTATGGTTAGTATTATCAGAGCAGCTCTGTGGATGACTATGGTGAGGCCCAGAGAGGTTACATAACTTGCCTGGCTCAGATGATAAACAATCTGCCTACCAATCCAAGAGACCCGGGTTTGATCCCTGGGTGAGGAAGGTCCCCTGGAGAAGGGAATGGCTACCCATTCCAGTACATTTGCCTGGAGAGTCCCACAGACAGAGGAGTCTGGCGAGCTACAACCCATGGGTTCACAAAGAGTCAGACACAACTGAGCAGCTAACACTAAAATCACAAGCAAATCAAGGTTAGACTTGGGATTCAAATCCAAAGGGCGGCCCCTTGGAGAAGAGATGCCTACCCTGCCAGGAGATGTGATGTTAGTGTTGACAGGGGAGACTGAAGAAGAAACCAAAGCCAGCAAGGAAGAGGCTCTGTGACTAAAGTGTTCTGACGCAGGCCCAGTCTGTGGGACTCGAGAGCTTTCTCTGTAGGACACACAACGTTCCAGCCAACACAACTCCAGTCACAGTGTCACTGCCTCAAAAGACCGTGAGACTTGCTCAGGGCGGCAATACCCACACGTACATAGAGGAGATGCCCTCTGAAAACCCAGGAAGGCCAAGGAGGACTGCAGAAAACATGGGAACATCACAGCCATAGGCAGCTTGTAATTCCTACAAGTGAGTACAGGGATCTTTGGGACTCTGCCAGGGGATCTCCCAGCCTTGAGCAGTAACGGGGACAAGAAGCTCCTTTTGGAGGCATAAGTGACTCTCAGAGAGCTGGGAAGTGTACTCTGCCATGTAAGGTGATAGTTGTCTGACATGAATAACAACTGTCCATCTGGGGGGCTTTCCTGGTGGTCTACTGGTTGAGACTTCACCTTCCAGGGCAGGGGGTACAGGTTCAATCCCTGCTGGGTGAACTAAGATCCCACAGTCAAAAAATAGAAAAATCAGAAGCAATATTGTAACAAATTCTTATTCAAATAAAGACTTTTAAAATGGTCCACATCAGGAAAAAAAGAAAAAAACTGTCCACTTGGAGAGACTTGGAAATGTGGTAACAATGAAAGTGGTCCAAAATTTTCAATGGGATGGATTCTGTATAAAATATACAAGGGACATTGTGCCTTTCACTTTGTTGATGTATCGGTCAGCAGGAAGTCCTGGGCCATGGCACATGGAATTTTAACTTCTTGGACAGTTAGATTTTCTGCATCCATTTGCTATTCTGTATCCACCTTTAAAAGATGCTGCTGAAACTCAAACAGAGCATAAAACCTGAATCCACTTGCAATGTGCCCTAAAATCACCTAAGTACTGTCTGCAGCCCAACTAGGATTCTGGGCTCAAATACTGTGTTGAAAGGTGTGTGCTCTCAGAGCCCTTGATAGACTCAGAGTCGCAAGGGGTGAAGTGGGGGCGCCAGGGTCTCACAGCTGTCTCCTCGGCCAAGAATTAGTTACAACTCCCTCCAGTATTTTAGGAACATCTCTTAAAGCCAGACGATTTTCTAGGTGAGCCTTGCTGCATTTGATCAATAAATCACAGAGTTTAAGAGCTGTATGTCTCCATTTTCCCCTTGAACATGAGTCTATCACTTTCTAAGCTGCATTCATCAGGGATTCCCATGGAGCCATGCTCCTCCACAGGCCCCCATGCTGAATGGTACTGGAGGAAGAGGGGGCAAACGAAGCACTTAAAGGGTTCATCAGAGGCTGGCTGGGGTGGCATCACCCCTCAGCACCAAGGTTCTCAAACGACTTCAATCAGAATCACCTGGAAAGCTTGTTCATCAAAAATTCCCAGCTCCTGGCAGGATTTCTGGTCAGTGATTTGGGGGGGGGGGCATAAATATATATTTCCAATAAACTCTCCAGAAAGTTCTGAAGCTAGACATGTATAAACTGCACTGAGCAGCATTCTATTTGGACTCATTTTCAAGATAAGAGGAAAGACCCTACACTCCATTAATTCTGCAGTTACAATGGTGTAAATCAACATTCTCTTCAGAGACAATTAAGCTGGGCTTTCCAGCAAAGACATCACAATGCTAGGACTCTCGTCTCTGAGAGGATGATTAGAGAGGAATGACAATCAGACAATACAATGAAGTATTTTCACTTTATACATATATATAAAGCTGAGTACTGAAGAATTGATGTTTCTCAACTGTGGTGTTGGAGAAGACTCTTGAGAGTCCCTTGGACTACAAGAAGATCAAACTAGACAATCCTAAAGGACATCAGTCCTGAATATTCATTGGAAGGACTGATGCTGAAGCTGAAGCTCCAATACTTTGGCAACCTGATGCGAAAAACTGAATCATTGGAAAAGACTCTGATGCTGGGAAGGATTGAAGGCAGGAGGGGAAGGGGACTACAGATGGTTGGATGGCATCACTGACTCGATGGACATGAGTATGAGCAAACTCCAGGAGTTGGTGATGGACAGGGAAGCCTGGCAAGTGCAGTGCATGGGGTCACAAAGAGTTGGACACGACTGACCTGAACTGAAATATACTCTCAATTGTTTAAGATACTGGTTTCCCACAGATAGAATATATCTATCTTCTGGCTTTCCTGGTAACTCAGTTGGTAATAAATCTGCCTGCAATGCAGGAGACCCCAGTTCTATCCCTGGGTTGAGAAGATACGATGGAGAAGGGATAGGCTACCCACTCCAGCATTCTTGGGCTTCCCTGGTGACTCAGCTGGTAAAGAATCCACCTGCAATGCAGGAGACCCCAGTTCAATTCCTGGGTTGGGAAGATCCACTGGAGAAGGGATGGGCTACCCACTCCAGTATTTTGAGGCTTTCCTTGTGGCTCAGCTGGCAAAGAATCTGCCTGCAATGCGAGAGATCTGGGTTCAATCGCTGGGTTGGAAAGATCCCCTGGAGAAGGGAAAGGCTACCCACTCCAGGATTCTGGCCTGGACAAGTCCATGGACTGTATAGTCCACAGAGTCGCAGAGTCAGACATGACTGAATGACTTTCACTATCACAGATGGAAAAGGAATGAGGAATAAAAGCATGCTCCACCTGGAATTTGCCTTTAACGTGTCATTCCTTTCCCTCAAGACTTATTTTTAAGGTTTTCTGACATCCAAATAATGTCAACAGTGAATTTGATAACTGCAACCAGAAAATGTTCCAATCCCAAACTCACCTAAAGCCCCAGCACATTCTAAGAAAAGCCACCATCTGGCTCTGAAGCATTTTAGTGAGATACACAGGTACGTGAGGGCTGGTGAAGTCTGCCTCATCTCAAATGACCTGGGTGACTTACAGAGAGAGAAATCCAGAAGGACAAACTCCCTCTAATACTCTTGTCCTGCCCATGAATCTTTGCAATCACACCGCGTGTTCTTTATGCAGAGTTCTCCTGTGCCCTGGTGGGAGGAGACAATCCTCAGAGCTACCCCAGTGTTCTGCACCTGCTATAGGACACGAAGCTCCTCACACTTTCTAAGGAACTAATATTATCTGAGAACTGGAAGTGTAATCTAAAGCTCATCAATCTTACAAATTTTCACATTTACCGTCAAGTCTTTAGAGTAATTTGCAAAGTGAAATTTTGGTAAAATTATTAGATATTTAAAGTTTCTATGATGGTATTTCTAAATCCAGATCTCTGCTTTCAAACCTTAATCCTATATGTGTGCAGTAATTTCTAAGGTCAATTAATTATATTCATACACTGTCCCTCCCCCCACATACTACTTTAAATTCCACATTATATTCATATTTAATTTTTGCCTTGGAATTTATACTTATGGTCTAAATCTTTACTGTCTCAGAGGTTTCTAAGTGCTTATAAACCAGTATCACGCTTGCTTTATTCCCATTTGCTAATGAATTTAACTGTCAAGTTAAATTATCAAGTCTCCATGAATTTTTTTTAAATTTTATTATCTTAAGAGCTAATACATAAAGATTTTAAAAATTAGCTTAAAAAGGATGTTTCCTTACTACTTTTAGCCTCCATTCCTCCAATCTTTTTTCTACTTTTATGTAAAATATCAATACTTAACGTTAAAAGATTTTATGTATCTTTCCAGAACTGTGTTATGCCTTTACAAGTGTATATATGTGTGTAAAAATAGATTTTTATAACACAAATCACAGCAGACCATTCACTGTTGTGAACCTTTTCCTTTTCACTTCATAATCTATCTTGGTAATCATCATGTCTTTATCAGTACTTAAAGGCTTGCATCCTACTTTTTCACTGCTGCATCGCAGTTCATTGTGATTTAGTCATTATTTTACCTGCTGCACAAATTCAAGGAGCTCCTTACATTGTCTTCTCCATGAGCAGCAGCTCCTGGGCTTCTGCAAGGACCTGTACTATACTGTTTCTAACCCCACTAGATACAGCCCTATGATGAAGATCTTTGGAAACAAGATCTTGAGAGAGTTTACTGTGGAGTAGAGAGTCAGACAACAAAACAAGCACACTTTTAACATAGAGTTAAACTGTGATGGACTCTTGAGAGTCCCCTGGATTGCAAGGAGGTCAAACCAGTCAATCCTAAAGGAAATCAACCTTGAATATTCATTGGAAGGACTGATGCTAAAGTCAAAGCTCCAATATTTTGGCCACCTGTTGCAAAGAGCTGACTCACTGGAAAAGACCCTGATGCTGGGAAAGGTTGAAGGCAGGAGGAGAAGGGGATGACAGAGAATGAAATGGTTGGATGGCATCACCAACTCAATGGACATGAGTCTGAGCAAATTCCAGGAGATGGCAAAGGACAGGGAAGCCTCATGTTTCAGCCCATGGGGTCACAAGGAGTCGGACACAACTGAGTGAATGAACAATAAAACTGTGGCAGAGATCATGAGAGAGGAGTAAAGGATGCTGTTCTAGATAAAGTGTTATAAAGTCCTCTTGGAGGAGGCAACACTTGGGCAGGCTCTTAGATGAAGTGAGAGAGCACCAAGGTCTATTTGGTGAAAGAGAGTTCCAGACAGTGGTAACTCCAAGTGAAGAATCCCTCAGAATTTTGTCTTGTTCAGGTACAAGCAAGAATGTCGGTGAGGCTAGACCTCAATAAGCAAGGGCGAGAGTGACAGGAGAAGAGACCAGAGAGGCCTCTGGGGCCAGAATACACAAAGCTTTCTAGGTCAAGATGAGGACTTTGGATTTTCTAAGTCTGAAAAAAAAAGGAAGAGGAACCAGAGATCAAATTGCCAATATCCGATGGATCAAAAAAGCAAGAGAGTTCCAGAAAAACATCTATTTCTGCTTTATTGACTATACCAAAGTCTTTGACTGTGTGGATCACAACAAACTGTGGGAAGTTCTGAAAGAGGTGGGAATACCAGACCACCTGATCTGCCTCTTAATAAACCTGTATGTAGGTCAGGAAGCAACAGTTAGAACTGGACATGGAACAACAGACTGGTTCCAAATAGGAAAAGGAGAACATCAAGGCTGTATATTGTCACCCTGTTTATTTAATTTATATGCAGAGTACATCATGAGAAATGCTGGGCTGGAGGAAGCACAAGCTGGAATCAAGACTGCTGGGAGAAATGTCAATAACCTCAGATATACAGATGACACTTTTCTGCTTATGGCAGAAAGTGAAGAAGAACTAAAGAGCCCCTTGATGAAAGTGAAAGAGGAGAGTGAAAAAGTTGGCTTAAAGCTCAACATTCAGAAAACTAAGATCATGGTATCCGGTCCCATCACTTCATGGCAAAGAGATGGAGAAACAGTGAGAGACTTTATTTTTCTGGGCTCCAAAATCACTGCAGATGGTGACTGCAGCCATGAAATTAAAAGATGCTCACTCCTTGGAAGGAAAGTTATGACCAATCTAGATAGCATATTGAAAAGCAGAGACAATACTTTGTCAACAGAAGTCTGTCTAGTAAAGGCTCTGGTTTTTCCAGTGGTCATGTATGGATGTGAGAGTTGGACTATAAAGAAAGATGAGCACCAAAGAATTGATGCTTTTGAACTGTGGTGTTGGAGAAGCCTCTTGAGAGTCCCTTGGACTGCAAGGAGATCCAACCACTCCATCCTAAAGGAGATCAGTCCTGGGTGTTCATTGGAAGGACTGATGTTGAAGCTGAAACTCCAATACTTTGGCCACCTGATGGGAAGAGCTGCCTCTTGAAAAGACTCTGATGTTGGGAAGGATTGAGGCCAGGAGGAGAAGGGGACGGCAGAGGATGAGATGGCATCACTGACTCAATGGACATGGGTTTAGGTGGACTCTGGGAGTTCGTGATGGACAGGGAGGCCTGGCGTGCTGCAGTTCATGGGGTCGCAAAGAGATGGACACAACTGAATGATGGAATTGAAGTGAAGTCTGAAAGAAAACCATTAGAAGTTTTTGAGCCAAAAAGTGGTCAGAACAAAACTACATCACAAAAGATCACATTAGCTGGTGTGCGGAGGACAGATCTGAATGTATGTGGAAAAGAACAGGTATAATCAGAGAAACTATTTAGGAGGCTACTGAAATAGTCCATAAAATAGTGGCCTGGGTGAGAATAAGAACAGGGCTGGTGGTCAGAAGTGGTAAGGTTGGGACTTCCCTGGTGGTCCAAGAGTAAAGAATCTGCTCTCCAATGCAGGCAGTGCAGGTTTGATCCCTAGCCAGGTAACTAAGATCCTGCATGCTGTAGGGCATGGCCAGAAACAACAACAAAGAAGAAGAACAAGAAGTGTTAGGATGCGAGACACATCTTGAAAGCAGAGCCATCTGCTAACGGACTAAAGGAAGATCACGAGTTAAAAAGAGAAGCTAAGGATGACTCAAGGTTTTAGAACAAAATGGTGAGATGGGGACACTGAGGGAGGACCAAGTATTGGAGATGTGGAATCAAGCATCTAAACCAACATGTCAAGCAGGGAGTCTGGAGTTCAGGAGAGACATCAGGACTGAGATAATATTTGAGGGTCCTTAGCATACAAATGGTATTTAAAGTCATTTGGCCAGATGAGGTCCCAGTGGGGAGCAGCTGGAAAGAGAGAAGAAAAGGAGAGCTAGTCCTGCACCTGGGGCTTGCCAACAACGGCAAGTTGCAAAAGCAAGACTGTTCTAGCAAAGGAGGCTAAAAGGAAGCTAAAAGGAAGCAGCTAGTGATGGAGAAAATCAGGTTAGAAAAGAGCATAACTATAATAGTTACTAACTCATAGAGGGAAAAGGAGTGGAAGGGAAAAAGGTACACAAAGGATTCCTGATGAACTCATCACAAGTATTCTGCTGGCATTTCCCCCTTTTATTCTTAATACCACACCCTCCCAAAGCCGGTGGTTTCTCTTCCATGTCTACTCCCTAGGCTTCCTTCCTGTCTACATTTCTGCTGAATCAAATGTGTGTGCATGTGTGTGTTCACATGTACAACACTTGCATTAGGCAGCCAAGAAAAGAACTGGCTGAAAGACATTCAATCAAGAGGAGAAATACATCAGTGGAATTGTTGAGTCTTCTTGGTTTTGCTGCTTAAGAAGTCTTGGGGTTGACATATACATACTACCATACAAAATAGTTAACGAATAAGAACCTATGGCATAGCACAGAGAACTGTACTCAATACTCTGTAATAACCTATATGGGAGCAGACTCTAAAAAAAGAGTGATATATGTATATGTATAACTGATTTGGGCTCCCCAGGTGGGGCTAGTGGTAAAGAACCCGACTGTTAATGCAGGAGACATGAGAGATGTGGGTTCGACCCCTGAGTTGGGAAGATACCATGGAAGAGGGCATGGCAACCCACTCCAGTATTCATGTCTTGAATCCCATGGACAGAGTAGCCTGTCAAGCTACAGTTCATAGGGTTGCAAAGAATAGGACACAACTGAAGTGATTTAGCATGCATGCACGTAACTGATGTCCTTTGCTACACAGCAGAAACTAACACAACATTGTAAATCAACTATGCAACTGCTGCTGCTGCTGCTAAGTTGCTTTAGTCGTGTCCAACTCTGTGTGACCCCAGAGATGGTAGCCCACCACGCTCCCCTGTCCCTGGGATTCCCCAGGCAAGAACACTGGAGTGGGTTGCCATTTCTTTCTCCAATGCATGAAAGTGAAAAGTAAAAGTGAAGTCACTAGTCGTGTCCGACTCTTAGCGACCCCATGGACTGCAGTCTACCAGGCTCCTCCATCCATGGGATTTTCCAGGCAAGAGTACTGGAGTGGGGTGCCATTGCCTTCTCCAAAATCAACTCTACTGCAATAAAATTTAATTAAAAAAAAAGTCTACAGTTCAAGATTCCCGAAATATAGTCTTCTGGGCAGAGATACAAGTCAAACCATTTTCACAAATGGTCAAAATAGACAAATTCCCCCTAGTCGAATCAAACTTCTCTCAATTATTTAAAATTTCAGGCCTATAACACCCTCCTCTTCTTCTTTTTTCTTTATTATGTCACTACGTCCCTGAGGTGACCTGGAGACATCAAAGCCACATTAAATCCTTGGATCTTGCTGGAAATCTTCCCTTCAGCTTGAAAAACTAGACTCTAACCAGAGGCATTTCTATTTAAGATAACTTTTTAAACATTGTGTAATTTTTGTGAAATGACTTTTGTGACATTTTTCTCATTATAAAACATAGATTTAATTAGCCCTAGAAAATTAAAATTGGTGGTAAACTAATCTGTTTACTTTCTTCCCATACTTTTATTTCCTGACTTCCAATAACAGCCTCTATTTCCCTTTCAAGGATACATTTCCATGTAAATTAAACCACAAGAAAAAATAAGGGGAAAGTTTTAAATTTCTCTTTGAGCCTAACTCTCTTATTATACTCTTGACATTTACTGATATATTTTTATTGGCCCCAATCTAAAGTCTTTCCTTTGTTTGGGGGGTATTTTCAAGTACATCATCTCTTTTTACACAACTATAATATAGTACCTAAAATTAGTTATTAATACCCAAATCCTCATCAAGTGTTAATTGTAATGTGCCATATCTGTAGTCCAACAGACTCTTTTAAGCCTCAACTCATGTTTCCTTGTTGTTCACTCAGTCATGCCCAACTTTTTGCAACCCCACGGACAGCAGCATGCCAGGCTTCCCTGTCCTTCAGCATTCACCATCTCCCACAGTTTGCTCAAACTCATGTCCATTGAGTTAGTGATGCCATCCAGCCATCTCATCTTCTGCTGCCCCTTTCTCCTCCCACCTTCAATCTTTCCCAGCATTGAGGTCTTTTCCAATGAGTTGATGCAGAGAGTCAGAAATGACTGAGCGACTGAACTGAACTAAACTGAACTGAACTGACTCTTTGCATCATGTGGCCAAAGTACTGGAGCTTCAGCTTCAGCCTCAGGCCTTCCAATGAATATTCAGGGTTGATTTTCTTTAGGATTGACTGGTTTGATCACCTTGCAGTCCAAGGGACTCTCAAGAGTCTTCTCCAGCACGATAGTTCAAAAGCATCCATTCTTTGGCACACAGCCTTTTTTACTGTCCAGCTCTCACATCTGTACATAACTACTGGAAAAGCCATAGCTTTAACTATATGGACCTTTGTAGATAAAGTAGTATCTCTGATTTTTAATATGCTGTGTAAGTTTGTCATAGCTTTTCTTCCAAGGAGCAAGCGTCTTTCAATTTCATGGATGCAGTCACCATCTGCAGCAGTTTTGGAGACCAAGAAAATAATTCTGTCACTGTTTCTATTGTTTCCTCATCTATTTGCCATGAAGCAATGGGATGGACTGCTATGACCTTCATTTTTTGAATGTTGAGCTTTAAGCCATGTTTCTTACTGCTTGCTTTATATCTCACCTAGAAGATTCCTCATACCTACCATGCTTTAAACTGAAGGTTTGGTTTTTTTCTTCACCCTAATCATTCTCATTGCTGTGTGCTCAGTCACTCAGTTGTGTCTGACTCTTTGAGACTCCAAGGACTGTAGCTTTCCAGGATCCGCTGTCCATGGAATTTTCCAGGCTAGAATGGTAGAGTGGGTTGCCATTTCCTACTTCAGGGGATCTTCCTGACCCAGGGATCAAACCCTCATCTTTTGAGTCTCCTGGTGGTGGTGCTTTGTCACTCATGCCGCCTGGGGAGAACTCAATGGTTGCTTCATCCCCTCAGTTGCTGAGTCTTCCTCATGGACTCCATTACCCTCAACCTCCACAACCAATGATTGCTATATTCAGTCAAGTTCACTTCTACAATATGCCTTTTTAAAATTTATTGTTGAATCAAAGTTTAACTTTTTTAAAAAAGCTTTTAATGAATTTGTTACTATATATATATATTTTTAATGTTTTTGTTTTTTGACCACAAGGCATGTAGGATCCTAGCTCCCTGATGAGGCATCGAATCTGTACCCCCTGCATTGGAAGGCGAGGTCTTAACCACTGGACCACCAAAGAAGTCCCTATAATATGTCATAAAGCTCTCCATTCACTGCATCTCCTCTGCTCTCACACCAACCCAAGGAATCCTCACCTACAATTACAGACTGCAAAAGCCTCCTATTTAGTCTCTCCTCTTCTATCATTTCCCCTTCCAATCTAAGCCCAATATCAAAATGTTTTTCACATAGACATCATTCTGAAAAATAAAATCAGGTAAAACATTTCCCTGGTTATCAAAACAATCCTGTTAGACCAAAATTATTCATTAAAACATAATGATACTGAATTATGATGTCAGTTGCAAAAAGATCTGAGAGTTCCAAAAATCTAAGAAAAATGCAGCTCTTAATTTAATAATCCACACATGATATGGTCATGAACTTTCTTCTTCTAACTGTGTATTCTTCCATGGAGGGATCAAGGATTCACACATGAGGCAAAATCATCAACAACATTTTTTTTCCAGAAGAAGTCAGCTAAGAATGAAGAAAGAGTTTCTAAAGTTCTGTCCCTTTAAAAACTAGCTTTTGGGGTTCAAGAATTCTTGATATATCACCATTGACCTCTTCTACAAACCAAAGAGTTTTATCAAAGATGTTGATGGCATCACTTCCTCTGTTTTAATTTCCTTTAAAAAAGTCTTACTTTGTGCAAAGTGGTAAAGCTTTCATGACTTCTCCTGGGAGTCTATTCCCCACTCCTAAACAATCTCACTCTTGTTATTACAGCTCTGACAAAGACTCTGATGAAACACTTCTTATATATTTCTATTTAATTTATCAAGGCATCTACTTATGCATGTTGTTAGTTAAGGATGCTGTTGTTTTCAAGATGTGCAAGAGAAAACAAAACGCTATGTGGTGAAGAGGAGATGTGTAGCTCCCAAAGCTACTTCCTAATGCCATTTCCATGGAAACAGGACATTTTCCCTTAACTGCAATGACATTAATAACCAGGTGTCTAAAGTCGTACAAAAGGGAGAAAGGAGGACAGAAATTATCAGCCAATCTTTCCTATGTCAATGGGGAACACGACGATCATGACCCTCATCTAAGACAAGAATAGATGTTCAACAAGTTAACCTTTCATCTTATTTCTGTTTCTAAATACATCCTATGACAACAAAAACAAAAAAAGTTGCCATCCAAAGAAAAGATTCTGAGGAAAACTACTCAAGCAGCAATCGAAGAGCAGCTTAATCCCACCGTTCCTCTATGAAGCCTCTCCACACCCATCGTGTGCCACCCAGAGCCAAACCCAGAGGGCATCTGATCAAATGCAGAAGCAAAGGATTTGGGCAAAGATGTAGCTCTTGTAATTTCTTTGTACAGTCCTCTGTAGAGCTCTATTTACACAGTGACAAAGGAACAGATGAAAGAAGTAAAGGAAAAGCTCAAATAACTCAAACTAGAATGTTTATAAATTTATGAATGTCTCCAACTGTACATCCAACAATCAAATAATTACTTTTTTTTTTAAGTTTTCCCCTAGGTGCTCACTGTCATGTCAATAGACTTGAGTCTCAAGAGTAAAATAATTTGCAAACCATGAGAAGAACTACATATAATTTTTCATAGCAAAAGCTTAAAATAACATATTGTTTGCAGTCAGAATTGGGAAGCTATGAAACTATCCTGCTATGATTAAACCTTTTTCTATCCACTTCTTTGAAGATATGCAAAACAAATAATCCATCAGACCAGAATTAAGGACAAAGAACTGGCTTGGAATTTGTCTATCATCACAGGATGATCCAAAATCATGTGAAAACAATTTTGTGAATAAAAAGCTTACAAAAATTTGGAACTACTTCTTGTAAGACACTCACAAAAAATGCTGAACCAACTAAAAATTGCATGGTAAAAATGGCAAATGTTACTCTTCAACACAGTTTTCTGGATATATGGTCAATAAATATGATAGTAATTTGGCGTTCTCTTCAAAAATGATAATTTGAGGAAATCTTTAAAGGAAAAATTATGGCATGTCACAAGATAGTCCAAAATAGTAGCAACACAACCTTCAGATATATACCCAGGGGTAAGACTGTTGGATCATGTGGTAGTTTTATTTATTTTTTGAAGAAATGCCATATTGTTTTCCATCAGTGGCTGTACCAATTTATATCTGCACCAACAGGTTTGTGTGTTTGTCTAATCAGTATCTTAAAGAGCTATCTGCACTCCTGTGTTCACTGTAGTATTATATACAACTGCCAAGATATGGAAACAGCCTGTGTCCTTTGATGGGTGAATCAAAATAATACAATGTGGTATATATACACAGTGGAATATTATTTAGTCATGAAAAGAAGAAATGTGCCATTTTCAGCAACATGAATGAACCTGGAGGGGATTTTGCAAGTAAAATGAGCCGGGAAGAGAAAGACAATTACTGTATGGCATCAAGTACACGTGGAATCCTTTTTTAAAAAAATCAGTTTCATAGAAACTGAGACTAGAAGGGTGGTTGGTTGCCAGGGACTAAGGGAGGAGAAAATGGTAATGGGGAGGAGTATAGATCAAAGGGTACAAATTTCACTTGTAAGAAGAATAAATTTTGAGGCTCTAATATACAGCATGGTCAGTCTAGCTAATTACACAGCACTGTGCACGTTAATGCTATGGAGAATAGATTTTAAGCAAATAGATATTTTAAAAAGAGTTAATTATGTGAGGTGATGAATGTGTTAATTATCTTGATCTTGGTAATCATTCCACAATGTGTATCAAATCATCCCATTGTACATTTTAAATATACATAATTATACTTGTCAATTTTTCCTCAATAAAGCTGGAGGGGGAAAAAAGAAAAAACAATGGCAACATCAAAGTCTGTTCCCACCTGGGGAAAGTCACAGACCAGTCTTGCTAGCTAATATCACAGGAATGCGATCAACCCTCAACCCTGCAGGCTCAGGAATCAGACTTTGTCAGCACAGGTAGTGCTAGTGTTAAAGAACCCACCTGCCAACACAAGAGACATAAGAGATAGGAGTTCGATCTCTGGGTTGGGACGATGCCCTGGAGGAGGGCACGCCAACCCATTTCAATATCCTTGCCTGGAGAATCCCATGGACAGAGGAGCCTGGTGGGCTACAGTCCATGGGGTTGCAAAGAGTCAGAAACAACTGAAATGACTTAGTACATACCCAGCACATCAAAGAATCCTTCTCCCAGAGCTGAGACTGAAGATGAATCCAGAATGCTAGTTTAGGAATTTCTACTGAGAAAAGATTCAAACAGTGACTTCAATTTTGACTTCAATTTTCAGTCTGTGTGAAAAACAGCATTTTACCCCCAATATGATGGTGTTTTTTTCTTCCTTGAGAAGGAAAGGAAGAAAGGAAAGAAAAAGAAAGAAGGAAGGAAACAAAAGAAGAAAGAAAGAAAGTAGGCTGCATAGAGATGAAGGAGAGTTGGATGCACTAAATGTTAAGGGCTGACATTCAGCTCACACTGCCTGGCCTCCCTGATCCAATGTACTCATCTGTGCTGTGCTTAGTCACTCAGTTGTGTCTGACTCTTTATGACCCCATGGACTGTAGTGCACCAGGCTCCTCTGTCCATGGGGATTCTCCAGGCAAGAATACTGGAGTGGGTTGCTGTGCCCTCATCCAGGGGATCTTCCCAACCCAGGGATTGAACCCAGGTCCCCCGCATTGAAAGCGGATTCTTTACCATCTGAGCCACCAGGAAAGGTCAAGAATACTGGAGTGCATAGTCTACCCCTTCTCTAGGGGATCTTCCCAAGTCAGGAATCGAACTGGAGTCTCCTGCATAGCAGGTGGATTCTTTACCAGCTGAGCTACCAAGGAAGCCCAATGTATCCATTTGGTCTCTGCCAATGCAACCCAAGTCCCAAAGGCATCCACTTATCAAGGTTCCCTCTCAGCAAATCAGGATTCAGAGAGGCACTTCTAGCTTTGCCCCAGCATCTTCTCTTTTTCCCATGGCTAATCAACCTCAGTGCTCAGCAACACATTCTTCCATTAGACATGTTAATACTTTTAATCACATTCAAATTAAGTCTGGAAGGGAGGGAAGCCATTCTGTATCTTTCAGGTGACTTTGTACATTTCTCTATTACAATTGATTTTTAAGTTTAATTTCAGTAGATCATCTCATGTCTTTGATTTTGAAGTACTCAGGGGTTACACCAATAAGTCTGTAACGACCAAGGACTAAGGAATCTTATGATTCCAGTTAGTTCACATTGTCCAAATTGAGTCTGACCTAGAAAACATAAAAAGATGGCTGTTTATAAGAAATTAAAATCATTGAGGAAAAATGAAATAAAACTTATGAAAAACTGATAAGAGAGTTGTCAACTTATTTTTCTAAGAGCATTTAAAACAAAAATATACCATCTACTAATACTAAGTAAAGATTTATTGTTATTATTCAGTCACTAAGTCATGTCCAACTCTCTGCAACCCCATGGACTGCAGTACACCAGGCTCCTCTGCCCCTCACTATCTCCAAGAGTTTGCTCAAATTCTTGTCCATTTAGTCGGTGATGCTATCTAACTATTTCATTCTCTGTCACCCCCTTCCCCTTTTGCCTCCAATTTTTCCCAGCATCTGGATCTTTCCCAATGAGTCAGACTGTCTTCTGTCAGATGGTCAAAGTAGTGGAGTTCAGCATCTCTCCTTCCAATGAATATTCAGGTTTGATTTCCTTTAGGATTGACTGGTTTGGTCTCCCTGGAGCCCAAGGGATTCTGAAGAGTTGCCTCCAGCAACACAATTTGAAAGAGAAGATGTTTCAACCCAAATATAGGGGAAAAGACAGCCTCAGGATAAAACAGGGCATTTAAGATGGTTCCCTTAGTTTCCCCACTTTTCTTCCCACCATGAGCACCTTCTTTTATTCCAGTGTTGTCAGGTGGGCATGGGCTGGCAGAATAGCATTTGGGAAAGCATCCTCCGTAGCTCCAACACTCAGAGAGTCTCCTCCTAGAGTTCAGGCAGGATGTGACCCAGAAATAAGGGGACCTTCCTTGTGCTGTAAAGTCTCCTAACAAAGAGACTCCAAAGCTCTTTCTATATCTAAGGAACAAAAGTGAAAACCTACAAAAACTAATACAATTCTTCGATTTTGGAAGAAATTTACAAAAATATAATAACATAGACTATTTCAATAAAATGCCTACTTCCTTCCTTCAGAGCTGAGCTTCTGGGAAGAACAGTCCTTGCTTGCAGGCCTGGATCCACTCTCATCTGGCCTCTGCCCTCTTGTGCTACCAAAATAGCCCTCAGCAGATCATTATTTACCTTCTAATGGCAAAATCCAATGAAAGTGTTTCAGTCCGTATAAGATTAAGGTCTATCTATGCTGACTACCTCCTTTTTCTTAAGATTTTCTTGGCTTCCAAGACACACTCCTTCATCTCCTTAATGGTTTCACATTCACTGGCTTAAATCAGGGATGAACACATGCCACAGGGCAAGTAAGCCCACATGCTCCAATTACTGAGCCCACACGCTCCAGAGCCCACAGTTTGCAAATAGAGAAAGCCCTCACACTGGAATGAAGAGCCGCATAATCAAAAAACATATTTTAAATATTTTTTAATAAAAAATAAAAATAAGTAAGGGATGGAAAGGTAAATTCATCTTCCTTGTTGACACTGATCTATTGCAGTGGGTTCTGAGACCACGAGTAGAAATCAACCTTGAGTATTCATTGGAAGGATTAATGTTGAAGCTGCAGCGCCAGTACTTTGGCCATCTGAAGCGAAGAGCTCACTCATTGGAAAAGACTCTGATGCTGGGAAAGATTGAAGGCAAAAGCAGAAGAGGGTGGCAGAGAATGAGATGGTGGGATGGCATCACCGACTCGATGGACATGAGCTTGAGCAAACTCTGCAAGATGGTGAAGGACAGGGAAGCCTGGCAAGCTGAAGGCCACTGGATCGTAAAGAGGCAGACACTACTTAGCGACTGACAAACGACAATGACTGAGAACACAGTGCTGAGAGACTCCCAAGAGTGCTGGGCTTGATGAGCAGTGTTTCCCATGAGGTTGAAAGGAGGCACAGAACAAAACGTGTGCCAGAGAGTTTTTAATCTCCTGTTAAGTACTGGTATCGCCCAAAGTTTTATCTTTCACTCTCTTCTCATCCCTGTATCATGTTAGCTGTGCCCACAGCTTCAATAACTTCTCACACACTGTCTCCCACATCCTTATCTCTAAACTGGACATCTCCCTGTATTAAACTATCTATTAACCTGACTATCCCATGGGCCCCCCAGTCTCCGCATGTCTGTAACTACATCATCTTTCCCCAGAACATCCTGCTCCTCCAGAATTTTACACTTGGTTAATGGCACTTCTCACCAAGCCCTCAAACTGGCAGTCATCCTAGGCTTCTTTTCTTTCACACTCCTTATTCTATATGGTTCCCAGGTCTTGTCACCTTTACAATCATGTTCCTCTCCTCCTTCCTCTCTACATCACCTTAGCTCAGTTCTTTATCAAGTTTTTCCTGCAGTTTCATGATGGTTCTCTAACTGATCTCCATTCCATCCTTCACAAGATATGAACATTTCTTCACTTTAAAATTCTTTGATTTGAGAGAATAGCATTGAAACATGTGTATTATCATATGTGAAACAGATTGCCAGTCCAGGTTCAATGTATGAGACAAGGTGCTCAGGGCTGGTGCACTGGGATGACCCTGGGAAATGGGATGGGGAGGGGGTTCAGGATGGGGAACACATGTACACCCATGGCTGATTCATGACAATGTATGGCAAAACCACTACAATATTGTAAAGTAATTAGCCTCCAATTAAAATCAGTAAATTTTAAAAAAATGAGAAAGATAAAATTCTTCAAATCCTTTCCTAATATTTTGAAAATATTTTTTCTTCATAACTTTACTGAGGTATGACTGACACACAATAAAATGGCACATATCAAAAGCACACTATTTGGTGAGTTCTAAAATATGTATGTGGGGCTTCCTTGGTGGCTCAGGGGTAAAGAATACGCCTGACAATGCAGGAGACATGATTTTGATCCCTAGGTCGAGAAGATCCCTTGGAGAAAAAAATGGCAACCCACTCCAGTACTCTTGCCTGGGAAATCGCATGGGCAGAGGAGCTGGCGGGGCTGCAATCCATGGGGTTGCAGAGTTGGACACAGCTTATCTCAGTTGGTAAAGAATCCTCCTGCTTCAATTCCTGGGATGCGAAGATCTGCTGGAGAAGGGATAGGCTACCCACTCCAGTATTCTCAGGTTTCCCTTGTGGCTCAGCTGGTAAAGAATTCACCTGCAATGCAGGAGTCCTGGATTCAATCCCTGGGTTGGGAAGATCCCCTGGAGGAGGGAAAGGCTTCCCACTCCAGTATGCTGACTCTGAGAATTTCAAGGACTATATAGTCTATGGGGCCACAAAGAGTCAGGCACAACTGAACGACTTTCACTTGTTTCTTTTCTTTTACAACTAAACAGCAGCAACAGGCAAAGTATTAATACACATGCACATGGGAAACCATCACCCAATCAAGATAATGAACACATCCACTGTCCTCCATGTTTTCTTGCATCTCATTGTATTCCCTTCTATGCAGCCTGTATGTGAGCTAAAATCAGGCCACCTGAGCAAAATCCTCATTCCAAAACTTCAAGACTGAGTTTGGGCAAGTCACTTAAGCTCTCTCTGTCTCAACTTCCCAATCATCTTGTCAACAAAGGTCTATAGAGTCAAAGTGATGATTTTTCCAGTAGTCATATATGGATGTGAGAGTTGGACCATGAAGAGGGCTGAGCCCCAATGAATTGATGCTTTTGAATTATAGTGCTGCAGAAGACACTAGAGAGTCCCTTGGACTGCAAGATCAAACCAGTCAGTCCTAAAGGAAATCAACCCTGAATAGTCACTGGAAGCACTTTTGCTGAAACTGAAGCTCCAGCTCTGGTCACCTAGGGGAAGAGTCAATTCATTAGAAAAGACTGTGATGCTGGGAAAGATTGAGGGCAGGAGGAGAAGGGAGTGACAGAAGAAGAGATGATTGCATTGCATCGTCGACTCAATGGACGTGAGTTTGAGCAAACTCCAGGAGATAGTGAGAGACTGGGAAGCCTGGCGTGCTGCAGTCCATGAGGTTGCAAAGAGTCTGACATGACTAGTGACTGAGCAACAACAACAAACATAATTCTGGTTTTGGACAGTGAATTTTAAATCATTGTAACTCATACTTGGTGACTCAAACACATCTTTATTAATCAAAAAATGCCACGGTCACGTGTGTAATGACACAAAGACATGGAAAGTCTTCGTGTGTCAAGGAAATGCAAGTTCAGGGTAGCTCTACCGACTCAGAAATACATGATAAGCAAACTAAAAAAAAAAATAAAGTAAAAAGGGAACAATAATACTACCAATTTCATATATGTATGGTGAGGAAAATATAGCTAAAACTTCAGAATGCTAAGATAAATATCCAGTGGCTCCCATTTCACTAGACTAAGAGTCAGCTCCTTTAAAATGACCACAAGAGAGACTGCATGATCTAGCTCTCAACTCCTAATGCTCTGCTCTGCTCTGCCACATCACTTTTCCTTGTATTAATAATACTGAGCAATTGCTGACCACAGAGATTTTATGCCCACTCTTCCCTCTGTCCAAAATATTCTCCCCCAAACTTGCCCATTCCAGTAGTCATATACGGATATGAGAGTTGGACCATAAAGAAGGCTAAGAGCCAAAGAATTGATGCTTTCAAATTATAGTGCTGGAGGAGACTCTTGAGGGCCCCCTAGACAGCAAGGAGAGCAAACCAATCCATCCTAAATGAAATAAACCCTGAATATTCATGGGAAGGACTGATGCTGAAGCTGACGCTCCAATCCTTTGTCCACCTGACATGAAGAGCTGACTCACGGGAAAAGACCCTGATGCAGGGAAAGAATGAGGACAGGAGGAGAAGGGGGTGACAGAGGATGAGATGATTGAACGGTATCACTGACTCAGTGGACATGAGTTTGAGCAAACTCCAGGAGACAGTGAAAGCCAGGGAAGCCTGGCATGCTTCAATTCATGGGATGGCAAAGAATCAGACATAACCAAGCAACTGAACAATAAACTTGCCCAGTTTTTTCCCATACTAATATTGTATCGATGCTGGGAAGGATTGGGGGCAGGTGGAGAAGGGGAAGACAGAGGATGCGATGGCTGGATGGCATCACCGACTCAATGGACATGGGTTTGGGTGGACTCCAGGAGTTGGTGATGGACAGGGAGGCCTGGCGTGCTGCGGTTCACGGGGTCACAAAAAGTCGGACACGACTGAGCGACTGAACTGAATGGAACTGAATATTGTATCTCTCTACAAAATGCCAAGCCTTTCCTGTGCAAATGTTTACCCATCTCTTTCCTGTTTACTCCACTTCTTCCACTTTCCAAAGTTCTTTTCACCCTCAAACTTCCTATAAATTTGTTCATATATTTATTGTCTCCCTCCACTCTCTCCTTCCAGCTAATGGAAACATTAGCCCCACGGGAACAAAGACTTTGCCTATTTTGTTCATTGTTTCTCTAGCACTAGGTTCATGCTAGATGCTAGAAACATTTATTGAATTAACAGGGCCTCTGGTACCTAATGCAGACTCAACACATGGCAGCTATTATCAGTAATGTGGCTGTCATCACCATCATCATCACATGGGTCCTAGCACCACCATACCTAGAGAACAACCTCTGCCTCTAAATGAAACTGTAGGCCAAATCCTTTCCTCTCCAAATCAGGCCCACATCTGCATTCTGAGGACAATGCCACTGTGTCAACTCACATTTCTCCAAAGTCCTTGACCTTGCCTAACCTTGATTTCTGGAACTAGCTGCTTAACATAATGTTTTCTTTCTCAGCTTCCTAAATCTGGCCTCACGCTAAATAAACCACAGACTTTCTGTTCAGAGCATGGCACATTTGACCCTCAAGAAGCTGCTGAAGTTAACCCCATACTTTCTGATTCCCAAAATAAAAATCCACACCATATGTCACCCTAAGCTCTGCTTGATCAGGCCTTCTCTACAACAAACTGTTCATGCTCTAGTTGGACCAATAGCTTTAAGTGAATTATATCTTTTTATGAAACAATCTTTAATTCATATAAGTACTTTTCTGTCTCAGTAAAAGCTTCCATCTTCCCACAATACTTTCACAGTTCTTGAGAAAAACTGCAATTGTCATGTGTAATATCAATTTATTTGCCTAGATGACAACTGCTATGCTGCTACGAGCTACACAAATAGTAACTAGCAAATGAAATAGTGATCTATCTCACAATATTATGTATAATCACTTTTCAATAGATATTTGTAAATATACATTTGTGGGCCTTTCATACCAGGGGGCTGTATAGGTATCCAATGAAGATATATTAAATTGAGTTTGCAGGTGTTGTAGAATCTGTGTGATAGAGCTCTGATACATAATCCTGGGTCATTTGACACCTTGCCTGATTTGCGTTGCCTGAGTACTTTGCATACAACATATTTGTTATAGTCAAATATTATGATTCAGAGGCTCTCACAAATATACTGAAAGACTGTTTATCAGCCTATTTCCATCAATGCCTTTCACTATGATAACTTCCCTAGAGCCTGCAATCCTAACTGCCCTAAATCACCAACCCTCTTCATAGTTTAGCAGAGTTTAGTCTTAAAAGCAGTTTCTGGGATCGGACAGACACCAGACTGAATGATGCCAAATGCGTGTCATCCAAAGCCACTACAATGTCTGTTCCAAACCTGCCCACGTACCACATCTTTATCTATCTGGAAAGTTTCAGACATTGTTCTTATATATGGACAGACTTGCTTCAGTGTCCTTTCTCACTTCTCTCAACCCACCATTTTTAACATTATTTATTATTTAATAGTTGTATCTCCAGATGACTTCCCACTGCGCTGATTCTCTCTGTAACACACACAAACATACACACAGATTCACACTCACACAATGGCCACTACACCTCCCAGCCTGAAGACATTCTCAAATCTCACTCACCCTTTATGAAGAAGGTTCCTGTAGTTTCATCTCTACAAACTCTGGAAATGTTTTGTGCATGTGGTTAAATATACCTTACATGAAATGTGCCATCTAAGCCATTTTTAAGTGTATCATTCTGTGGCATCAAGTAAACTCACACTGTGTACAACCCTCACCACCATCTACCTCCTTCCTCTTAGCCCCAGGCAACCACCATTCATTCCACTTTCTGTCTCTGTGAATTTGATTACTCTAGGACCCTCATATAAAATCATACAATATCTGTCCTTTCGTGAGTAGCTTATTTTCACTTAGCATTATGTCTTCAAGGGTCATCCACAGTACAGTATATGTCAGAATTTCCTTGCTATTTAATACTGAATAACATTCCACTGGATGTATGTACCATATCTTACTGATCCATCTGTGGACACTTGGGGTGTTCCCACCTTTTGGCCTGAGTATACTATCTTGAATGCTTTTATCCTTTTCTCCATAACTATCGAGAAACAAATAAACAATAGGTATTCCAACTAAGCACTAAGGATAATCAGGTACAAAATCAAGAATTCTGTTTTCATGGAGTTTATGTTTCAGTGGAAAGAGACAAACAATAAATAATAATTAGGTAGAGCATTAAAGAGTGTGCTAACCATTGGACAATTGTGCTCATCTCCCATGCTAGTAAGGTCATGCTTAAAATTTTGCATGCTAGGCTTCAGCATTATGTGAACCAAGAACTTCCAAATGTCCAGGCTGGGTTTAGAGAAGGAAGAGGAACCGGAGATCAAATTGCCAACATTCACTGGATCATAGAGAAAGCTAGGGAATTCCAAAAAAACATCTACCTCTGTTTCATCAACTATGCTAAAGCCTTTGACTGTATGAATCATAATAAACTGTGGAAAGCTTTTAAAGAGATGAGGATACAGACCATCTTACCTGTCTCCTGAGAAGCCTGAATGCCGGTCAAGAAGCAAAAGTGACCCTGTGAGCTTTCCTTGGTGGCTCAGACAGTAAAGAATCTGCCTGCAATGTGGGCGACCAGGGTTGAATCCCTGGGTTGGGAAGATCCCCTGGAGAAGGGGACAGCAACCCACTCTAGTATTCTTGCCTAGAGAATGCTATGGAGAGAGGAGCCTGGCAGACTACAGTCCATGGGGTCACAAAGAGTCAGATATGACTGAGCGACTTTCAGTTTCACTTTTCACTTTCATGGACCAACTGATTGGTTCAAGATTGAAAAGGGAGTACAGCAGGGCTGTCTGCTGTCACCCTGTTTGTTTAATCTATACGCTGAGCACATCATAAGAAATGCCAGGGTGGATGAGTTATATTACAAGCTGAATTATCAAGATAGGCATGAAAAACATCAACAACCTCAGATATGCAGATGATACCACTTGAATGGCAGAAAGAAAAGAGGAACTAAAGAGCCTCTTGATGAAGGTGAAGGAGGAAAGTGAAACAGCCAGCTCAAAACTAAATATTAAAAAGCTGAGATCATGGCATCTGGGCCCATTACTTCATGGCAAATAGAGGGGGGAAAGTTAGACGTAGCGATAGATTTCCTCTTCTTGGGCTCTAAAATCACTGTGGATGGTGACTGCGGCCATGAAATCAGAAGACGTTTGCTTTTGGCAGGAAACCAATGACAAATCTAGACAGTGTATTGAAAAGCAGAGATGTTAGTCTGCCAACAAATGTCCATATAGTCAAGGTCTTCCCAGTGGTCATGTACAGTTATGAGAGCTAGATCGGAAAGAAGGCAGAGTGACAAAGAATTGATGCTTTTGAACTGTGGCGCCAGAGAAGACTCTTGAGAGTCCCTTGAACAGCAAGAAGACAAAACCAGTCAATCTTAAGGAAAATCAACCCTGAATAATTGTTCGGAGGACTGACACTGAGACTGAAACTCCAGTATTTTGGCCATCTGATGCAAACAGCTGACTCACTGGAAAAGTCCCTGATGCTGGGAAAAATTCAGGGCAGAAGGAGAAGAGGGCATCAGAGGATGAAATGGCTGGATAGCATCACTGATGCAATGGACATGAACATGGGCAAACTTTGGGAGATGGTGAGGGACAAAGAGGCCTGGCGTTGTGCAGTCCATGGAGTCGCAAAGGGTCAGACACGACTGGGTGACCGAATAACAACAAAGCATTAACATGAAGGCTGCAATTTTAAATAGATTGGTCAATACAGACCTCACTGAAAGGGTGGCCTCTCAGCAATGATTTGAAGGTGGTCATTATTTTGATGGTTTCACACAGCATTTGTGAAATGAGTATTACCCACCCCCCATCTATATCTCCAGTACCAATGCTGCTAGATGTATTTGCTTGAATAGATAAGTTTCTGTCTTCATTAATCCCCTAAAATCTATTCTTTCAACGTATTACTGATCTTCATTAATATGTTGCCACTACTCAGTCATGCAGATGTGGTATGTGGTAGGCAGTCTCTCAGATGGTCCCCAAGGATTCCTGTCTTCTGGAATTCTTGCCTTCGTATAATAGCCTTCCCCTAAGTGTAAGCTAGACTCAGGGACGTCCTTCTAACAAGCAGAATATAGCAGAAGTGATGTAAGTTCATTTCCAAGGCTGAGTTTTGTAAAGACTGTAGTTTCTGACCTGGGCAGTTTTTCTCACATCTTCTAGATTGCTTTCAATGTGGGAAACCAGTTGACATGTTGTGAAGAAGCCCTATGGAAAGGCCCTTGTGACAAGGGACCATGACCAGTCATCAGATTCCCCAAGTAGGGCTAAGTTCTGAGATGACTATAGCCTCAACCAACAGAATGACTACAACCTCACAAGGGACCTTGAGACAAAGACTTCCAGCTAAGCCACTCAGAGCTTCCTAACCCGCTAATGTATGAGATAATAAATGTTGATCCCAGTTTTAGTATAATCTCTTAAGCAGCAGTAGATAACTAATTTGTAAGAAGAGACCTTGCAACCATTCTCTAGATTTTTTTTTTAATTCCAGACTTCCATGTCCCAAGATCTTGAAAGTGCCTGGCACAAAGTAGGTGATCAATAAATATCAGTTAATTACTCTCTCTCCTTTACACATCACAATCAATCATCAATGCCTGTCAATTTGCCCTTCTACAAAAGTTGAGAAATTGTCTGTACCCCTATTACCATGATCCTAGGTGGATCCCTTCTCATCTCACACTTAAACCATGTCAGTATCTCTTTAAGTCCCCCTGCCTTCACTCAGGCTACATCTGTTCACGTTCTCTTCAGTCATATCTGACTCTTTGTGACCCCTAGGACTGTACCCTACCAGGCTCCTCTGTCCATGGAACTTCCCAGGCAAGAATATTGGAGTGGGTTGCCACTCCCCATTCCAGGGGATCTTCCTGAACCAGGGATTGAACATGCACATCTCCTGCATCTTCTGCATGGCAGGCTGATTCTTTACCCACTGAGATACTTGGGAAGCCCTCACTCTAGCTACTGCCCCTAAAATTGATCTTTTATGCTGCAATTAGAGTTGTCTGTGTGAAAAACATCTGTCTCATTTACAACATTTCAAGGGTGCCCTGTTGCCTAAAATAAAATTCCATCTCATTGGCACTGTATTTTAGGGCTCCATATTAGGGCTTTAGACTATGTGTTCAAACCTACCTTCTGCCATTCACTACCTTATATATCATGCTTTAGTGATATTAATCTATTTTGATTTTTCTTTATAAACCATCAGGTTTTTTTTCTCCTTTCCTGGGTTTGTATTGTGCTTTTACCTAAAAACCCTTTCCACCTCTCTCTTTCTGGTTAGATTTTGCCCATTCTTTAATACTTCACATCAGGAATCATCCTTCCAGAAAACCTTCTCTGAATGCTCCACATTGCGCCAACTAGCTCTTTCCTGTGCTTCCTGGGGTCCCTGTAATACACCTGTGTTTCAGGGTTTACTGCTGTATCGTTACAGCATCTCTGAGGCAAATGGTAAGGGAGAAAGATTTTCCCTTCAATTTTTTACCTAAAATAAATTAATTTTCCTTGATGATATAAAGGCATCTCTTAGGTATTTAAATGTCTACTGAGTGGCAAGTCATTTTCTTAAGATTAAGAAGTGCCAGAATGAGAAATTAGTCACTATGAAGAAAGTGAGCCCAAGGGAATTTGAGGAAGGAAGGAAGTAAAACCCCAACTCCCCACCGTCCAAATTTAAAGTGAAGGACACTGGTTGGGACAGACCAAGTGAGCCCTTTCAAGGCCATGCCACAAGGCAGGAAATGATTCCTGAGGAAGGCAGTGATTAGGAGCAGAAGCCAAGGCTGGGGGTGGGCGCTGAGCCCCTCTTCTGGCTACAATACACATGTCAGGGAAGTAGGATGTTCTTGGAGCCTATGCCCTCCCTAGCATGGCAATTCCTCACTGGGAACCAAG
The DNA here is from genome assembly GCA_007570785.1 of Antilocapra americana. Classification (NCBI taxonomy): domain Eukaryota; kingdom Metazoa; phylum Chordata; class Mammalia; order Artiodactyla; family Antilocapridae; genus Antilocapra; species Antilocapra americana. The sequence goes on from ML662453.1 coordinate 6,588,008, forward strand.
GCTGGAAATGGGCAGCCGGCTGTGGCCTGAGCCCTCTGCGGGGGGCTCCACGCACACATCACACATGTTGTACATGGAGCAGCTCGACACCAGGGAACCCAGTTCAGTTCAGTTCAGTCACTCAGTCGTGTCCAACTCTTTGTGACCCCATGAACTGCAGCATACCAGGCATCCCTGTCCATCACCAACTCCCCGAGTTTACCCTAACTCATGTCCATTGAGTCAGTGCTGCCATCCAACCATCTTACCCTCTGTCATCCCCTTCTCCTCCCGCCTTCAGTCTTTCCCAGCATCATGCTCTTTCCAGTGAGTCAGCTCTTCACATCAGGTGGACAAAGTATTGGAGTTTCAGTTTCAGCATCAGTCCTTCCAATGAATATTCAGGACTGATTTCCTTTAGGATGGACTGGCTGGATCTCCTTGCAGTCCAAGGGACTCTCAAGAGTCTTCTCCAACACCACAGTTCAAAAGCATCAATTCTTTGGTGCTCAGCTTTCTTTACAGTCCAACTCTCACATCCATACATGACTATTGGAAAAACCATAGCCTTGACTAGATGGACCTCTGTTGGCAAAGCAATGTCTCTGCTTTTTAACATGCTGTCTAGGTTGGTCATAACTTTTCTTCTAATGAGGAAGTGTCTTTTAATTTCATGGCTGCAATCACCATCTGCAGTGATTTTGGAGCTCAAGAAAATAAAGTCTGCCACTGTTTCCACTGTTTTTCCATCTATTTGCCATGAAGTGATGGGACCAGATGCCGTGATCTTAGTTTTCTGAATGTTGAGCTTTAAGCCAACTTTTTCACTCTCCTCTTTCACTTTCACCAAGATTGGCTCTTTAGTTCTTCTTCGCTTTCTGCCATAAGGGTGGTGTCGTCTGCATATCTGAGGTTATTGATGTTTCTCCTGGCAATCTTGATTCCAGCTTGTGCTTCATCCAGCCCAGTATTTCTCATGATGTACTCTGCATATGTTAAATAAGCACGGTGACAATATACAGCCTTGATGTTCTCCTTTTCCTATTTGGAACCAGTCTGTTGTTCCATGTCCAGTTCTAACTGTTGCTTCCTGACCTGCACACAGATTTCTCAAGAGGCAGGTCAGTTGGTCCTGACCACGTCCAAGGTCAGGAGCAGCTGCCATGAGGTGATACCCCATGTCCAAGTTCAGAGAAACCCCAGTAAGCTGGTAGGCACTGGAGTGGCTGTGAGGAGATACCTCAACTCCAAGGGCAAAGGAGAAGCCCCAGCAAGATGGTAGGAGGGGCGAATTCGCATTTAGAATTAAACCCTATTCCCACCAGAGATGCTCAGAGGCCTCAAACAAACCTTGTGCGCCCCAGGACCCAGGGACCCCACAGAGACTGAGACCAGGGAACCCAGCATCTGTTTAATTTTCCACACAGCTCTCTCCTCTCCATTCTCATCTCAGCTCATCCCAACTTTTGCAAAGTTAAGCAGAAGGAAAAGTTGGAGGAGACATTATTAACATGGCCTCACTCTCTTAATAAATGTCCAAATAGATTTTGCAGCCTGAGCAATGTGGATAGTGGGAACATCGATAAACCACTTCCAATATTACAATAGAAAATACGCAGCAACAACCTCTGTCATGCCACGTGTTGACAAAGGGCAGCCTAAGTGAGGGTAAGACAAGGGTTCTGGAGACAAATCAAACTGAATTGCACACGTGCTCAACCTCTTACTAACTGTGTGACAGTGAGAAAGTCACTTAGTTCCTCTGTGGCTTTTATCTGAAAAGGCAAAATGGGATGAACAGTAGTTCTTACCTTGTCAGGCTGCTGTGAAGGATAAATGGGAGAATTTATTGAAGGGCTTAGCAATCGATAAATTTAACTTTTAAAGTGGTCAGCTGAAAGGGAAAACACTTAAAGCCTTTCTAGAGCATCTCAGGCAAATGGTAAGGGAAGGTCAAACAACAAACCCACAAACAGCATGCTGTTTGTCCTCAGCAAAGCAAACATCTAGGGAAATCACTGGATGCAATGGGAACTTGAGATTGACCATATGGGATCCTCTGCAGGTTATAAAAATAGCTTAATTTAATCAGAAACCCTCAGCTTCCAAGAGGTCTGAATACATATGAGAAGGAAATAGATTTTGTCAATCAAGCCCTTGTGTCAGACTCCACATTCGATACACAATTGCAGCTAACTCAATCAGAGGTCATATGGACCACAGGACAGGGCAAGCATTGTATTCAGTTATTTTTTCCTAATATCTGCCTTCAGATCATTAATAATAGTGGCTTTAAATAATGATCTTTGTTTGTTATCTCTTATAAGTCAGGATGAACCATAAAGTGAACAATCTGTGGACTAACCCCTAAAAATGAAAGCTAATTAGTTTAGACTGGACTGAACACCACTGAGCAGAACATAATAGGATAATAGGTAACAAGACAGTGTTTTTAAAATATAGACCCCAAAATATTTAGTTTCCTACACTGGGCCTGTGGACACTCACCTAAACATGTTAGCTTTAACTTGAAAATATTTTAATGTGCCTTATTTTAAGAAAAAACAAAAAACATGCAAATGATTTTCCCTGATGATGGGAAAGAATGAAGGCAAAATAAGAAGAGGGTGACAGAGGATGAGATGGTTAGATAGTATCATTGACTCAATGGACATGAATTTGAGCAAACTCCAGGAGATGGTGAAGGACAGGGAGGCCTGGAAGACTGCATGCCATGGTTCGCAAAGAGTTGGACATAACTTAGCGACTGAACAACAGCAACAATGCAAATTTTCAAAGCAGAGACATCAGAAGATAATTATTTACATTAGAAATAAACTTGGAAAAATTCCTTAAAATATAGAAACACTAAATCCAGAAACTGAATCTGCTTCTACTCTATAAAATTGTATCTGTATCAATGCATTCAAGGAATTAGCAAAAATAACCAAAATCTTATTATCGTAAAATGGGAAAGCAGGAAAATATCTGGAAAATCACAGAGGCTAATCCTCTCATTTTATAAAATTGATCCACATCAGCAGGTGGAGTGATATCCTATCACTGATCATCCAGGGACTGGACGCAGAAGCCATGACTTCATCGCCTAGGTACCTCTCATCACCCCAAACTGCATGCCTTTTTCCTTACACATTATTTGGACACTGTACTTTGAAATACTTCTAAATATCAACTGTCAATTTTTAATAAGCTGAGAACCAAAGTTCAAGTCTCCTATCAACTACCGTCTTTAGGAAAGGGCAGATCAATCTGGAGGTAAATGAAGTGTGGCAGAAGAGATACGCCAAACTGAAAAGGCCAGCCACATGGGAGCTCATTTCACATATAACATCCCTGGCCATCTGAGGCTTCACTGCACAGGAGCCATGAAGAAATGGGACCATTAATTTATTCACCCAATGTCTGTTGTTTGTCTGTGTGCTCTAAGCTCTGAGAGTAACACAAAGAATACGTCAGAAGCAGTCTTTTACCACCCATCAACAGTGGCAGGAAATACTTATCAAGGGCTTCATGCTAAGCAATCCCATGGATTATCTCATCTAACACATCCAATATAAGCCTGATGAAATATGGCCTATGGTGGTCATCATTTTACAGCTCCAGATGGGAGCACAGAGAGATTGAGTAACTTCACCAATGTCACACAGCTGCTAAGTGACAAAAGTGGAATTAGAAACCAGACTTCAAGGCTCCCACCCTTAGCCAGTATGTTGGACTGACTCCAAGAGAGTGGAGGAGATGCACATTAAACACATATCTGCAAATCATCACTTATGTTACAACTATAGTTAGTTACACAAAGGGGAACTTTAAGTTATTAGATTCTTTACAAGAAGGATCTAGTCATTGTCATACAGGGCTATGTTAACTGCCAGACTTATTTGTTACTTGTCAATCTTGCAGTGACATTTACCTTCCAATCCAAAATGCCATATTAGTAAAGTACATTTATAGTAACGGGAGAGGGAAGTTATGTTTATAAGCTTTAAGCATTAACCACTGAAACAAATCTGATTTCCTCCACTCAAATTCTGACTGCCAGAGGAAATGCCTTCTTTTAAGCCTGAAAATGGTTCTTGAAGCCACCCAGCCCTGTCATGCTTGAATACTTTTTCTTTTTTTAAATCCCAGAGAAGGTGGGGTTTTCTTTTTTCTTTTCACATCCAATTCACTAGCTACTCAAGGTGAAGTTTGCCAGACTTTCATTAAGTCTTTTTCCTTTGCTACAACTCTGACAATTCCCATTATTCATCAAGCCAGCCCATGCAGGTCTGGTTTCATCCTAGATATCCATGCCCATAACTGCAAGAAAAAAGAGAGGTTCACCTCTCATCCCCAGGTCTGCTTGATTTCTGCCAAATGAGGGCAATTAGTAGACATATGGACAACCTCATCTACCTAATGGAAAGTCTACTCCCTCACGCAGTCACATTTTCCATCCAAATCTGTTTTAAATGAATTGGGAAAACCACGCAGAGCCATTTTATATAGCACACAACTAGTACATCACCAACAGGGGGTTAGAAGCTGACCTCCAGCCTGGGCTCCACCTTCTGAGCCACACACTGACCTGACTTGTCCACCTCAGACCTCAGCTCACCAAGCCAGGTGCCTGAGGGCTGTGTTATCTTGTTGCACATCCTTATAAATTCACACTCAGTATCCTGTGGTCTAGCTGGAGCCATAGAATTACTCAACCGTGTGAGAGTTGCATCTCATTGGGTCTCACTGTCTTCATCTCTAAAATAAAAAGATGGACAAAATAAATCCCAAGGCTCCTCTCATGTTAAAACTCTAAAGATAAAGGTTTAGGCTTCCCTGGATTATTCAGAGATGCAGTGTGATCTGCCTAAGAGGGAAAAAAAGCAGGAGCAGGAGATGCTAGAGGCTTCCTATAGAACCTCAGGCAGGACTTCTCTGTAGATCCCAGCTCTGGCTCTCTTGCTTATCTAAGGGGCTGCCTTAGATATCTCATCTGTCTCTTTAATGGGAAGAACAAAACCATTTGCCCAGCCCCCAGTGTATAGGAATGGCCAATGAAAGGGTAGCTGTGAAAGCGTTTGGCAAATGTAAAACGTGTTCCATAGACATATCTGCTGGGTCCTCCCAGAGGTGTTTATCCTCCAGATTGTCTGGGGGAAGTTCTTTTTGGTTATATGCCTCCCAGCGTCCTTCTCCCCTATTTTTCCTGTTTCTCAACAGAACCTATGAGAGTGAACATCTGCTTTCCAGTCTGTTTTTGCCATTCCCAGGATTGAGTTGGCCATCCAGAGAAAGTGACACTGGGGTCTTCATTACTCTTCCTGGTGTTACCCAGTGATGCTGGTCCACCATGACTATCAAAGTTAGAGCAGGAAAGCAGAAGCTCCTTGTGGCAACAGAGAACATCAGCCAACCAGCTGCCTTGAAATAACATTAAAGAGTAAGCCCACCACCATATTTCACACCATCTTCTCTACTTAAAGCCCTACAACAGGATTAGGAAATCACAGCCTCTAACAAATTTAAGCACAAATTCTATTCATGCAGCCTGGGAGACACACTGCAGAAATTCATGTTGTTGGGAAATAAACCTAAAATACCTCAATTTATTAATCCTGGATAGAAGACCAGCTTCTTCTCTCTCCTTTCTTCTATGCTGCTTTTGTTCCCATCCTCTTGGAGAAAAGTGAGCCTGAATCAGTACTGTTTGGCATGAATGCAAGATGTGTGGCATGAGGAACCTCCACAGGGAGGGTGCCTGAGGTCAGGCTGCAGAAGAAATTCCCCCAGGACAACAGCCGTGCCTCCACTTCAGCCTCCACCAAAGCGTTTCAGCAGCGGCGGGCAGACAAGGAACAGCCATCAAGCTGTCTCCAGGGATTCACCACAGTTGCTCCTACCTGCCTCACAACTGGAGACTCAAGAGACTGTCTCGCTGTAAGTAACAGGGAAATTCAGCTAGACCAGCCCAACCCTTTCTCTCCCTCCATAACAATCAGCCCCAACCTAGGCGGCTCAGCGTGTTCAAAAGTGATGCAAATATTGAATCACGGAAACATCTCTGAAAAGTTTCTGTGACTTGCTGGTGTTGTAATGCTCAACCTGTGACTATAGTTTTAAATAACCAGGTGTCACTAGGGGTAAAGAATCTGCCTGTTGATGCAAGAGATGCAGGAAGATCCCTGGGTTGGGAAGATTCCCTGGAGAAGGAAATAGCAGCTCACTCCAGTATTCTTGCCTGGAAAATTCCATGGGCAGAGGAGCCTGCAGGCTATCGTCCGCGGGGCCATAGGGAGCTGAACAGGACTGAGCAGCTGAGCATATGGAGCTCATACTAAATCCACATAGGATGAGGATGCTCTCATGCAAAAGCAAGAAGGACTGGACTCTCTGGCCATGCCCTGCTTGTAAGGCAGCCAGGATACTGGAAGGAGAGTGAGCTTGAGAAGTGGCTCTGGGTCCCAATCCTAGTCTGTCATCCTCTGAGTAACTGGACAGGTGAATTAGCCTCTCTGAGCCTCAGTTTTCTCATTTATAAAAAGGGCCAATAAATCTCTGCTGGAAGGGTTATTTTGAGAACTTAAAAAATGCAATTAAACAGTCAGTGAAGACTCTGTCCCAGAGTGGTAAGACATCACCACCAAGTCTTCAGCTCTTCTTTCTTGCCTCCCATCAGATCAAAAATCCCAAAAAGGAGACAATCCATCCTGTAGGAGCGGTGTAGGTAGAAGGTCATACATCTTGATTTTATTCCAGTTTTTTAAATTAATTATTTATTTGACGGCACCAGATCTTAAGTTGCAGCATGCGGGATCTAGGTCCCTGACCAGCGATGGAACCCAGAGTCCTACATTGGGATCATGGAGTTTTACCCACTGGACCACCAGGGAAGTTCCTTCTTGATTTTAATTAGTGAAAGATAGTACATATGTGAAAGTCAGCCTCCCACAGGCACACTGTTCTGTATATAAATATCAGAGGTAGTACTCACTTCAGCTCAGTTTTACAGATGCCTCTTCACACCTATTGGGTATCTGGAATGCTTGGAGAAAATGCAGATGGACAAGTGAAACATGGAGATTTGAAAAGAGGGCATGTAAAAAACCTTAGCCAACCTAAAGAACAAAGTTAATCCCATGAGGTTCCTCTGGCTTATGCCAGCTTCTGATTCTTCATATGGCATGTCCCTCCGGACTTTGATTCCTTCTTTCAGAGATCATGGAGAGGTCATGGTTTACACCGAAAGATTTCATCGGAAAGCACTACCTGGGGCTCCAAGAAGTATCTGTATCTGGATGGTAAAACCAAACAAACCACAGGTGCTGAATATCCATGGAGCCTGTGAGTCAAACATGACCTCCTATGCCCGAGGAATTATCTGAATCACTAAGGACAGTCCTTCTTGGGCTCCGGGTTGAACCCAGTTGTATTAACTATCTCAACAAATCTCAACACTCTCTCCAATGTTGTGAATTTGCAGCGTTGGAAGAAACGGAAAACACAGCTGATAGACAACACAGATAAAAGCCTCTTGATTGTAGCAATGCTGAAAACCATAGGAGTCACTATCTAATAGCGAGGTTCTATGTTTTGTTAGTGTTTTGACATTTACAAACAAAATATACAAGCATCATCTTAACCCTCTTAAAAAGATTCCTGTTGAGAATTTCTATTTGCCTTATGGATAGCTTCCCTCATAGCTTGGTTGATAAAGAATCTTCCTGCAATGGAGGAGATGCTGGTTTGATTCCTGGATCAAGAAGATCTGCTGGAGAAGGGATAGGCTACCCACTCCAGTATTCTTGGGCTTCCATTGTGGCTCAGCTGGTAAAGAATCCACCTGCAATGTGGGAGCCCTGGGTTCAATCCCCGGGTTGAGAAGACCCCCTGGAGAAGGGAAAGGCTACCCTTTCCAATATTTCCAGCATTCCAGAATACCCACTCCAGTATTCTGGCTTAGAGAAATCCTTGGACTGTATAGTCCATGGGGTTGCAAAGAGTTGGACATGACTGAGCCACTTTCACTTCATGGATAGCTGGAGAAAAGTTATTTGTGTACAGCAAGATTTTAGTGGCCCAACTCACAAATCTCACCAAGCCTGTGCTAACTGGAAAATCAAATATCTGTTCTTTATAATAATGAGCTCCCATAAATAGTTCCTGCTTGAGTCAGATTTACAGCACACCTCCTTTCAAGGAGGCAAAGAGACAAACTCTCTCACACGCTCTCATATGCCAAAGGCAGTTCTTTGGTTCACAGACTGTTCCCAAACTGATGACTGCCATTCCACCTGCCACCCCCACCCCCCTCACCCACCTACTGCCACTTCAATTCTGTCAGCTATAGTCTCCGCAAGGAAAAAGAAGAAAGCAAGAAACAGAACTCCTTCCTAGGTAGGGTCCCCTGACATGCAGAACAGCCACAGAGAATCTCAGCATTGCTCTGGGTAGAAAATACAGCTTCAATTTTTAAAGGTGCCAGCAAAAAATAAGAAGTAAAAAAAAAAAATTAGGGGAAAGAAAGTGCCAGCAAGTGAGCCTGGAACTCACTGCTATGGCTAGGTGTGCATAAGGAAACCCAAGGATGCTCTGCACACCTCCACTCAGCCCCATGGACAGGTGAAACCTTAACCAGGGCTCTGAGCATGCAAGAACCATTTCTGAGGCAGAGACAGGCTCAGACCAGAATGAGGAGATTAACATGCAAACCACGAACATGTGCTCATGGAATGAAAGCCCAGGTATACAATAAGCCTATATTTCACTTGATAAATAGAACTGCAAGAAACAAAATAAGTTACTGAGAGAAAAAACTGAAGTTGAGAAGAAAGAATTAAGTGTGTGAGTGAATAAAAAGGGCTTGATTCCAGAAGTAACCATAAACAGGACTAAAATGCAAAACATAACGGCACTTATTAAATAAAATAATACATGGAAAGATATAGAATAGAAAACGGAAGACTGTTTCCTTATAATCACAATACCTAATAGAAGGGACTTCTAGTGCAAATAGACTTTAAAATTGTTCAGAAACATCCACTTGTGTGAATTTCTGCTTTATAAAGTGATGAAGGCGGGGGGGGGGGGGGGGGCGGGCAGGGTGCCAGCAAAATTAACCTTTGTTATGGAAAGGATTGCTTTAGCAGGTCTTTTATTCAGGTTGATGGAAGACAACAAGCACCTTCCCATTCATCTTTGGAAAGACTGAATTCAAAGAAACCCACTGTAAAAGTTCTAGACTAATATACTAGGTGTTAGTTGCTCAGTCGTGTCCAACTCTTTGCAACCCCATAGACTGTATAGGCTGCCAGGCTCCTCTGTCCAAGGAATTCTCCAGGCAAGAATACTGGAGTGGACTGCCATTCCCTTCTCCAGGGGATCTTTCCAACCCTGGGATCAAATTCAGGTCTCCTGCACTGCAGGCAGTTCTTGACCATCTGAGCCACCAGTGATCACTACATACTAAGCATCTATTTAATAATGAAAATTGGCTACTCTTACAGAACTATGTCTGCAGAGGCAGAATTGTATTTTTGTTTTTTTCCCAAACAATCCTTGAAATTCTGGTTTATTCTTGAGATACTGCTTGTATCATCCAGGCTCTGCTCCCAGAAAATGGAGCTGGAGTTACACTATCAGGACTGAGGTAAGGCTTCACTTTCCTTCCCCTGCCCTTGGAGGCCAGGCCACAGGAAGGCAGTGTGGACTTGGCAAACCACAGTCTGGATAGGCTGCTGGTCCCCACAGGGCATGATCTGAGCCCAAATAATCCAGACTTGGATTAAAGCACTGTCAGTTATATGTCAAGGCTGTATTTGTCACCCTGCTTATTTAACTTATATGCAGAGTATGTGAAATGTCAGGCTGGATTAATCACAAGCTGGAATCAAGATTGCTGGGAGAAATATCAACAACCTCACATAAGCAGATGATATCACTCAAAAACCTCAGATATGCAGATGATACCATTCTAATGGCAGAAATTGAAGAGGAACTAAAAAGCCTCTTAATGAGGGTGAAAGAGAAGAGTGAAGAAGCTGGCTAAAAACACAACATTCAAAAATTAAGTCATGGATGGCATCCTGTCCCATCACTTCATGGCACGTAGAAGGGCAAAAAAATGGAAAGAGTGACAGATTTTATTTTCCTGGGCTCCAGACGGTGACTGCAGCCATGAAGTGACTGCAGCTTTTCTTTGGAAGAAAAGCTATGACAAACCTACACAGCATATTGAAAAGCAGAGACATCACTTTGCTGACAAAGGTTTGTCTAGTTTTTCCAGTAGTCATGTATGGATGTAAGAGCCAGACCATAAAGAAGGCTGAGCGCTGAAGAATTGATGCTTTGGAACTGTGGTTTTAGAGAAGACTCTTGAGAGTCCCTTGGACTGCGAGGAGATCAAACCAGTCCATCGTAAATGAAATCAACCCTGAATATTCATTAGAAGGACTGATGCTGAAGCTTAAGCTCCAATACTTTGGCCACCTGATGCAAAGATCTGACTCACTGGAAAAGACCCTGATACTGGGAAAGACTGAGGGCAAGAGGAGAAGGGGACAACAGAGGATGAGATAGTTGGATGGCATCATTGACTCAATGGACATGAGTTTGAGGAAACTCCAGGAGATAGTGAAGGACAGGGAAGCCTGGTGTGCTGCAGCCCACGGGGCTGCAAAGAGTGAGACACAACTTAGTGACTGAACAACAAATTATATTTTCAGGGACACAGGGCCAAGCCACACCGTGAATCTCCCCTGGGAAAAAAATGAGTTACTCCGTGGCAGTCATCCTGGGGAGAAATACTCCAGAGTTTATAAAAATAAATGCCTTGAAATAGGTCAAGGAAGTCATCCTTGCTATCTCTGCAACCTGCTCGAGTCCAGAGACTCCTAAGTTCATAGGAGCTTTAACTAGTCCCTGTCATAGGGGTGAGACGGAGGTGGAGGTGAGCCCAGACCCAACAGAGCGGGAGACCCTAAAGTCAAGTCTAGGTCTGAGGCTCCTCGAGTCCAAACACAGCTAGTACCAGCTGTGAGCTGTTCTCTGGGTCTTCCTCTTGCTATAGTCAAGCTTTCAAAATGTTCTTACAAACTGAGCCTCATGGCTGTCCTGATGGGAGCTAAGGAGCATATGAGAAAGGGATGCAGTGGTGGTTACCAGGGGAGGACAGGCAGACACAGCAGCTTCTCTCAACAGCACCAGCCAACGGGCAAGATGTGGGTGCAGAAATATAAAAGGCCTGTTAGAGCAGCAATCTCCAACCTTCTTGGCATTAGGGACTGGTTCTGCGGAAGACAGTTCTTCCACAGACCAGGGTCGGGGGCAGGCAGTGGTTTTGGGATGATTCAAGTGAATCACATTTACTGTGTACTTTCTTTCTATCATTATTATTACATCAGCTCCACCTTAGATCATCAGACATTAGATCCTGAAGACTGGGGGCCCCTGTTTTAAAGAATTCCCAGAAGCCAGGACTCAGCAAATTCCTCAAAATCACTGAGAGAGATTTTGATGGGGAATTTATTTCTAGTACTTTGGCCAGTCAGGTTCCTTGTCATAATAATTAAAGATTAAAAACTAAACATAATCTGTTTTTTTCATCACAGGCTGGTGAAAGCGTGGATTCTCCCAACATTTGTTGGAGTCACTATTATTAGCCTCTGTCATAAAAGCTACAAGTGCTCACCCATTCCTGGGTCTCCTTTTCTTCCTCAGTGTTCAAAACCTTTACTTCCGGTCCCTGCACTTGAGCGTGGCTTTATGCCTAGATCTGCACAATGGCACGTGAGCAGAAGTGACATCTACTGTGTAACTTGGATGTCGAGGCAGTCAAGAACTGGATGCCAACACCCAGCTTTCTTCTCCCTTGCTGCACAGATACTAAAGATCACATGCTGAGATGGAGGCTCAGTGGTAAAGAATCTGCCTGTCAATGCAGTAGCCACAGAAGACCAGGGTTCAATTCCTGGGTCAGGAAGATACCCTGGAAGAGGAAATGGCAACCCACTCCAGGGTTCTTGCCTCAAGAATCCTATGGACAGAGGAGCCTAGTGAGCTACAGTCCATGGAATTGCACGCTGAGATGGGACACAGCCTCACTAGAAGAAGGCAACTGGATCCTGAGTCCTCAGAGAGAAGAGGGCTCTCACCATCCCTACCTCCCTCCCCCAACAACTGGTCCAAACCTGACTCAGAGTTTGTGTGAGGAAAGAAAACTCTTTTGTTGTGCTAAACCAAATAGATTCCAGGGTTGATCTGTTCTGAAACATACTCTAAGGCATCTATACTAACAAATGCCACCACATTTGACAGACAGGGAAATAAGGTCTTTAAACACACTGGGAACACAGACAAAATACATAAAAGAAAATAACAATTCCTCATGGCTTCCTCTTCCCAAGAAATCATACTAGAACGTAAGAGATCATTCTCATGCTGTTTCAGTCCCCAAAAATATTTGGCATAAACGACAGAGGATGAGATGGTTGGATAACGTCACTGACTCAATGAGTGTGAGTTTGAGCCAACTCCAAGAGATGGTGAAGGACAGGGAAGCTTGGCATGCTGCACTTCATGGGATTGCAAAGGATTGGACACAACTTAGCGACAATAAATAGTGCTTCCTTTGTGGAAAGAATAAATGACAATTTTGTGCATTTCCTGTAAGTCTTTTTCCTATGCACATATGTACGTATAATAATGATTATATTTACATCTTTAAATCATATTCTGTATTTCAGTTTCATAACTCCTTTTGTTCATTCCAGCCATTAGATGCATTTATATTTGAAAGCTTTTAGAGGGATCAGAAGAAAATACAATGAAAACAGCATAATATATGGAATGATTTTGGACTGCTTTCTTTCCACAAAGTCTGATAGTATGTATACTCTTTATATACTATTAGAAATTCATTTTAAACCCACCATTTCTAGTCTAAACCCACCATACGAAACATGATCCATTTCCTTAAAAACCTTTAGAAAAATCTGTCAAAATTAAGAGAGAGTATCTTAAAGATATCGGATAATAAAAGGAAATTATGACTGGAATTATTAACCTTTTATGATTTACAAGTTACTGGTTTCTTCTAATAAAACTAGCAAAGAGCTAACGATAAAAGCTGAGTTGGATGACAAGACAATTTAGTGTCATGCCTTGCAGACAATAACAGCAACCCATAATTATATTGACATGCAGGTTATGACTACGGAATTATTTATGGAGTCAAGAGAATACACTGCTTGCAACTGGGATGTATGGTTGCCATATCCACAACGTGATCATCAAATATTTATGAATGGAATCACCTTTTCTGACTCTAGCATTCTATTATCAACAAACTTGTAAAACAAGATTCCCAACTTCATGTAAAACATGAAAACGGCTCCTTTGTCTTCTGTCCTTCCATGTTCAAATCAAAAAATACCTATTCTTCATTCCTCAATTTGAAAAGCACACAAGAGAACACTAAATTAAGGGGCAGGATCCTGCCACTCTCTGCCCTTCCTCTCCCCTTTCCTCCGCTCTTACATCTGCTCTCATTTCTGTGGACACTGTTAACTTTCCCCAAACAAGGTCTCCTGTCAAACCACTGCTGAACTTTAAGCTCACAGGCAGCAAAGACTTCAAAGGACTCACTTGGCCCATCTTATCCAGAGTCTAAAGAATTCTTATTTTCTCTCTCCTTCTCTCTGAACTTGTTTTTGGTTGCTTAAAAAAAATCCTGGTTATTATTATAACTTCAGCTAAACAATAATAATCATTCAGTGATAGGCAAAAGCTATGAGAGGGAAGGGGGAAAAGAGACTGAAAAGGAGAAATTTTACAGAATGGATGTTTGAGCTAAAAGAGATGTTAAAGTTCATCAACTCCCAACTCATCGCTCTGCATATGAAGAATTAGGGTCTGTGAGGTTGGCCAAAATCCCATCTGATTCCATACCTGCAAATCTAAGAGCTATGAGAAGAGGGACATGGTCTTCATCATTTTTTCTCTGCCTAGAACAGTGCCTGTGAAACCCTGTTAAATCATCAAAGAAGTGGAAAGTTCCCAATCCAGACATGGCAGGGGTGGGGCTGTTCACAGCGGTGAATGGGTCCTCGGGTGGGACTCCTGATTCAGAGCTGAATCTGAATCAGTGGGGCCAGGTAGGAGGTGGGAAGCCATGGAGGAGAGCACCGTGTCACAAGAGAGCAGAGGCCAGCACTGGGACACAGCACTCGCAAAGGGGAGTCCTAGCAAGAAGCAACAGGACAGGAGATCATGACGGCAGAACCTGAGGTCAGCAGAATCACAAGAGGCAGCAGAGAAGGCAAGCCTCGGTGAGGCTAAGGAAGGGATCCTGGCCCAAGAGAAACTCAGGGGAAGGTATTACAAAGTCAGGGTTTCGGCTACGAGAAAAGGAGTGGCAGGTGGTACGGGAGCTCAGACCCAGGCTTCCCTGCTCCAGGTCCAGGGCCCCCACCTGTCCATGCCCCAGGTTGCTCCCTCAGAAAACATCCTCTCCCCTGGTGAAGCACACACATCTGAGATGTGAGACCCCCAAGGGGCAGCCCTTGTCTGTTTTAAGTCTCTGTTGCATCCCATGTGCAAGGAACAAAGCCTGGAACATTGCAGGTGCTTAATAAACAGAATGAATGAACAAATGATTACTCACTGGCCGTTAAAGGGGAGTTCAAATCCCCATTCCGTTACCTGTGTGTCATTTTCTCATCTATCGAATCCCTTCCCCACTCCCACAAACCCCCTAACACTGGTGTTCTAGGCTTCACTCAGCAACTGTAGAAATACAGAGGGCACTCCAAAAAGAGCAGAGCACCCCGCCCAGCCCAGCCCTGGAAGGTCTGCCACCACAGCCAGGAGAAGGTCAGTCCTTGGGAGCTTGTCAATATTTTTCTCCATCATCTGTGGCCCTTGGGGATTCTGGAGGCTCAAGGAAAGGATGGGCATGTTAATGAAGGTCATTAAGACAATGAAAGACTTTATGCTGATATTTCTGAGCTGTTCTCCACATCCACAGAGGATCTGGCTTAAACTTTGAGGGAAAAAAAAAATAAGCTAGTAAAATTTAATAAAGGCCAGGTGGTCAGAAGTCCTTGTTTCCAGAGATAATTTATACAACTAACTAGATGTGTGGGCCCCAACTTCTTCAGCTGTAAAATGAGTGGGACATGAGTAGGTGATCTCTAAAGGTCACTCCTAGTTTCAGACTCACTTGGGCTTTAATTTACAATTTTGTTGCTATCTAAGGTCCAAAATGGGACATCCCTGAGTCTATTACAAGTGTGAATCTCACACCAGTTAAGGGGTTAAGGTTCCTCCTATGCTTCCTCTGGAGAAAACAAGCCTCCCTCAGCAACAGATGCAAAGGTCTACCTTGGTGAAAAATTGGAGGCTGCAGATACAGGTCTCCCTCACTATTACTGGGAGCAGGCCTCACCATCATTTCTTAATTTCCATTCCAAAGTTCCTACCTCCTAGACTGCTCTAGAAAAATCATTTTGTCGCCTCTGAACACCAAAACAGTACGTATTTTTCTACAGCTAATTATGAGAACCTGTCAGACCACCTGGTTATTTTATCAGATTTCTCCCAATGGACAGTCAACTCTGTGAGAACAGGACCACATTCCCACCTACTAAGGTCTCTCGCTGCACCCGACAGGCTTCATTTGCACTTAGGGGGATGGCACTGTAAATATTTTCTGGGCATCTTTTACACATGTTTATCATATGTGGTCCATACTTGTTTTAGGTGTCTCTCTCTTCCTTGTCTGATTGCTTTAGAATCTCCTTGAGCACTGGTAATGCTCATACTTTCATTAAGGATACCCTAAATATTTAGTATCGCTGCAGACCTTCTGAAAGTAGGTAAAGGAAGCAACAAAGGAAATGGGGAAATCAAGCCAGACCATGACAACCTATGTATGTTGACCGTCAAATACTAAACTTTCTAGGCTTTCTGGGCCATGGAGTCTCTGTTACAATTACTTAGCTTTGCAGTTGTTCTACGAAAACAACCATAGACAATTCATTTTGGCATACATGAGCATGTCCGTGTTTCAGTAAGACTTTATTTACAAACCAGGCCAGAAAGACCTGTGGGCTGTAGCTCTGCAACCTCTGAATTACATTTTGGAACAAATAAACATAAGAACAATGTATTGTCATTTTGCCAGTCTTGTTGAGAAACATTTGATCCTATATGGACTCTTAAGGAGCAAGCTAAGAAAATGAACAATAATAACTTGATGATAATGAAGAGATAAACTAAAGCAATATCTTTCAGTTTATTGACCATATCTGGGCACTAGTCAATCATTTAACTGTATTTAATACTATGTACATATGACATATGCCTTTAAATATATAACCACATAAACCTATCCCTGTGCTTCAAAATCATAAGTCCTGCCACAATAACTTGGACTAAAAACCTGGCTACTTCCAAAATGTATCCCCATAAGAAACTTCCCCTAGCCTGTTCCAAAGAGGTTACTCCCTGAATAATAGAAGCCGGGGGAAAACAAAGAGGAAGATGTGGCCAAATTATAAAAACAGTGTGTGGCAAACTCCCATCACTCAAGAATAAATAATCCACACAAAGAGAAAAGAAAAACCAGATCTCATGATCCCCACAAAGGTGTAAATAGAGGTGGCCTCATTCATGAACTTTAGTCTGTGAAGAAGGAACAGGAGGATCTAATATTTATCGACTATATTTTTCTGCTACAGAAGGTGGGAAGTTACTCTTTACTCACCCGCCACCTGAGGACTCTGACCCTGGCCCTGGACACCTGTTTTGGTTCCTGCAGCTTCGATGAAAGAGACCCATCCATGTGGAATTCATCATTCCAAGACAGCCAGGAGCACTCTTGGACTCACACTTGTGTTCTCAGGTGCTCGGGCGTGCACACACACACACATACATCACTGGCCTGGAAGCTTGGTGCTCTACTTCAGAGCAATCATTTCCCCCTCCCGCATGAGTTGCTAAATAATAAACCAAGTTAAACTTGAGTGGTCTGAGGAGTGAGAGGAAGAGGAAGGAAAAGATAGGCTGGCTGTGCAAAAAGAGAACAGGCTGCAAACTGATCCCCGGGAGCCTGGAGCCAGTTTAAACAGCACCAGGCCACTCACAGATCCAGACGTTCTCAGACACTAGACCCCGGCCCAGAAAGTGGATTAGCTGGGCACATGGTAAATGCCTCGGAGCCTGGATCCCTGAGACAGCCTGCCAGCAACTTCTGGAGCACCCACCATACACGCTCAGGAAGAACTCCGAGGCTTCCCAGGACCCAGCCACCCTGTCCCCAAGCCGTCTGCGCGCGCACACACACACACACACACACACACACACACACAAACACACATCCAGGGGACAGGTTAGCTCCTCGGTTGCCGAAAGGAATGCAGGAGAAGCAGCAGGAAGAGACTGAGTGAAGAAAACTTAGAACTGGGTGTGAGGCGTGAGCCAGTTCACACCAAAGGCAAAGCTGGGAGAACGTTGAGTGTGTGCGCTTTCGGTTCTCTTTGATTCAAGCCCCATCTTCCTCTTCCTCACTTCACAGCCTAAGGTGTACAGAGGATGTGCGGCCTGGAAGGTGGTCCCAAGAGGCTACAGAACAGGTAGGAGTCCCTGTCCCACCACCTTCACCAGCAATTCCATTTCTGGGGCTAAGACAACAGTGACATCAGCATCATATGGTACAGCAGCTCTGGTAACAGATTCCATCAGCCAAGTGGGTGGCAGATAAAGGAGAAAATGACACCAGGGCAGCCGGTCACACTGAAATGGGATAATGGATGTTTCTGTTACAGTATTTTTTTTTTAAGGAGGAAGAGAAGGGGAAGGGGGAGGGGAGGAGACAAGAGAGGAAGAGGAGAGGATGAGGGGAAGAAGGAGGAAGAGGAGGGGGAAGAAAGGGCCAGCATCCTTGCGGGTCCAGCGGGAACACCTCCCCCCGACCCTGGCACACCCCTGTTTCTGTCCTCCAGGTGCTGCCTCACTCCCACCAGAGATGCTCCTGGTGGAGGGAGGGGGTCCAGCCCACTCCCCGACCCTCCCACCTCCTCTGTTCCCTCTCCCAGGAGTTCCCTAACTGGGTCTCATCTCCCCATATCCTGTGGCTTTGAGAGGATAACAAAAATGACCTCTTTGGCCCAGAGATCACCGTCTTCACACACTGCAACTCGCACTTTTCCAAAAGGGCTTCTACGTAAGCTGAAACACAGGTTAAAAAAAAGAAAAAAAAAGGGGGCAGGAGTCTGCCGGCCAACCAGCTCCGGATCCAATCTCCAGCCATCTGGAATCTTTCTCTGGCCTCCGTGCAGCAAGAAATGTCTATTTTACCCTTTTCATCTGGAGCTGTCCCCGGGTGACCTCCGCCCCTTCTCTCTCACCTCAGGGCACCTGCCTCAAATAACTTCCCCAGTGTTGTCATTCACCTCATAGATAATTGATAGCGTGTCAAGCGGATGCTAAGAAAAGAACAAGGTGGTTAGACGTGAGCCTACTATAAATAGACCCATGGCATGACCAGCATTTGGCAACTTTTGAGCAAAGAAGGAGAAGCAGAAGCAGAAGCAGGAGGCGGCAGCTTCCCCCGGGTCCCCGGGAGAGCTGGCTTCGTTCACGCCTGCAGCTTCCACTGACAGCGGAGGGTGGGCTGATGACGCCGCTCCCATTGGGAGCAAAAGTAAAAATATCACACGTGCCGGCAGCTTGAGGCCTGTCTGACGGAGGCAGCAGGAATGCTCAAACGGCACATACTTTAAAACATTTGCCTTCTCCTCTCTCATATTATCCCTTTTTTCTTCATGTTTCAGGCACTTCATTTCTGTATTTTGCTCTTGAGGGCATTTCTTGTTCCAGGTTTTCATAGACATCCACTCACATGAGTGAACCCATGAGTAATTGCCACCTAGCGTGTGTTAGCGGCTGAGTCATGTCCGACTCTCTGTGACCCCATGGACTGTAGCCCACCCGGTTTCTCTGTCCATGGGGCTTTTCCAGGCCAGAATACTGGAGTGGGTTGCTGCTTCCTTCTCCATGGGATCTGCCTAACCCAGGGATCAAACACGGGTCCCCTGCCTTCCAGGCAGATTCTTTACTGCCTGAGCCACCAGGGAAGCCCAGTCGGCACCTAGGTGGATATAAATAAGGGGCAGGTCAGACACTAAGGTCTCCAGGCTTGTGAGACATTAAGCAAGAATTATTTTGTCTCAGACACATGTACCCCAATGTTCACTGCAGCACTATTTATAATAAGCAGGACAATGGCCACCAATAGATGAACGAATAAAGAAGTTGTGGTACATATATACAATGGAATACTACTCAGCCATAAAAAAGGAAGAGATTTTTGGGTCAATTCTAGTGAGGCAGTTGAACCTAGAGCCTGCTATTCTGAGTGAAATAAGTCAGAAGGAGAAGAACAAATATCCTACATTAATGCATATACATGAAATCTAGAAAAATGATACTGATGAACCTATTTGTATAGCAACAGTAGAGACACAGCCATAGAGAAGAGACTTGTGGACCCAGGGATGGAAGGAGAGTGTGGGATGAATTGAGAGAGTGCCATGGAAATATATACATTACCTTATGTAAAATAGATAGCCAGTGGAAATTAGCTTTATAACATGGGGAGCTCAACCCAGTGCTCTGTGACAACATAAAGGGGTGGGATGGGGTGGGATGGGGTGGGAGGGAAGTTCAGAAGGAGGGGACATGTACATTTATGGTGATTCGCACTGACGCATGGCAGAAACCAAAACAACACTGTAAAGCAATGATCCTCCAATTAAACACTCTGAAAGTTTTTTTAAAAAGAACCAGAATTGAAAGAGCCACGTGTACCCCAATGTTCATCGCTGCATTGTTTACAATAGCCAAGACATGGAAGCAACCTAGATGCCCATCAACTGACGAATGGATAAGAAAGCTGTGGTACATATACACAATGGAATATTACTCAGCATTAAAAAAAAATTCATTTGAAGCAATTCTACTCAGGTGGATGAAACTGGAGCCCATTATCCAGAGTGAAGTAAGCCAGAAGCAAAAGCAACAATACAGTATATTAACGCATATATATGGAATTTAGAAAGACGGTAACGAGAACCCAACATGCGAGACAACAAAAGGAACGCAGATGTATAGAACAGACTCGTGGACTTTGTGGATGAGGGTAAGGGTGGGATGATATGGGAGAAGGGCATTGAAGCATGTTAATTGTCATGTGTCTAATCAATCGCCAGCCCAGGATTGATGCTCGGGACTGGTGCAGCGAGATTTCCCGGGGGGGAGGGAGGAGGGAGGGGGGTTCCGGAGGGGAAGCATATGTAAACCCATGGTGATATCATGACAATGTATGGCAAAAACAATAAAAAAAAAAAAAAAAGAATCCTTTTGTCTCAAGTGGCTAAAACCTATTCAAAGTAGAAATATAAATGGGAAAACGGTAAGGATGCAAGGCCTTTCATGACACTTCCTCCGAAGGATTCACCACCGAACGAGGGAGCCGGTCCAAGGTAGGGATCCGATGAAGAGGGTTGCCTTCCTATCCAAGCCTATGTTTTTTTCATTTGGCTTCATGATGGTTGCCCTTGACAGAGAAGGGGAGAGGGAGGGACAGAGAACAAAAGCAAGAGTACGAAGCTTTTCAGGCTTTAGTATTACTTCTATGTCTAGATTGAGATCTTTGTCTTGGTCACTGACTCATGGGACAAACGGGAAACAAATCAGCCTGAATGCTCTTATTTCTCTGAGGGCATTAAACTGCCAAATAAACAAGACTAGTCTGAAAATCCTATAACTGCCCATCCTCCACAGTAACCCCAGCTCCCCCAAAGCTCCGGCTGTGAAAGCTGTCAAGCCCTGGGGAAAGTCACCCTTCTCCTGGCCCCCTTCCCAGAGTGTCCTGGAAAATAGCAGGTGAAAGAGAAAGTGGACAGAAACTAGAAAGAGACGCAACCAACCGCATCACTGTAAGAAATCACTGTATTTCAGGCTCGCAGAAGCGAACTGTATAAACTCCAAGTGTTGGAGTTGACAAGCAAAGTAGCAAGCTGGAAAACACTGGAAATGTGAAGGAAAAGGCTTGGGTCCATGGTTCAGTTCCTAAATGCATGACCAAGAGAGCCCCTCAACCTTGCAAAGGGAGGTCCATCGGGGAAGGTTCATAGGAGAGGTGTATTTTGAGCCAGACATTCACCAAGCACTTCAGTCAAACAAAATAAGAAGTTCTTCCTCAACCCAGTCAGTTACCAACAATAAGTGGCAGAACAGCATCAGAGCCGAGGAAGCAAAAGAGTCACCGGCATACATACATCACTAATAAATCTGTTTCCTGCAGAGGCCTTAATAGCCAAGCAGATAGGAGATATCTGCCTATTTCCAAGCAGAGCATCTCATCAGTAACCCAGACAGGAGATAATACAACAAGACCGGCTGTACCCTCCCTGTCAAGCATGACCTCAGGGCTCCCAGTTAACATGCCCTGAGTTCACACCTAGGAGACAATGGAAATTCACCCTTGGCTGCACAGCCCTTTTCTGATTCATCTGTAAGCTACACTAATAATCCCATGATGCAAACACAGCGGGGGGGGGGGGGGGGGGGGGG
>ML662453.1:6609722-6644226 GCA_007570785.1 Antilocapra americana
AAAAAAATCATTCAGGAGCCATTAGAAAGGTTATTTTTGCAAGACATAAGGGAATGATTATAATGATTTATTAAAACCTTACAATGTGAAAAAGTAAGATCGGCAAACAAAATTCAGTTAAGGAATTCACCAAATAAAAAGGAATTGAACTCCTCCAGCCTGAGGTTGACAAAGAAGCCATTCAGTCGAGGGCTTTATATGCTAAACTTGCTGGGTAAACCTAGTTATTTTCCATGCAGTGCTGCTCTTAAAAGAGCTATTTAACTTCATCCATCTCTACGATCTGAAAGACTAGGTATTCAGACTTGCGGAGGGTTTTTTTTTTAATATTATTATTTAAATTTCAATTCTAAAATGAACTTCCCTCAGAAACTACACTGAGTATATTTGAGCTGATTGATAAAGTGTTCATAAGACTATCTGCTCAACATCTCTCTCCTCCCCTCCCCTCCCCCTCTCTTCCCTTTCTCACGACCTACCCTCCTTCAGTTTTCCCCTCCTCTCAGCCGGATCCATCTACCTAGCTGCTTTCTCCCTCCACCTTGTGGGCTCCCTATATTTTGGATGTGTTTCTATATATATAAAACCTGTTTATTTATTTCTTTACTTTATACTATTTCCCCTTTGTATTTCTTGCTTTTCTGGAGTTCATCAATAAACCTCCTTCCAGGATCTCAGAAACAGAGGAAGGAGAGCTGCCGTCTGACTCTCCCAGCCTCCCTCTCCTGGGTGCCCACACTCTCTCCCACTGCCATTTAACACTTCACCCAGGAGGTCCGCAGGTTTCTCTTCCCCACTCTGGGGAAACCTCAACCAAAGCCACCCATTCCATCCCAAAGGCGAGACTCTATCAACCTCTAGGTACCATCTGCAGTTACCAACTCGGGTAACCACATCCTTCTCTTGACCATAGTTTCCTCCTTTGACTTTCCTACATGATTCATTCCTGATGCTTCGATCCCCTCTCCTTCCCAGGCTTCTCGTCTTCCTTCCTTAAGTCTTGGGAATATGTGTTCAGCCCTCCTCTCTTCCTTCCATGATTTCCCTGGAAGTCACCCACTGCATGCTGGAGCAACTCCCCTGCAAGGAGGAGACCTAACTTTCCATCTCTGCCTGGGACCTCTCTCCGGACAGCTAGAAGGGAACAACTTGAGTTCAACATGTCTAAAACTACCACTATCAGTACCCCGACCTGGGCTTCCTAGGAGAACAAATCATTCAGTCCAAGAACTGGAAATCAGGCCGATACTCCCCTCTTCTTCCTTGCTTACATCCGGTCACTAAATCCAGCCAACTCCCTCTCCCTTTCTGCAGCTGCCAGGCTGGTTTAGGAAACGGCCAGACAATCCTGCTCTTCTGCTGAACATGCTGCTCCTACTGTAAGATTAACCAGTGGCTCCATACCAACTACAAAGTAAACTAAAGCCCTCAGATATGTCCCTTCTCACATTTCCCTCCCACCTGCTAACTTTCCTAAGTTATTTGTGGTCTCCCAAAGGCAGAAACTCCAATACTTTGGCCATTTGATGCTAAGAGCTGACTCATTTGAAAAGACCCTGATGCTGGGAAAGATTAAAGGTGGGAGGAGAAGGGGAAGACGGAGGATGAGATGGTCGTATGACATCACTGGCTCAATGGACATGAGTTTGAGTAAGCTCTGGGAGTTGGTGATGGACAGGGAGGCCTGGAATGTTGCAGTCCATGGGGTCGCAAAGAGTTAGACATGACTGAGCAACTGAACTGAACTGCACTGAAAGGCAGAAAGCCTCCATCCTTTCCTGTCTATTCTTTTTGAGGGGAAGGAATGCATCCACCTCTCCTTTGACTAATTCTTTATGATATATTTCGATTGTCATCTGTTCCATGAAGCCATCCGCTGTGGACCAAATTCATATGCAGCAGGCCTAACTCTCAGCGTGCATATCTTTGGAGATAGGGCCTTTAAAAAAGTAATTAAGGTTGAAGTGAAGAAAGTGAAGTCGCTCAGTTGTGTCCAACTCTTTGAGACCCCATGGACTGGAGCAAACCAGGCTTCTCCGTCCATGGGGTTTTCCAGGCAAGAATGGAGTGGGTTGCCATTTCCTTCTCTAGGGGATCTTCCTCACCGAGGGATCGAACCCAGGTCTCCCACATGGCAGGCAGATGCTTTACTCTCTGAGCCACCAGGGAAGCCCTAATTAAGGTTAGATGAGGTCATAAAAGGGCCTCCTAGGTGGCCTAGTGGTAAAAAAAATCCACCGGCCAGTGCAGCAGATGCAAGACACACAGACTCGATTTGGGGTCGGGAAGATCCCCTGGGAGAGAGCACTGCAACCCACTCCAGTATTTTTGCCTGGAGAATCCCATGGACAGAAGAGCCAGGCGGGCTCAAGTCCATAGGGTCTCAAAAAGTCAGACACGACTGAAGCAACTTAGCATGCATGCAGGAGATAGTAAAAGTGGGGCCCATGATCCCATAAAATTAGAAGAAAGAGGTACAAGGAACTCTCTCCCTCCTCCCTCCCTCCCATCGTGTGCACACACTGAGAAAAGACCACTGCAAGAAGGTAGCAGTCTGCAAGTCAGGAGGAGAGCTCCTGACCCTACTGGAACCATCGTCTTAGGTTTTCCAACCTCCAGAACTGTGACAAAAATAAATTTCTGTTGCTGAAGCCACCGAGTCTAGGGTGTTTTGTGATGGCAGCCCAAGCAGTCTAATCCATCTTCCTCAATCCCCTGTCCTCTCACTCTGGAGAGAGCTGGTCATCCTTCCTACCACTCGCACAGCTATCCATCTATGACAGCATCCACCATCCAGTAATGCAATGTATGTTCACATAGCCTTCTCACCAGCTAACTATAAACTCTTGGAGGGCAGAAACAATGTCTTACCCACTTCTGTGTTCCTTCTCTTGGTCTAGAACAGGATCCAACCACAGTAAATGTTCAGTAAATGCCTGTGAGATGAATTAATGAACCAGTACACGACATGAGTAAAGCTGAACTTCCTGTTTGCATCTGAGTTGACAGCCATGGGCATGTAAACCTGTAAAAGTTGTGTAGGGGTTTGTATGTGCATGTACACCTGTGTGATGAGATGGTTTACTTGCAAGAGGTGACCATGTTTCATACCCAATTGTAGAACCATTTCTCCATTTGGGGATTCCTCCACAAATCCTCTTGAATTTTCCTAATGCAGTTCCCACTTAAGAACTCGCCTGACCTCATTTTTGTATCTGAGTCTCCTTGTTTTCCCACCACTTGGGGTACACCTGCATGTGGCTTTATCCTCTTTAGCTGGTACTGATGACATGAAGCCAAAATGGAGTCACTGGTTCAGAAAATCTCTCTACACCAACGAGATTTCAACGTAGAGCCTGTTTCCCCAGGGCTCTGGGAACTCTGCATCACTGCTAGACTGATCTACATGTTTACAAGTGATAACGCAGCTGAGAAGAACAAGATATCCTCATCTGGCAGAAGTCAGTTTTTCAAGATTAAAAAAAAGAGTTTTAGGTTTATGGCAAACCTGGAGAATTGTGCATATCCTCTCTCCAGCGAAGAGATAGATCTCCTCACCTCCTGGGGACGTCAGTCCTCGTTACCTTTTTTCTTTTCACAGCTATTACAGCTTGGAACGGTGAGCTCAAGTCCCACACCCCTTGTTTCAACTATCCTTTGTGCAAAAGAACCTTCTTTTCCCAAGAGCTAGAACTATACCTGGTTGTTTGGAGGTAAGGAGATTTGGAAATAGATATAAATCCACTTTACCACCACCTACCCAATAAAAACTGCAAAATCTTGCTAGTGACCCTAAGTCTGTGAAAGTCAAGTCTGTGGCAACAACATGATTCTAAGAGCTCCTGAGTGAGGCTTGGCTCTCAGGTCTCCCTGAGGTTTACTGTGTACTTGGGGCCACCGCCTATCCCAGGGATGAGTCCAGCATGAGTTTCCATATGGAGATCTTGAAAGGAAAAGTCTGTAAGAAAGGGAGGATGGGAGTGGACTCTCAAAGCCCTATTTGCAATGTGCTTTGCTAGATGGAGAGGAGGTCTGAGAGGTCCCTCCCCAGCAGAGGTGCTGGTACCATGTTTTCTGAGACCACACTGGGTGTGATGAGGACATAGTTAAGCTACAGGCCTCACTTGTAATCAAGATAATTTCTTACCTTTCCTATTTAGGTGTTCTGATCTTATTCAGAAAGGGACAGCTGCATTCACATATTTAAAAAAAATACATTCATGGAATCCAGAAAAATGGTACAGAAGAACCAATTTTCAGGACAGGAATAGAGATGCAGACATGGGAGAAGGGACATGTAGACACAGGGGAAAAGGAGAGGGTGGGACAAAATGGGAGATTAGAATTGCCAAATACATACCGTGTCAGTCTCTCAGTCATGTCCACCTCATTGTGACCCCATGGACTGTAGCCCACCAGGCTCCTCTGCCCATGGAATTCTCCAGGCAAGAATACTGGAGTGGGTAGCCATTCCCTCCTCCAGGGAATCTTCCCAACCCAAGGATCGAGCCTGGGTCTCCTGCAATGCAGGCGGATTCTTTACCATCTGAGCCACCAGGAAAGCGCATATACACTACCACGTGTGAGATAGATAGCTAAGAGGGAAGCCAGGAGGACAGGGAGCTCAGCTCGGGGCTCTGTGATGATCTAAAGGGCTGGGTTGGGGGCGGGTAGGATGGAGGTCCTAGGTGGACGGGATATAAGTAGGCATGTAACTGGTTCACTTCACAGTACTGCAGAGACTAACAGCGTGTGCTAACACAGCACACAAAGCAATTATCCTCCAATGAAAGAAATTGTGAACAGTGAAAAAAGAAATCTGCATTCGACTTGACAGAGAGTCTCAAGCAGCTAGAAAGTGGCTGGACCACTTCTAGTGCCCTAGAAGAAGGGCAGAGGACTTTCAAGGAATCCTTAGGTAATTACAGGCCTGGGCTGGGCAAACAGGCTGCATGAATGTGAACTCAGCAACACACACACACACACACACACACACACATCCTCTAAGCTAACCACGCCCAGTCCTCTTCTGTACCCCCAGCCAGATCCTCGCTTGTCCTCAGGGATGACTCCCTTTCCCTGAATCAGCAGGCCCCACCCCACCTCCTTTCCCTTCCACTTTCTGTTGGTGATGATGGTGATTTCTGTAACAGCCAAGAAGCCCTGTAGGGAGGCATGGCATTTTCTAAAACTCTGGGCTCAAACCCAGCCAACTCCTTCCACCTCCCTGCCTCCTCCCCAAATCCTGAGTGCCTCAGCCCAGGAGCCTGTTGTCATGGTTACTCTAATCTTTGTCTGCTTTGCTTGTTAAACAGGCTGACTTCTTCCCTCCAGCCTATCTCCTGGTGGCCCCAGCTCCACGTCCTTCAGGGCTTCCCTCCCTCCCTCCCTCCCTTGCCATCCTCAGGTCCTTCTTCTCCTCGGGGATGGCAGGAATGGGCAGTGACCAGTTGCTCCCTTCCCACCTCTCCAGTCCACCAGATCTTACCACCAGATCTTACCACCAGGGTTTTCTTTCATGCTCTTAAGCGGAAAAGTATCACTCATGACAGAAATAACCAGTGACTGAAAATGAAGGTTCTATACAAATTCTAGAAGTAGAAGAGGAAAGGAGGAAAAGGAGCCAGAAGGGATGAGTTCAGTAGGTTGACAAAAAGAGGCTGGTGTCTGGAACAGTTGGTTGACAGGCCTGCTGAGATTGGCTGATGCCAGTCTACCCAGGAAGCGTTGCCCAGAATAAGACTTTGTGCCCTATTTAAAACAGACTGTCCCTCACTTCCCTTCCACATCCTCACATCACATCCCTCATCCCTCCAGGTTAGAGGGATGACACTCTTCCTCTGGTCCAGGCCAATGCTGTTCAGGTTGCCCTGGATTCTGTAATACCTCCTGCCTCCTTAGGAGTCTCTTTTTTCAACTTAATGGAGTTGTAAATGACAAACAAAAATTGTATATATTTAAAGTGTACAACTTGATGTTCTGATGTGTATATACACTGTGAAATAATCACTACCATCAAGCTAATCAACACAGCCACCAGCTCACATAGTTGCATTTTTCTTTTTCTTTCTTTCTTCTATTCTTTCTATTTTTGTGATGAGAATTCTTAATTCAACCAAAATTTCCTCCGTCTCCTTAATCTTAAACCAATTTCTTTCTACTTACTCTTTCCCCTCAGCATGTAAACACAATTTCCCATCTTAAGACAAAATCCTCTTTTGACCTCATATTACCCTCTAATTCTTGCCCACTCGTCCTCCTTTCAGAAAGCCACCTCCCCTTCCTGTCTCTATTTCCTTGCTTTGCATTCAACCCATGAACAATGGTTTCCTCCAGGACCAAGGCAGAGCCCAGGTTATGAAGGGCTTTTCTATTGTCAAATGAAGTGGAAATTCTTTAGTCTTTCAGCCCTTGCACTTCCTAATAAGGAAGTGATGGTTGACAAAGTGGTTGTGATGGGTATTACACAGGACTCCGGAGTCCTTTCAGTTATTTTCAACTTTGGCCCTAGCATTTATCACCTGTGTGACTTTAACCAAATTATTTAGCTCTGTTGCCTCAGTTTCCTCTGATTTCACTGAGGTATTAACTATTCCCCGGGGCTTTACTGGTGGCTCAGTGGTAAAGAAAATCTGCCTGCAATGCAGGAGACACAAGTAAGGTGGGAGGAGATGTTGATAGGAAAACTTCTGGAATATATGACCGTTATCTTCAGGAGAAGCACCAAAGCAACTCCCTACTCCACCTAATTTTTCCTCCATTTTCTGACACTGGATTCAGAAGTCCTTATTGGATTTCATTAAAATAATTAGCCTGCTCAATCACCTTGGCCCCACAAGGTTGATATTATCTATCCTGAAGCCTGTGATATGTGAGATAGTCTTCCGTATAAGTTTCCTATGTTAGTGGGTTTCCCAGGTGGCTCAGTGGGTAAAGAATCCCCCTGCAGTGCAGGAGATGCAGGAAACGTGGGTTCAATCCCTGGGTTAAGGAGATCCCCTGAAGAAGGGCATGACAACTCACTCCACTATTCTTGCCTGGAGAATCTCATGGACAGAGGAACGCAGCTGGATACAGTTCACGGGGTCACAAAGAGTTGGACCCGACTTAGGGACTACACAACCCAGTAACAATACCCACCTCACTGAGTTATGATGATGATTAAATGAAGCGATACATGTACAACAACCAGGCAGTGTTCATTCATAGAACGCACTTGAATGATCACTGCTGACTGCTGCTATTACCTGAAGCCCTAGCAGCATTCAGAGTTGCTGCTCACCCTCTTCTTGAAGCCCACTCCCACTTTTTCCTTCTTCCCCTCCTACCCCTATTCTTCTGTGGATACCTCACCAGCTTTCTGAATGTCTCACAGAGTTCTGCTCTGGACCTCCGCTCTTCTGACTTTAGACATGATCCCTATGAAAACTCAGTTACATCCAAGATGTTAACCACCATGGTGCATGGTCAAGCATCAAATCTCTATGTTCAGCCAAACTTCTCTGCTAGATGCCAGACCTATATATCTAACTACTGGGTATCTCCACCTGGATATTTCATAGGCAACTTAAAATCAGTTTAATCAAAGCAGAACTCTCCATCTGTCTACTGTATTCTAGCCCAATGAATGACACCATGAAGTAGCCCAAGCCATAAAAGTGGTTTCCCTCATCCCCTCCATCCAGGTAAGAAGCAAATCCAATTACCTTTACTTCAGTCTCTTGCAAGCCCATCTAAACTGTCTACTTTTAATGACCTTTTCTAGGGACTCATCATTTCAGGCCTAGATTATCAACAGTATTTACCCTTCTCAAGTGTGATGCTTTTCAATTATGGTGCTGGTGAAGACTCTTGAGAACTGCCTGGACTGAAAGGAGATCAAATAAGTCAATCCTAAAGGAAATCAACCCTGAATAGTCACTGGAAGGACTGATGCTGAAGCTGAAGCTCCACTACTTTGGCCACCTGATGGGAAGAACTGATTCATTGGAAAAGATGCTGATGTTGAGAAAGATTGAAGGTGGGAGGTGAAGGGGACAACAGAGGATGAGATGGTTGGATGGCATCACTGACTCAATGGACATGAGTTTGAGTAGACTCTAGGAGATAGTGAAGGACAGGGAATCCTGGCGTGCTACAGTCCATGGGGTCACAAAGAGTCTGACATAACTTAGTGACTGAACAACAACAATAACCCCTCTCAAATCATTCCTTTCACTGTTGCCAGAAAAACCCATTTTAATGCCAATAGAATACTGTTTCTTCCTTGTATTAAATCTTAAATAGCTCATCATGACCTATAACAGTATTTCCCAAACTTAACTGTTTTTTTTTTTTTAAATACATGTGTCCCACTCTAACAAAAACCAGATTCTCCAAGAGAGATAGCATTTTAAACAAATGTCCAGTGATTGTCATCATCAGTACGTTTGGAAAAGGCTGGCCTCTAAGATCACAGAGTATGCCCTTTGTGTTACAACTGTTCCTCTTTAGAGAATTCCTAAGGTCTCTCATATTCTAGAATCCAGCAACAGGGAACAAAACAGTGAGGCAAGTACATAATACAATGCTCTGTTCCAGTCTTCCGCCACTGACGGCCGCTATCAACTGGTTTTCCATGTTGTTCCACACTCAGTCCCACTGCTCCTGGTCACTGAACCATTTAAAATGCTGCTCCCTAAATGTGAAACCCCTCAGTCCAACATTGATCACACAGCCAATCCCTGCTCATTCTTCAAAACTGTTCAAAGAGTGCCTTCTCCAGGAGGCTGTGCTTGGTTCAATAGTTCTCCCCACCCCCACCCATCCCAAGCCTTCATGAAGTTCATCTCCTCTGGGCCCCTCCAGCATCCTGGCTTACCCTCATCAACCCTCCACTAAAGACACTGTCTGCTTCTTAGTCTCCTTCTACAGGCTGTGATTCCAAAACCCAGCAACCAGTCCAACTTCTGGCAACCAGGGAACTTTATATTGTCGAGGGAGTGGCAAAGAATGATCTCAGTAGGACTTAGGTCCATTCTCTCAACCATTCAGATCTCTCTGAAACCTTATCATTCCAACTAAAGTCCTCATTATCCCTCCTAACTTCAGATCACTTAAAGTTTTGCTCTCTGTGTTCTTTTTATCCTCATCTAAGTTATGATCAAAAGTTTCAATGCCGAGCCCACAGGAGAAATCTATCTGCGTGTGGGTTAGGTATTGGCTGTAAGGACCCTGGAGAAGTCATTCAAACAGGGGTGATGCTATCTGATTGTCCTTTTATACAGCTCACATTTATTGATATTGTCCAGGAAGCTCTGGGTGGACAGAGAACTGACACAGACACTATCAAACATCTTGCTGAAACACAGATATACCATATCCGCTGTATTTACTTTCTTAAGGCTTGCAACTTTGAAATTTCTTGAAAAGAAATTATGCTACTCAGGCAAGATTTTATCAGTGAGCTGATATTTGCACTTAGGGACCACTCAGTTTTCCTATCCACTCACAAACTGTCTGTTGCATAACCTGTTCAAGAATGCTTTATAGAAATGATCTCAGGCTCTCTCATTTATCATCCTTCCATTTTTCAAAACCTAGAAAATGTTTGCCTATCTCAGCTTTCCAGCTCCTGTCCCATTGTTATCCATGATTCTCTGAAGATGCTAAACTGTAATTCAATAGCTTCTCTCTGTAACCTAGAATGTAATTCATCCAGGCCACAGGGCTTGAATCATGTAGCTCAGGCCGGTGTCTGCTTACGCCTTCCTCATCTGGAGAGAATTTGAAAAAGAACTAGGACTAGCTTTTTCCTGTGGTTACCGGGAGTGTATCTTGCCATGTCCTTTAAAGACTTGGACAAATAAATCATTTATTGATTTTTTTCAAACAGAGAGGTATACACATGCACACATACACAGGTTCTGGAGTCAGAAAGACCAAAAGTAAGAATCCAAGCCTTATTATCTAGTAGCTTTGCACCCCTAGGCAAGATTATTACCCTCTATGAACCTCAATGCAAAACAAGAAGAGCTTAAAGAGAACAATGGGTTGGGGAATTCTCTGGTGGATCCAATAGTTAGGATTTGCCTTCCAATGCAGGGGACATGGGTTCGATCCTGGGTCAGGGAACTAAGATCTCACATGCTATGGGGCAATTAAGCCTACACCCACCATCTATTGGGCCCAAGCACTCAGGAGCCCCTTGCACTGCAACTTGGGAGAGGCCCAGTGCCGCAACAAAGACCCCAGGCAGCCCCCAGAAAAGGATATCAGTGTGTTGATACAAGGGCACCTGTAAACAGTACAGTTAACTGAAACCACCATTAGGCGCTTTTTTTTAACCTATTATGAGTAATTTTTAGCATGGGATCCTGGATGCGAGAGTCTAGAACAATGTCAGGAATCCAGTGGTAGGAAGAATTAAATCAATCAAGCATAGCGATGCAGGACTCCCCTGTAAGATGTGTTGAAAACTGCTTATAAATCTCATCCTCTGTATACATTTGATGTGAGCTTCACATTTTCCAACTAAAAGAGTAAAGGAAGCCCCCTTGAATCATGGGAAAACAAAAATGCTCTGTAGAAAATAAAGCAAAAAAAACCCAAAAAACAGAGACAACCTAGAACAGAGTGAGGCACTGGCAGAAGCAGACTTGTTAGGGTCAGACCTTGTATGGCCTAGAAGCCGAGAGCTTAAAGAGCAGGTGAACTGGGTATAGTTTCTAGGTACCCTGCACATCCTGCTGCACTTAATTCTTATTTCAACTGAAAAATACATAATTCATCTTTCTATTCCAGTCCCCTGCCATTGACAGCCTCTATCAACTGGTCTTCTATTGTCAACTAGTTTTCCATGTGCATGCCCCCATATACTTACTGGTCCACCCATATCTAGAGGCATTCTAAGGAAAAACTGTGTTGGAAACACTCAAATCTTTCTTGGCTTTTCATTGCTGTTATGATTTTTTTCTTCCTGTTTCAGTTTTTAGACATGGAAAGAGCTGAAATGTATATTAGCTCTTACTCAACGTGTGCAGGCCTTCTACGACCTCACTTATTGGGCTCAAGTCGGACTTGGGTGGGTTAAATCGTGGAATAGGGGAAGGAACATAAGCCCTCATAGGAGTCAGCTGCTCAGTCATCACCTGGGAGATACCCTTGATCCTTAAACCTTTCTACATGGCTATGGTTATTGAGGTGGATTCAAGTTTCAAGAAAAAAATAGCACGTATTTTTTAGTCCTCTGAAATAGAAACTATTATAATTAGCCCAAGAATTTCGATCTGCCTTTCATGGGAATTGTATATTTTCTTCAGTAAATTTAACCTTTTTCTCTAATCCCCTTTCACACTTCTCTCTTGCCTCCAAGATAAAATCCTTCCATTTGGAAAATTAGAAAGCACGGAATTCTTAGGTCTGGGGTCACCCATTCTCACAGGGCAGAGCTCTTCCTTCCTAAGAAGAGTCCCTGTCACACAACAGACTCCCTTTTGGGAGCCCATGGACTAGGGGACCCTTAGGTGTCAGAGGTCCACTGACCGTTTCCT
Organism: Antilocapra americana; assembly: GCA_007570785.1. Classification (NCBI taxonomy): domain Eukaryota; kingdom Metazoa; phylum Chordata; class Mammalia; order Artiodactyla; family Antilocapridae; genus Antilocapra; species Antilocapra americana. Next base: position 6,621,254 of record ML662453.1, read on the forward strand.
GAGCACAGCAGTGACTCAGTGGTCAGTGGGAGGGAAGTCAGAGGGGCGAGAAGGGCAGGGGTGTTTACTTTCCCCTCCAGGCAAGAACAGAGGTACCTGCCTACCCAAGAGGAGCTGCTGGCACAGCAGGCCGTGCCCTCTGCCCCTGGTCCCCAGCAAGGCCTCCACCCACCACGAAGCAATCGTCAGTCTCCAGTGACAATGACGGAAGTGTGCTGTAATACGTCTGAGCAGAGGACAGGGCAGTCTGAGGACCAGAGCCCTAAATACGCGACCGGCTACCTACCTGCTTCGGCATTTGCTCTGTGTTTGTATTATCATCAAAATGTTGATTTAAAGCCCCTAAATCGACTCTGATGGGGTCCTAGCACAGATCCAGCAAGTATTTAATAAATGTGTTTTGCTGCTCAGCCCCGATGTGGATGGTGTCACCCTAGCAGAGCTCACTTTTCTTAAGATGCCTCGCTCCTGTTCTGACTACACAAGTTCAGGGTGGCACCCCGCGAATCAGTATTTTTAAGGCACTCCCTGAAGGACACTAGAATTACTGTTCCCAGTGAACAGACTTTCACACTCTAGTTTCGTAATCCAAAAGGAACTTTCTCCCCTCTTTTTGCCAAATATGCACATCTAAAAGAATCTGGGGAAAGCCAGGATGGTTTCTGTTTAACTTGTCTCAGATACCCCCAACAGAGCATCACTTGCAGCAGCGGTTAATAAGTTCTTAAAAGTGCATTTAGTTCACGTCCACCCACGGCAGACATGCAGGTCCATACATCCGAGTTCGAAGTGCCTCCAAGGGCACTAAAAGGCCACCTAAAAGGCCATTTTCCTCTCCAAGAGCGCCCATGACAAGGATGGCCTCTCCCCCAGGTTTTCCTGGGGTACCAGCCACGGTCTCATATTACATTTATTGTCCTGGTGTATTTAACAAGCACCCCCTTTTACTATCAATATCCCGGTTTGCAAGATAATAAGAGTGACCACACAATCTGCCTATAGCAGAGGGTAAACTTCAGATTCCTTACCCTGAGACAGTCACAATCTCCCCTTACCCCACACCCTCTCTCTCCCATCTCATCATCCAACACTTCTTGCCCCTCCTCGTCTCCCACAGAAATGCTCTTCTCTCCCCACTGCACACACACTGCCACTGAAGAACAGGTAGCCACTCGCCTAAAGTTTTGCAACTAACAAGTAGAAGACAGTTTCCCACCTAAATCCCAGTTCCATCAATGGTTTCTTTCCAAGATGCTGCTTCCAGACCCTCAGGCCCTTTGCTAATTGCCCTTCTCTGGCAAACTCTCATTTTGCTCCATCTAATAAAAGATACACAAACACAAGCCTTCAGGTGAGTCTAATCTCCCAGGATCAATACATTATGGTTCTATTAATGCTGCTTTTTAGTTGCTTCCCCAGATTTAGCAGCTTATATTGAGCTTTTAGTCAAATAAAACCTAAATGTCTTTTCTCTACCAGAACTACTGCCAGTAAATTTTTTTCCCTCCCATTATCACCATCGATTTTTGTAAACTCCCAAATAACACTTTACATTCATCTCTTTGTAACGTCATCTGGTTATTTTTAACCCAGCATTCCAGTGTATTTAGATCATTTTGAGACAGGTTTTTGTCAGTGATTACATTGACCATTCTTTCCAGATTTGCGCCTGTTTAAAGTTTGATATACACATGCCTCCCGCATCTTCTTCCAACCTGCTGGCAAGGTGACTGCCCAGGGCAAGTCCAGGAACTGGGAATCTCAAAATGATTTTACTGGTGACATTCCTTGTCTTGTCTGTGTGCTCACAGTCCTCCTCTGGGCATTCCTGCCGAAAGCATGCCCTTCCCAGAGTTTACAACCATCCCACCCCAGCCCTCTGCAGTGAGATGTGAACACAAGAATCTTCTTGGAAGTCAGGCCCTAAATCACACCATGACTAAGTGATTCAGCCAAGTAGTCCTCAGGCCTGGGCCGACTCTAAGGACAGGCAGAGTGTGATATGGAGGTTTCCAGAAAGGCCCTTATGGAGAAAGAAATGGCAACCCACTCCAGTATTCTTGCCTGGAGAATCCCATGGACAGAGGAGCCTGGCAGGCTACAGTCCATGGGGTCCCAAGAATCGGACACAACTTAGCGACTAAACCACCAACTACCACCAGAAAGGCCCTTAAGCCCTAAAGCACTTCAGCCTTCCAACTGGCTAGGAAGAAAAAAAGGCTTTATTAGAGTTTCATTCCCAAAGCCTTATCCTAGTTCCTAAGAGAAGTTACACTTAGACCTTAAGCTGATATCAAGCATTTGTATTTCCTTGTGATATAGAAAAGTTTTCAGAGACAATGCCAGAAGGCAAAAGGCCAAAAGAAGCCTGGCTGAATACAGGTTTCCCTGAATGTCAGATCTAGTGCCTCAATCCTGACAGTCAGTCCTTTTCATTTACAGATAAAGACAGGAATACCAAAGTTTGAGAGAAAAGAAAGAAAGGGCTACCTCAGGGAGGCTCCAGCAGCAAGAAAAGGGACCCACCCTGTTGCTCTGCAGGATTTTCTAGCCTAATAGGAAAATGAAGCAAACTCCAGAAAATAAATGTTTCAACAGTGATATAATCAAGCTTCCATTAAGCATGCCATATGAACGTGGTGTTTATCTCTGCTCCCTTCCCAAAATGCACTGTAAGGAGAGTAATTAAATTTAAAAAGTGAAGTTCTGCAAGGAAAAAGAGAAAGGGAGAAGTGATAACAGTAAGAAGGAAACGTCACCAGTCTTCCAGAAGACAGACATGGCACAAACAGGTCATTACCAACCTATGAGAACAAAGCTAAAACTCTCAAAGGGCAAAGCCAAGGAAAGAGGACAGTTCGTACTGGAGCCCTCAGCAAGGCTCAGGATGAGAAGTGGTACCATGGACGTCCTGCCAGGTGCAGACAGCCCGCCTGACCTGCATTCAACCTGAGGAGATGCCTTATTCCACAGTGCAGGAGACGCGAGATTCTCTTCCTAGAGAAATTAAAAGAGGGTCTTCAGGAACAAGGGGTACAAGTGGGGAGGGCTGCTGTGAATGTGAGGATGGTGCAGTGGCAAATGTGAGTCTGAAAAGGGAGAATTGAAAGTCAAAACCAATCAGGAGATCTCTCTGTCTGTGGCCCCAAGCTTGGCTCCCACAACACCGGCAGCAGGCACGTATCTCCAGGAACAAGCCTGGAAGAGTCAATGTCGGATAATCTGAACAGCCCATGGGAAAAGCTTCCAGGTGATGGTAACTGGGGATCTTTCAGCTGGATCTGGACAGATCAGCAGATCCCAGATCATGTGACAGTGAGACCTGCTAACTGAAGAGACTGGGCCCCCCTCAGAGTGCATCCCATCAGCTCCTCAGAGCCCCCCATCTATGTGATCTGTGAAGTGTCACTGATCTCCTGACAAAGGAGATTGCTAATACACAAGACAGGATCACAGCAGATAGTCAGGAAGAAGGAACTGGAAAAAAAATAAAACAGACAAAGAAACAAAGGGGTGTGTTCCAAATAAATAGTTCTTGGGATTTCAAAACATCACAGAAGTAAAAGTCAACAGAAGAGTAAAAAGATAAAATTCAGGCAGTCTCCCAAAATGCAGGCCAAAAGATAATGAAGATAATGGTAAAAGAAGATCAAGTCAAGACACCCAACTTCCACGTATCAGGGGCTCCAAAAAGAAAAAAAAAAATGACAGTGAAAAGAAGGAAATGACAGTAATTAAAATTAAAGGGAAAAAAAAGTGATAGTGCACATATGACTCCTTTATGAACAATATGTACAAAGTCAAGAGTACGTATTTAAAAGCAGACTCTATCACAAATGTAGAAAATAAAACTTACAGTTACCAGGGGATAAGGGAGCAGTCATAAATTGGGAGATTGGGACTGACATATACACACATCTTGTTGTTTAGTTGCTAAGTTATGTCTGACTCTTTCACAACCCAGTGGACTGTACCCCACCAGTCTCCTCTGTCCATGGGATTTTCCAGGCAAGCATACTGGAGTGGGTTACTATTTCCTTCTCCAGGGGATCTTTCCGACACAGGGATGGAAACTAAGTCTCCTGTATTGGCAGGCAGATTCTTTACCACTGAGTCACCAGGGAAGCCCTCATCTATGTATTACTTTATATAAAATAGAAAACTAATAAGAACCTACTGTATAGCACAGAGAACTCTATTCAATACCCTGTAATGACCTATAAAGGAAAATAATCTAAAAAAGAAAAACAAGAGTAGATATATGTATAACTGAATCACTTGACTGCACCTGAAACTAACACAACATTATAGACCAACAGTACTCCAATCAAAAGTAATTTTTAAAAGCAGATTCTAGAGCCAGATTTCCTTTAACCTGAAATCTACCAACTACAACCTGTATGACTTTGAAAAGGTCACTTAACCTGTTTCTCAATGTTCACATCTTCATAATAGAAAAAAATAACAGTACCTACTTGACCCTGTTGCTATAAAGGTAAGTTATTATGTGTCTAAAGCTCTTAAAAGGTGTCTTGCATTTAGAAAGTGCCCAACGTATCAGCTATTATTTACAGTGTTATGTAACATTACAGTATAAATAATATGGGCTTTCCTCCTGATTCATTGATAAAGAATCCACCTGCCAATGCAGGAGATGTAGGTTCGATCCCTGGAAGATCAGGAAGATCCCCTGAAGGAGGAAATGGCAACCCACTCCAGTATTCTTGCCTTGGAAATCCTTATGGACAGAGGAGCCTGGCGAGCTACTTCCATGGGGTCACAAAAGAGTAAGACATGATTTAGCAACTAAGCAACAACAAATAGTATAATCATTCAATTTAACCCAAAGCTTTGATGTAAATATATGAAGAAGAGAAAAACAAAGAGAAAGCATGACAGATGGGACTCAGGGATGTTAGTCTCAAACCTTATCATTCATAGAAAGAAGCCAGTACTATAATGTCTAATAACAACTTCAAAGGGCAAATCAAGTAATAGTAGCACAAACAAGGTGTTTAAAAATGAAGAGGAAACCAAACACCAGAAGGAACAGCTAGAAGAACTGAAAGTTGCTATTCCCTACATCCCTTCGTATGCAGGGCTCAACAGTGGGGAGGAGGCAAGACATGTGAACATGAGTAGTTTATTTTCATAGCCATTTAAAACACACACACATGTTTAAGTAACCTTATCACACTGAGCTGAAACCCAGAAGGGATGACAATAGATGACTCTCCCCAAGCTGCTTCTTCAAAAGCTAAGCACTGACTCAGAACAACAAAAAATATCCTTCCAGCTGCTTCAGACAAAAAGTAAGCGAAGGCCATGTTCTAGGAGAAAGGGAGGCAACCAGACTTGGTGCACAGCCCCCCTCCCCCACAGGCCCATCCAGGTAAAATCCTGCTGTACTCCAATGCACCCAGGTACCTTGAGGTTCATCCCCTCCCTCCTAAGACCCAGGCCTTGTCTTCTTGCCTTCCAACTCCCAAGCCAAGCCTTCCTCCAGCCCTCCTTTACAAGAAGAAAGAAAAGAAATTGCTGTGGCTTGATTGAATGCCTGTTAAATTGTGCTCTCAAATCTTCTGAGTTTTCTATTAAATGATCTATATGGTGGTTTCATCAGAGAAACTAACTCTTGCAGAAAAATACTTGTTTTATAAGATGACATGTGGGCACTCTGTATTCTACCCGAGAGGCATGCTGTAATCGTTAGAGCTGCCAGATGAAAAAACCAGTTACTGTAAGAGATTTCTGAAGAAGTCAGGAGGAACAGAAAGACAATTTTGTCTCCTTAAAAAAAATAGAAAGTGGGTCAGGAGAAGCTGAGAAAAGAAAGCATTTATACATAGGGACTCATCACGCTGATTATGGAGCCGTACTACATGATAATAGTCACGCTTTCTGCTTCTGCCACTTTCAAGGGAGAAATAAGAGCAGATGCAGGAGAAGCCAGAGCACGTAACGATAAATACAGCAGACCAACTCCGCTTCAGGTGGAATCCAACTATGGCAGTTGAGAATGAAGTACTGCAAAAAGATATTGACCCCAAATGTTCCTGAAAATTTGAAGCTAAAGCAAAAGCTATCTCAACAGAAGCGAGCTATGAAGAATTACCCTACAGACTTATGGTTGCCAAGGTGGAGGGGACATGGGGGGGAGACGGACTGGGAGTTCTGGATTAGCAGATGCAAACTATTATATATAGAACGGATCAACAACAAGGTCCTGCTGTACAGCACAGGGAACCTTATTCAATATCCTACAATAAACCATAATGGAAACGAATATAAAAAAGAACGTGTTTATATATAACATGCACGTGTGTGTATGTGCTCAGTCACTTCAGTCATGTCCAGCTCTCTGTGACCCGTGGACTGGAGCAAATCAGGCTCCTCTGTCCATGGGATTCTCCAGGTAAGAACACTGGAGTGAGTTGCCATGCCCTCCTCCAAGGGATCTTCCCCACCCAGGGATCCAACCTGCATCTCCTTTGTCTCCTGCAATGCAGGCAGATTCTTCACCCATTGAACCACCGAGGAAGCCTATACACACACACATATATATTTGTATATAAGAACTGAATCATTTTGCTATACAGTAGAAATTACATGCACAATATTGTAAATCAACTGCATTTCAATGAAAAAATTTTTTTAAAGAATAAAAACCCTCCAAAAAGCAGGAATAGAAGGAACATACCTCAACATAATAAAAGCTATATATGACAAACCCACAGCAAACATTATCCTCAATGGTGAAAAACTGAATGCATTTCCCCTGAAGTCAGGAACAAGACAAGGGTGCCCACTCTCACCGCTACTATTCAACATAGTTTTGGAAGTCTTGGCCACAGCAATCAGAGCAGATAAAGAAATTAAAGGGATCCAGAGTGGAAAAGAAGAAGTAAAACTCTCTCTGTTTGCAGATGACATGATCCTCTATATTGAAAACCCTAAAGACTCTACCAGAAAATTACTAGAGCTAATCAGTGAATATAGCAAAGTTTCAGGATACAAAATCAACACACAGAAATCCCTGGCATTCCTATACACTAACAATGAGAAAACAGAAAGAGAAATTAAGGAAACAATTCCATTCACCATCGAAACAAAAAGAATAAAATACTTAGGAGTATTTCTACCTAAAGAAACTAAAGACTTGTATATAGAAAACTATAAAACACTGATGAAAGAAATCAAAGAGGACACAAACAGATGGAGAAATGTGCCTTGTTCGTGGATTGGAAGAATCAATATAGTGAAAATGAGTATACTACCCAGAGCAATCTACAGATTCAATGCAATTCCTATCAAGCTACCAGAGGTCTTTTTCAGAGAATTAGAACAAATAATTTCACAATTTGTATGGAAATACAAAAAACCTCGTATAGCCAAAGCAATCTTGAGAAAGAAGAATGGAACTGGAGGAATCAACCTACCTGACTTTAGGCTATACTACAAAGCCACAGTCATCAAGACAGTATGGTACTGGCACAAAGACAGAAATATAGATCAATGGAACAAAATAGAAAGCCCAGAGATAAATCCACACATCTATGGACACCTTATCTTTGACAAAGGAGGCAAGAATATACAATGGAGAAAAGACAACCTCTTTAACAAGTGGTGCTGGGAAAACTGGACAGCCACTTGGAAAAGAATGAAACTAGAACACTTTCTAACATCATACACAAAGATAAACTCAAAATGGATCAAAGATCTAAGCATAAGACCAGAAACTATAAACCTCCTAGAGGATAACATAGGCAAAACACTCTCCGACATAAACCAAAGCAGGATCTTCTATGACCTACCTCCCAGAATATTGGAAATAAAAGCACGAATAAACAAATGGGACCTAATTAAAATTAAAAGCTTCTGCACAACAAGGAAACTATAAGCAAGGTGAAAAGGCAGCCTTCAGAATGGGAGAAAATAATAGCCAATGAAGCAACGGACAAACAGTTAATCTCAAAAATATACAAGCAACTCCTGCAGCTCCATTCTAGAAAAATAAACGACCCAATCAAAAAGTGGGCCAAAGAACTTAACAGACATTTCTCCAAAGAAGACATAAAAATGGCTAACAAACACATGAAAAGATGCTCAACATCACTCATTATCAGAGAAATGCAAATCAAAACCACAATGAGGTACCACTTTACACCAGTCAGAATGGCTGCCATCCAAAAGTCTACAAGCAATAAATGCTGGAGAGGATGTGGAGAAAAGGGAACCCTCTTACACTGTTGGTGGGAATGCAAACTAGCACAGCCACTATGGAGAACAGTGTGGAGATTCCTTAAAAAACTGCAAATAGACCTGCCATATGACCCAGCAATCCCACTGCTGGGCATATACACCGAGGAAACCAGAATTGAAAGAGCCACGTGTACCCCAATGTTCATTGCTGCATTGTTTACAATAGCCAGGACATGGAAGCAACCTAGATGCCCATCAACTGATGAATGGATAAGGAAGCTGTGGTACATATACACAATGGAATATTACTCAGCATTAAAAAAAATTCATTTGAATCAGTTCTACTCAGGTGGACGGAACTGGAGCCTATTATCCAGAGTGAAGTAAGCCAGAAGGAAAAACAACAATACAGTATACTAACGCATATATATGGAATTTAGAAAGATGGTAACGAGAACCCTGCATGCGAGACAGCAAAAGAAATGCAGATGTATAGAACAGTCTCGTGGACTCTGTGGAAGAGGGCAAGGGTGGGATGATATGGGAGAATGGCATTGAAACATGTTAATTATCATATGTGAAATCAATCGCCAGCCCAGGGTTGATGCTCGGGGCTGGTGCAGCGAGATTTCCCGGGGGGGAGGGAATCGGGAGGGAGGAGGGAGGGGAGTTCTGGAGGGGAAGCATATGTATACCCATGGCAGATTCATGTCAATGTATGGCAAAACCAACACAATAAAGTAAAGAAAACTTAAAAAAATAAAAAGTAATCAGTTATACCCAGGTGGATTTTAATAAAATATTTTAGGAGTATTTAAGGTTTGTTTATGTATTTAGAATGTATTGTCATCTTATAGTCTTGGAGTGAATTAATAAAACATAGACACTTATATACTCCATTTATTTAAGGCAATTGCTGAATGAAATACAGAGAAGTTGAATCTATATATATGATTATCAATTTCTATTTTGGTATAATTCTGATTTATTTTTTCTCCATCACACAGCATGTGGGATGTTAGTTCCCCAACCAGAGATCAAACCTGTGCCCTCTGCAGTGGAAGCACAGAATCTTAACCACTGGACCACTAGGGAAGTCCTGTATAATTCTGCTTTTTATTCCCTATCTGAGTTTATATTTTATCTTTGAAATCATATTCATTCATTTTTATATAAATCATTTTCTTAAATCCCTAATAAAGTATTTACCTACTAGTTTGTGGGAAAAAAAGATTCATATTGTATGATATGCATCATATCTATTGCAGATATTTTTGGTGCCGTGGACATCACAAACCCACAAAATTAAGCCAGAAAGACTTTTTGTACAAAATTAAGCAAATTTTACTCTAAAAAAGCTATTGTTTTTCCAGTAGTCATGTATGGATGTACAAATTGGACTATAAAGAAAGCTGAGCACCAAAGAATGGATGTTTTTAAACTGTGATGTTGAAGAAGACTCTTGAGAGTCCCTTGGACTGCAAGGAGATTAAACGAGTCAATCCTGAAGCAATTCAGTCCTGAATATTCACTGGAAGGAATGATGCTGAAGCTGAGGCTCCAATACTTTGGCCACCTGATGCAAAGAACTGACTCAGTTGAAAAGACCCTGATGTTGGGAAAGACTGAAGGCAGGAGGAGAAGGGGATGACAGACAATGAGATGGTTGGATGGCATCAACAACTCCATGGATGTGAGTTTAAGCAAGGTCCAGGAGTTGGTGATGGACAGGGAAGCCTGGCATGCTATAGTCCATGGGGTTGCAAAGAGTTGGACATAACTGAGCAACTGAACTGAACTGAAGCAAATTTTCTTTTAAACAAGACAGAGGAATAGCTAGATATTACAAAACATGAACCTTTATTTCAATGCTATTTTAATATTTAACTATTTAATGTTATATATAGTTCAACGATATTTTAAAAATCAGAATGACTTGGTACACTCCAGTGATATACAGAGTAATGCTGCTTTGCTTTTTGAGGAAAGTGGAACCTCATGAGCTACTGAACAAGCTGAGAGATTTACTCAAATCTGTCTACCAGACCCCAGATGAATCTAGAAGCTTTGTCAGTAAAACCAGAAGGACTTAGGACTTGAGACAGATGCTTGGCTTGCTTCCATTTCAAGCTGGGAAATATACCTTCTAATAATAAGATGGCATTGTTCTTGGGTGCACTAGAATCATTGGAAGTCACTAAAAATCCTCTGCATGTGGACACAGAAATTGGCAGCTGTGGGCCTAAGGGAATGAAAAATGCCCTGAGACATGCACAGCCTATTCCTATGATTTTGGTCCAGTGTACACTGTACTCATGTCCAGAGAGAAAGGAGCAAAATAAAACTTATGACTGGTTTTATGCCTCTCTCTCTGACTCATTTTGGAGGCTTCCATGTCAAGTAAGATTAGATCAAGTTTCATCAATTCTTTTTCCACTAAAACCAAAACTGTGATGATTAGAATGCTGTTCAGATACACTCATCATAAAGACAGAAATTAAAAATAAATGTATGAATAGAATATCTGGGGAGGGAGACACTTAACTCCATGGCTACCTCCCTCTAAGTTGACATCATACTATTTTAATATGCCTATGGTCTGTTCTGTCTCTCCAACTAGACTGTGAACTCCCTAGCAAGAGCTGGTCCTTATTCGTTGCTGAGCTGAGATGGTCAGCACAATGTCTGGCACAAGACATTCAGCAAATTTTACTTAAATTGAACTAAGTCTACTTACAGGAAGGATTTTTTAAAAAGTCAAAGTAATACATACATCTGATTTTAAAAAAGAAAGCATGCAGAATGATTTATAATGAACAGCCTAAGTCCCCAGACCAGCTCCTGATACTGCTCCCCAGAGGCAACCACTCCTAAGGATAAGAATTTGTTTTTAAGATTTCATCACATTTGTTGCTAATGCAAAAAAAAAAAAAGATTCCAGTTTCAAATTATTCATGTCTCTTTACTTAAATAGGCCTCAAATATTTGGAAACACGACTGGCAGTTATTCCAAGTTGTTGTAGTCATACATTCAACAAATATATATTGTTTGTGTTGAAAGTGGTAACATTTATGTTTTCACACTTTTATTAGTAAAGACCAGCTTTCTTTCCTCCTAGGATAAAAGAGCATAAGCCAGTATAGCCCTAGAATTAGTGGGCCAGAGCACATCAGAACTAGACAATAGGGGCGGAGAGAGGATGGTGAGTCAGTATCACAGCGGGGTGAAATGCTCTGAGTTAATGTCGCAGGATGTGGGGAACGCCAGATGCAGAGACCTGCTCCCCTGTTAGCTTTCTCTGAGCAGACGTCATTCTGTACGAGGATGGCACCCACAGGGCAATCGCATTATGCCCCATTTTACATCGACAGACTTCATCTATGATAGCAGCTTCACTATCTAGGGAACCATCCTCTTATTTGAACCAGCGAAATAATCTGCAAAATCCCTTGGAATTATTTATAACGGGATTTCTCTTATATTAGCAAAAATAAGTAGAAGCATAAAATGATGCTACATTTATAGCACATAATGGTTGGAAACACTCGCAAATTCATGACAATTCGGGAAAATCCCCATGCTGATCAGAGTGAATAAACATGATTAACTTGCAGAGAAGATGCTATTAGGCTCTTTGCCAAAAATACAGATTACTGCTTTAGAGAGTCCGTCTGCAAAGGTGACCTGACCCCCAGGAGATGCTGGAGCCCCAAAATAGTGACCCCGAAGGGTCCCCATGTGATGGGTCACCTATGTGACAGGGCCTTTGTGCATCCAGGGGAGCGCAGAGGAACTGAGAAACAAAATACTGATCAGGAAGCTAGGCTGAATGGGTGGTTGTTTATCAAGACAAAAAACTAATTCAGAAAAAATCCTGTTGGCAGAATCCAGATTCAGATACTTCAAGATCACCTTCTATCTAAACTGAGGCGAAATCCAAGGCTCAGAAAGAAAAGAAAAGAAAAACCACATAAATAGTGACAATCAGGGAACAAGAAAAATGGAGAAACTGATGTTTTCCACATGCTTAATGTGGACTGAAGTTTTATGAAAATAATCTGCATTAATCCTCACTCCAATACCAACCTGCAGCCATTATCTTCAGAGCCTCTGTAACCTGCTGAAGGCCACAGGAGTCATAAAGGGGATTCAAATTCAAGACTGACTCTAAATCTATGTTCTTTCTATCATGACATGGAGAACGTCCAGAAGGTAAGAAAAATCCTATATCTCAATGCACAGACATTACACATGGTGATACCTCTGAGGTTTACAAATGAGTAAGCAAGTCTGGGGATGCAAATGTTACCAAACTTTTTTCAGCCACTTAGACTTTCTTTTTTTTTCCTGGCCGAGCCACACGGCATGCAGAGCTTCCCCAACCAGAGATCAAACCCACACCCCCTGTGTTGGAACGGAGAAGGCACAGGCGACCCACTGCAGTACTCTTGCCTGGAAAATCCCGGGGACAGAGGAGCCTGGTGGGCTGCCGTCTATGGGGCCGCACAGAGTCGGACACGACTGACGCAACTTAGCAGCAGCAGCGGCTGCGTTGGAAGCTCGGAGTCTTAACCACTGGACCACCAGGGAAGGGCTAAACTTACTTTCTTAACTGGGTACCTTAAAATACTTCTTGGGTGACTAATTTAGGTCCATGTTTCAAAATACTACTAGGGTCTGGTAAAAAGATCCTTGGCATTCAACTGGAGTTTTAGTTCTAGAAAATGAACTTGGCTTTACAGAGCGACACAGTAATAAACACATGGGTGAGTGTGCTGCCTGGAGGGTCTGTGCCCCCAGCTGGTATGTCCAGCTGCCACTGAATGAAGATAATTGTAACTGTGCTCACCTATGCCTTAGAGATGCATTTATTAACATCAGAGGGGAAAGAAGCTACTATTAAAAAAAAAAAGACAAATTCCACTTTTTATGAAAACAAAATATTAAAGTACGCAGAGCATTTGACAGAGGCCTGCATGTGGACTGTATTTAAACTCTCCGACAGATTCAAATATTGAATGAAACAGAATTCACAGTCATGGTGAGCAACATGAAAAGCACATTACAAACAGTTTTTTAAAAAACTCCCATTTTCCAAACTGCTTTTGTAAAAATCAGACTTCGAAATGGGTCACTCAGACGGAGATTTTCCTCAAAAAGTCACAAGTTTGTGAAAATGGAGTAAAACTAGAAGATTCAGTGCGACTTCTACCACATCGAATCTATAACTGTGGAGGGTTTTCCCCCCTTCTGTAAACAAAACTAAAATATTCACCCTCACAGGCATGAATATCATAAAACTTCATCTGTGCCCAAAACACACACATTTGTCAACATCTCCCCCAACAACACACACAATAGAAAATAAAATTGAACTCAACCTTCCCCCCATCCAGGGGTGTTTTGCTTTCCAGCGGTCCCACATTGTCTGAGTTGCCGACTCAGCTGAATAGCCAACTGCTCACAGGTCACTTTTATCAAACGGCCTCCTCTCCAAAAAGGCCACCTGACTGGTGGGGTACACGGCTGTCGAGCAGACTAGCACCTCCACCTGCCTTGTTGTCTCCGCGTCTCCCTCACCCCCCTTTAAGTGAAGGTCCTGTGTGAAAAGGAGCTGGGCTGGGTTTCATAAGAGAATGAGCCGGACGAGTCAAGATTTCTGTGATGTCACGGGAGCCTTATTAGTGGCCGCTCACCATTTCCAAAGAGGCACGAAAGTTCTCAGTCTGCTGTCAAAGTCTATAAGCCATCCCCCAGTCTTTCCATTCAGCAGTTTTTCCAGGCAGGTCTCCACGCATAGCTTCTTTTTTTTTCTTAACATGCTAAGCTGACTCAGACGCACAGGCAGAAGTCCTGTGACTCACTTCTCTCTTCCTTCTTTCTTTCTCTGCTTTTCTTTCTTTCTTTCTTTTTTAACTCCTTGGCTCTTGGGAATGAGGATTAGTTCTTCGCATCTAAGTTGGGGAGCCAAGTGCAAGATCCAGCAGGGCAGTTTGTGGTCTTCCGTGCTCAGAAAAATGCAAATACTAAATACCCTTGGGAAGACTAATGAGGAAGCAACAGTCAAGGGATTTTCTTCAAGTCTGGCAGAAAGTCTCATTCCAGGAGGGTAAATGTGGACAGTTTTCTGGACCTGTGGTCTTTCCTCTTCTCCCTCACTTTCTTTCTTTCTTTTCTTTTTTTTTTTTTTTGATATTCTCCCTCACTTTCTACCCAGATATCTCTGCCATTCTTACTTCTTGCCTACCTAACTGCGCTTGTGCTTTGGGGTCTGTGGATGCATAGATGCTTGTGTATACACATACGCACATATAATTTAGTATGTGTGAGATACATACAGGGTTGATACACATATTTCAGTCACTGGTACAGCTGTGTGTGTCTTCAGTCGCTTTAGTTGTGTCCGACTCTTTGCAATCCCATGGCCTGTAGCCCACCAGGCTCCTCTGTCCAGGGGATTCTCCAGGCAAGAATACTGAAGTGGGTTGCCATTTCCTCCTCCAGGGGATCTTCACAATGCAGGGATCGAATCCACTTCTCCTACATCTCCTGCACAGCAGGGAGATTCTTCACTGTTGAGTCAGCAGGGAAGCTCCACAGCCACATCCTTTGTTAAACTATTTAAAGACTTCCACAGACATGGGGACAGAGAAATCCTCCACTTAATAAGCCCACAGATCACTCAATAACACTGTTCAATGGTGGTCACAGAGGTGGGTGACTGGACCAGGAAACAGAGCTAGTGCAGATGCACCTGGAGCCTAACATGGATAGGAGGGGCAGCAGGTGGCTTCCAGGAGTACTTCCCCGGGGGCTAAAGCACCAGCTCGCCACATCCATGCATTCAGGTGTGTGTCCAGCTACCTTCTGTCAGTAATAAAACCCTGGGCTCAATGACCTGATACTTATCAATGCCACAAGTGAATTGTGGAATAGACTGATGTGTTTCCTATTTCAACCCACAGATCATACAGGGCTATCACTTAGCTAGAGACAGCTGCACCATACCAACGAGGAATCCATAAATGCTTTGAAAATTATCAGAATGACATGATGAACGATTTGCCCTCTTACATATCACTTGATGGGCACTTAAATATAGTTTAGTTCATTTAAAGAATAGAATCTATTTTTAAGTGACGGATTCTGGATTTATTTACATTACCATACTAGTGGGCAAATATTTCATCATCACCATACTAGTGGGAAAATATTTTCATCATCTTGCTACATGTAAGCATGTGTGTGCATTCACAGATCCTTAAAAAAAATGTGGAAGCACACACAACACAGCAAATGGTTAAGTGCAGTTACCTCTGGGTTGGGGGAAAGAGGTGTTTTGGGAGCAGATGTATTTAAAGGAGAAATTTTCAGTTTTTATACTATATTCTATATGAATAATGTGTGTGTGCTCAGTTGCTCAGTCATGTCTGACTCTGTGTGACCGCATGGACTGTAGAAGCCCACCAGGCTCCTCTGTTCACGTAATTTTCCAGGTAAGAAATTTACACTAGAGTGTAAGAAAAAACACTGGA
The DNA here is from genome assembly GCA_007570785.1 of Antilocapra americana. NCBI lineage: Eukaryota > Metazoa > Chordata > Mammalia > Artiodactyla > Antilocapridae > Antilocapra > Antilocapra americana. Next base: position 6,636,992 of record ML662453.1, read on the forward strand.
GTGGGTTGCCATTTCCTCCTCCAGAGGATCTTCCTGATCCAGGGATAGAACCTGCATTTCTTGAATCTCTCACACTGGCAGACAGATTCTTTACCACTGTACTTCCTGGGAAGCCCAATATGAATAATACATTTATTATTTTTGTAATTAAAAGTTCAAAAAAAAGAGTATACATGTATATACACACTTTTAAAAGTGCAAATAACAAGTCTGAGGGAATTTAACAGAGGAAGTGGATTGTCAGTATCAAGGAATGATAAGAGAAGATGGCCTTGTGAGAAAAAAAAAAGGTATCTGAGGGGTCAAGTTTACTGCTGGGAGGCTTGGAGCAAACATGCAAGGAAGGCAATGTTTTGCAGATTAATCCAAGGGGAGAAGGAAAAAATAGAGGAAGAAGGGGGGATAATGAAATAATCATTAATTGCAGGAAAAATCTTTGAAAAGGTGTGGGGGGAGAAAGAAAGGAAGGAACAGAGAGAGGGGAGGGAAGGAGGAGGGAAGAGAGAAAGGAAGGAGGAAAGAGAAGAGAAATAGGGAAGGGAAGAAGTGAGGAGGGAGAGAAGAAAGGGAAAAGAGAAAAAGGGAGAAAGAGAAGTTGGCTGACATGTCCAAATAAACATGCCAGGATCTGGCTCCCTGTGTCCAGCAACAGCAACAGCAGTTATGGTCCAGCTTCTGTCAGTGTCCCCTTTGGCATATTGCTGACCATGCAGCTTCAGGAGATGCTTGAGTTTTGAAATCATAATCAGCCCTTGCCCGTGTGCCCACAAAACTTTAAATCACTTCTCAATAAGTGAAACCGTTGCATCATTGGCTCTTTATTTGGTCACTGCTTTCTACTCATAAATGTCCTTTAGTCTCTTTAGAGGATTAGATACCTGCATCTAAGGAATACACATATTCTAAGGCTCCTGAAAGGCTCTGCTCTGGATGAATGGGGCATTTCTATGGCTCTACTTTGACCTGAATTTCACACTGGCAATAAAATACGATAAAGAATTTACCTGCCAAATGCAGGAGACACAAGTTCAATTCCTGGGTTAGGAAAATCCCCTGGAGAAGGAAATGGCAACCCCCTCCAGTATTCTTGCCTGGGAAATCCCAGGGACAGAGGAACCTGGCGGGCTACAGTCCACAAGCAGTTGGACACAACTGAGCAGGCATGCAAAAAATAAATAAATAAAAATATCCAGGAGAACTAAGATGGCAGAGGAGTAGGACGGGGAGTCCACACTCTCCCCAAGAAATACACCAAAAGAACATTTAAAAACCAAGCAAACTCCATAAAACAACATCTGAATGCTGGCAGAGGACATCAGGCATCTGGAAAGGCAGCCCATTGCCGACGAAAGAAGGTAGGACAAAAAAAAAAAAAAAAGTAAAAAGAGAGGCAAAGAGTTAGGGACGGAGATTCATCTCGGAAGGGGAGTCTCGAAATAGAGAAAGGTTTCCAACACCAGGAAACATTCTCCCTGGCGGATCTGAGGTGAATCTCAGAGGGCAAAATAGCCAGGAGTAGAAGTGGATAAGTAATTAAGCCCCCCAGAGTAGTCTCTAACTGCAACTCCCAGCGGAGCGTCGGCCGGGGCGCCCCGCCCCCCACGAGCCAGCGCACTTAGGGAGAGACTGGAACTGAACGCTGGGGCAGACTGAGGGTCCTAACCGAGGGTGCTAACCGGAGACAGACCGCTGGGTAGCCTTCCCGAGGAAGAGCCCCCGCCAGGCTCCTGCACAGAACAAAGGGCAGCGACGACTCGGTCCGCTGCGCGAGACAGCCGGGCAGAGTTGGGCGGCTGCGGGCTGCGGACCGGCCCAGCCCCCGCCTGAGAGCGCCCCGGCGAGGCTTCTGCTCCCAAACCGCAGGCAGAACTGGGTGCTAGCCAAGACCTCTGGGGATTCTGGACAGTCGCCGCCAGAGATCGGCGCTACACACACCTGAGAAGACGCGCCCAGCTGCACTCCGAGAAAACCTACAGCTGGGCCGGGGGAGGGGAGAAGCCGCAGCCCCCAACCGCGCGGGGCGAGGGACCGAGAGCCTGAGCAGAGGGGGTGGGGAAGCGCACTAGCCAGGAGCGGGGCAAACCCCAGAGCGCTGAATAGACACTGAAGAGACCAGCAAACAGAAGATGCTAAAACAAGCAGAGGGAACCGCTTAAGAGCCCAACCAGGAAACTTTGACAAACCACACATCCAACCCCTCCCATAGTGAGGAACCCCCACAATAAAGGGACAACACAGCAAGATAAACAAAATGAAAAGGCAGAGAAATACCCAGCAGGTAAAGGAACAGGAGAAATGTCCTCCAGACCAAACAAAAGACGAAGAGATAGGATGTCTACCTGATAAAGAATTCCGAATAATGATAGTGAAAATGATCCAAAACCTGGAAAATAAATTGGAGTTGCAGTTCAATAACCTGCAGGCAAGGATTGAGAAGATGCAGGTAAGCTTTAACAAGGACTTAGAAGAAATGAAAAAGAGTCAAAATACAATGAATAATGCAATAAATGAGATCAAAAACACCCTGGAGGGAACTAACAGTAGAATAACAGAGATAGAAGACAGGATAAGTGAGGTAGAAGACAGAATGGCAGAAATAAATGAAACAGAAAGGAAAAATGAAAAAAGAATTAAAAGAAATGAGGACAATCTCAGAGACCTCTGGGACACTGTTAAACGCACCAATATTCGAATCATAGGAGTCCCAGAAGAAGAAGACAAAAAGAAAGACCATCAGAAAATTCTTGAAGAGATAATTGTTGAAAATTTCCCTAAATTGGGAAAGCAAATAACCACTCAGGTCCAAGAAACCCAGACAGTCCCAAATATGATGAACCCCAATTGTAACACCCCAAGACATATTAATCAAATTAACAAATATCAAATTCAAAGAGCAAATATTAAAAGCAGCAAGGGAAAAACGAAAAATAACTCACAAGGGGAATCCCATAAGGATAACAGCTGATCTCTCAATAGAAACGCTTCAGGCCAGAAGGGAATGGCAGAACATACTTAAAATCATGGAAGAAAACAATCTACAACCCCGATTACGGTACCCAGCAAGGATCTCATTCAAATTTGAAGGAGAAATCAAAACCTTTTCAGACAAGCAGAAGCTGAGAGAATTCAGCAACACCAAACCAGCCCTCCAACGAATGCTAAAGGATCTTGCCTAGATAGGAAACGCGGATGGGGTATATAATCTCGAACCCAAAACAATAAAGTAAATGGCGACGGGATCATACTTATCAATAATTACCTTAAATGTAAACGGGTTGAATGCCCCAACCAAAAGACAAAGATTGGCTGATTGGATACAGAAACAAGACCCCTATATATGTTGTCTACAAGAGACCCACCTCAAACCTAGGGACATGTATAGACTGAAAGTTAAAGGCCGGAAAAAGATATTCCATGCAAATAAAGACCAAAAGAAAGCAGGAGTGGCAATACTCATATCAGATAAAGTAGACTTTAAAATAAAGGCTGTGAAAAGAGATAAAGATGGACATTACATAATGATCAAAGGATCAATCCAAGAAGAAGAAATAACAATTATAAATATTTATGCACCCAACATAGGAGCACCACAATATGTAAGGCAAATGCTAACAAGTATGAAAGGGGAAATTAACAACAACACAATAATAGTGGGAGACTTTAATACACCACTCACACCAATGGATAGATCAACTAGACAGAAAAGTAACAAGGAAATTCAAACTTTAAATGATACAATAGACCAACTAGACCTAATTGATATCTATAGGTCATTCCACCCCAAAACAAGGAATTTCACCTTTTTCTCAAGCGCACACGGGACCTTCTCCAGGATAGATCACATCCTGGGCCATAAATCTAGCCTTGGTAAATTCAAAAATATTGAAATCATTCCAAGCATCTTTTCTGACCACAATGCAGTGAGATTAGATATCAATTACAGGAGAAAACCATTCAAAACTTCCAACATATGGAGGCTCAACAACACACTGCTGAATAACCAACAAATCACAGAAGAAATCAAAAAAGAAATTTAGTTATGCATAGAAATGAATGAAAATGAAAACACAACAACCCAAAACCTATGGGACACTGTAAAAGCAGTGCTAAGGGGAAAGTTCATAGCAATACAAGCTCACCTCAAGAAACAAGAAAAAAGTCAAATAAATAACCTTACTTTACACCTAAAGCAACTAGAAAAGGAAGAGATGCAGAAGCCCAGGTCTAGTAGAAGGAAAGAAATCTTAAAGATCAGGGCAGAAATAAATGCAAAGGAAACAAAAGTGACCATAGCAAAAATCAACCAAGCCAAAAGCTGGTTCTTTGAGAAGATAAATAAAATTGACAAACCATTAGCCAGACTCATCAAGAAACAAAGGGAGAAGAACCAAATCAACAGAATTAGAAATGAAAACGGAGAGATCACAACAGAAAACACAGAAATACAAAGGATCATAAGAGACTATTATCAGCAACTATATGCAAATAAACTGGGCAACCTGGATGAAATGGACAAATTCCTAGAAAAGTACAACTTTCCAAGACTAAACCAGGAAGAGATAGATAATATTAATAGACCCATCACAAGCACAGAAATTGAAACCATAATCAGAAATCTTCCAAAAAACAAAAGCCCAGGACCAGATGGCTTCACAGCTGAATTCTACCAAAAATTTAGAGAAGAGCTAACACCTATTCTACTCAAAATCTTCCAGAAAATTGCAGAGGAAGGTAAACTTCCAAACTCATTCTATGAGGCCAGCATCACCCTAATTCCAAAACCCGACAAAGATGCCACAAAAAAAGAAAACTACAGGCCAATATCACTGATGAACATAGATGCAAAAATCCTTAACAAAATTCTAGCAAGTAGAATCCAACAACACCTTAAAAAGATCATACATCATGACCAAGTAGGCTTTATCCCAGGGTTGCAACGATTCTTCAATATTCGCAAATCAATCAGTGTAATACACCACATTAACAAATTGAAAAATAAAAACCACATGTTTATCTCAATAGATGCAGAGAAAGCCTTTGACAAAATTCAACATCCATTTATGATAAAAACCCTCCAAAAAGCAGGAATAGAAGGAACATACCTCAACATAATAAAAGCTATATATGACAAACCCACAGCAAACATTATCCTCAGTGGTGAAAAACTGAATGCATTTCCCCTGAAGTCAGGAACAAGACAAGGGTGCCCACTCTCACCGCTACTATTCAACATAGTTTTGGAAGTCTTGGCCACAGCAATCAGAGCAGATAAAGAAATTAAAGGGATCCAGAGTGGAAAAGAAGAAGTAAAACTCTCTCTGTTTGCAGATGACATGATCCTCTACATAGAAAACCCTAAAGACTCTACCAGAAAATTACTAGAGCTAATCAGTGAATATGGTAAAGTGTCAGGATACAAAATCAACATAAAGAAATCCCTGGCATTCCTATACACTAACAATGAGAAAACAGAAAGAGAAATTAAGGAAACAATTCCATTCACCATCAAAACAAAAAGAATAAAATACTTAGGAGTATTTCTACCTAAAGAAACTAAAGACTTGTATATAGAAAACTATAAAACACTGATGAAAGAAATCAAAGAGGACACAAACAGATGGAGAAATATACCATGTTCTTGGATTGGAAGAATCAATATAGTGAAAATGAGTATACTACTCAGAGCAATCTATAGATTCAATGCAATTCCTATCAAGCTACCAGAGGTCTTTTTCAGAGAAGTAGAACAAATAATTTCACAATTTGTATGAAAATACAAAAAACCTCGTATAGCCAAAGCAATCTTGAGAAAGACGAATGGAACTGGAGGAATCAACCTACCTGACTTTAGGCTATACTACAAAGCCACAGTCATCAAGACAGTATGGTACTGGCACAAAGACAGAAATATAGATCAATGGAACAAAATAGAAAGCCCAGAGATAAATCCACACATCTATGGACACCTTATCTTTGACAAAGGAGGCAAGAATATACAATGGAGAAAAGACAACCTCTTTAACAAGTGGTGCTGGGAAAACTGGACAGCCACTTGGAAAAGAATGAAACTAGAACACTGTCTAACACCATACACAAAGATAAACTCAAAATGGATCAAAGATCTAAGCATAAGACCAGAAACTATAAAACTCCTAGAGGATAACATAGGCAAAACACTCTCTGATATAAACCAAAGTGGGATCCTTCATGACCCACCTCCCAGAATATTGGAAATAAAAGCACGAATAAACAAATGGAACCTAATTTGTTTAGGACCTAGTTTGTTTTAATAAACAAATTAAAAGCTTCTGCACAACAAAGGAAACTATAAGCAAGGTGAAAAGACAGCCTTCAGAATGGGAGAAAATAATAGCCAGTGAAGCAACAGACAAACAATTAATCTTAAAAATACACAAGCAACTCCTGCAGCTCCATTCTAGGAAAATAAACGACCCAATCAAAAAGTGGGCCAAAGAACTTAACAGACCTTTCTCTGAAGAAGACATAAAAATGGCTAACAAACACATGAAAAGATGCTCAACATCACTCATTATCAGAGAAATGCAAATCAAAACCACAATGAGGTACCACTTTACACCAGTCAGAATGGCTGCAATCCAAAAGTCTACAAGCAATAAATGATGGAGAGGATGTGGAGAAAAGGGAACCCTCTTACACTGTTGGTGGGAATGCAAATTTGTACAGCCACTATGGAAAACAGTGTGGAGGTTCCTTAAAAAGCTGCAAATAGACCTGCCATATGACCCGGCAATCCCACTGCTGGGCATACACACCGAGGAAACCAGAATTGAAAGAGCCACGTGTACCCCAATGTTCATCGCTGCATTGTTTACAATAGCCAAGACATGGAAGCAACCTAGATGCCCATCAACTGACGAATGGATAAGAAAGCTGTGGTACATATACACAATGGAATATTACTCAGCATTAAAAAAAAAATTCACTTGAAGCAATTCTACTCAGATGGACGAAACTGGAGCCCATTATCCAGAGTGAAGTAAGCCAGAAACAAAACCAACAATACAGTATATTAACGCATATATATGGAATTTAGAAAGACGGTAACGAGAACCTTGCATGCGAGACAGCAAAAGGAACGCAGATGTATAGAACAGACTTGTGGACTCTGTGGATGAGGGCAAGGGTGGGATGATATGGGAGAATGGCATTGAAACATGTTAATTATCATATGTGTAATCAATCGCCAGCCCAGG